>OZ038485.1:66055368-66097868 GCA_964036315.1 Acanthosepion esculentum
CGGAGAAAGAGAAAATAAGGCATGAAAAGTAGCTAATGAAAAGGGGGCGAAAAACGAATAGGCAAAAGAGAAGAAAGTGAATGAAAAGGAACGAATGAATCAGACAAAAAGAAAGAAAGAGAGAATAGAAAGAATAAAAAGTAGCAAATGGAAGAGATAAAGAAAAACGAATAAGCAAAAGATTTCAGCGTTCAACACATTCATTTAAAACAGGGCTTAATACAAAAGTAGAGCAATAAATATTTATTTATTATGCACTAAAAGCTTTAGTAGCATCGTGATTTCCCACCTGATGAAACGTGAAAAATTTTTTTAACGTTGAAACAAGATGTACAGATTTGTAGTGGGTATGTACATGTTCTAATGTAACAGTGCATAATATATATATATATATATATATATATATATATATATATATATATATATATATATATATTAACTGATTTAAAATATGTTTTTTTGCTACACAGTAATAACTATATTTCAAAAATGGAAACTAAAAACTTTAAATTTAATTATATAATTAAATTAAAAGCATTAGTTCCGTTTCATCTTCAAACGAATAATGCAATAACTTATTTTTAAATTTACTGTGTTTAATAAATTTTATAAATTCATAATTTCATGTTTCCAAGGATACAGAGAAATCCAATCATTCAGACAGAGGCGCGTTCATTTTTATTAACTATTGTTGTATCAATTATGAGTTACGTTCGAAAAATAGGTTAAGTTTAGGGAGGGTAGGGGTGTATTTTTCAACGAATTCTGACATCAGTTAAATGCATGTCGTCTGTTTTTTTTATTAACGGCAAAAAGTTTTTCGGCATTTTTTTCTTACTTGTATACTTAAAGATTCTTTTTAGGGTGTTTAGGTTAGAATACGTTTTATTTAACTACAAATTTAAAATATTTTTACTCTTAATTACTAATAGACTATATTTCTTTTTAAAACAAGTAAATGTAATAGATTTACTTAAATTATTTAAAATTATTTTTTCATATCAAATATAAGTATGTATATTACCAGCACCCATTTTTAAATTTTATTTTTAAATATTATTTAAGGAAAATTGTTGACAATGACGGTAAAAAATAGCTATTTCATTTCTCTGATTCAGTAAATTTTTATTTTTTAAACTTAGTAATATATAGTTTCTCATGTATGCACAAAGGACATGGGCCATTTAATGACCTACATATTCTAGCTTTTCTTATTAATTTCCATATTACTGTAGGTGTTTTATTGTATTCTTTGTATTCTTTTAAGTGCCAGAAATACTTTGAAAGGGATGTCTGATTTCTGTATTTATTTATCCTAAATGAAATTTGATGTTGATTGAACCGCTTTTTGAACTCATGGCTTGTGCAACCTATATAGATTGTTATGTTTTCGGGATTCTCAATAGATGAGATATTGCATTGGTATACTATTGATTCCGTGCGGCATTTATTTTGTAGAGGACAGTTATGAGGGTTTCTACAGTGACATAATTTTTGTTTATCTTAATTTGTTTTTATTTTTATATTGTCTAAATTTCTTTGGTTTTGGTCTAAGTGTTTATTGAAGATATTAGCATTATGTTTCTTAATAATTTTTTCTAAGTTTTCAGTACACCTGTAACTTAATTTTAGTGCATTTTTATTGAAAATAGTACTTAGTATACTTTCTCTAAGAAAGCGCTTAACTATTAATGCAAGGAATTTTTGTCCTAATTTGTTATTTACCATTTGGTTGTATGGGGGGGGGGTGTACCAAATTATTTTTATACTTCTGTTTTTTCTATGCTTTCCATTTTCCTTTTTTATATAAGTTAGTTTTGGGTTTTTGTAGCCACTATCTTTTAGAGCTTTATTATAGTAATTAATATGCTCATAAAAATATTTATGCTCTGTAAATTTACATTGAGCACGGTTTTGTAAAAAAAAAAAAATCAATAAGAACACCGGATTATATATCTTACTGTTCTTTCTTTCTTTCTGTATATATATATATATATATATATATATATATATATATATATATATATATATATATATCATTATCTGGAGGTCCCTCTACGAAACTCTGGAGTCTGGAGGCTGAAAGTGATACTAATCAGCTAAGTGACAAGCTTTATGTATTTATTAATGATATATATATATATATATATATATATATATATATATATATATATATATATATATATATATATATATATATATATATATATGTATATATATATATATATGGTGACATCACTATGTGCATTTCGGCTTCAAATTCTGGCTGAGGTAGTTGCATTTGTAAACATACAACGAAACCCAATCTCAGCTCTTCACCGACGGGACAGTGAATTTCCACGTTGCAACTCCATCCTTGATCGCGTCGGTGATCACATAAGCTGGGATAGGGCCCGATTCATGTCAACAAAGAAACAGACCGTGAAAATAAATGCCACGGCAAGAAAGGTAAACAAGAACCATATTTTCAATATATTTCGTTGTTTATTTCAGAGATTTTTCTTGCACCGTCTGGGTAAGTAGGTATCTGACACTTCTGACAAACAGAGCAGTTTTTTCCTCTCGACCTGCGAGAAATCTGACATTATCCTACCAATTCTCTTCTCATATGTACATCACGACGCACGATAGGCAACTCTTTCACGACGGACAACGTGCACCTCGTATAAAGGTAAAGTCTATGACTGCTTTTGAGGATCCCATTTCGCAGACACGAAGCGCTTAAGATTGGTATAAAATCAAAAACCGACGCCTCCTATGTGGGTGTCACAATCATAGTGTCACACGTTCACTTCTTCACAAATGTATTTGGGAAAAGTATGAATATATTCTTTTTCTCTCCCAAATCTAGGTTAAACAGCAGGGTAGACTGGGTTCTTTAGTTTTAGTTGGCAATTATTATAGGTAACCGTTTGTGTGCGGGACAGCCAACCCCAATCTGTAAAAATGTGTTTGTCTACAGAAACAACAGCAACAACACTAGTGCAGTGAGGCTGTGACCCTATAATCCACAAGGTGTGAGAAGGGATTGTCTATCGTCAAATAGAAAATGAAGAAGAGAATAAAGTATTTGTAGAAAAGGAAGAAAGAAAATCAATATTAGAAGAATAAAAGAAACTAAACAGTACAAGAAGAAAAATACAACAGATAGATGTAAAGAGTGTAGGAGCAAAAGAAGAAATAGTGCCTGTACATGACTGACGAGGCAGATTTTTTCTCGCAGTAGGTTGCCATTTCTTTCTACGGTAGACCAGTTGTCATGCAAAACGATAGAACCCGTTCTGTCCTGCTATTTACACATAGCTTAGAAGAAGAGGACTCATACCTTTCCCAAGAGTATTAGCACGTAAGTGAATCTAATGGATTCAACAGGAATTCGAACTCGGTTCATCGGATTCCTCAATCCGAAGCCGCCATCCATAACTCCACCGTGCTTGATCAGTAGCCATAGAAAAAGAAAATAAATTGTAGTAGAAAAAAAAAGGAAAGGAAAAGTAAAAAAGGAAAGGAAAAGTAAAAAAGAAAAGGAAAAGTAAAAAAGGAAAGGAAAAGTAAAAAAGGAAAGGAAAAGTAAAAAAGGAAAGGAAAAGTAAAAAAGGAAAGGAAAAGTAAAAAAGGAAAGGAAAAGTAAAAAAGGAAAGAAAAAGTATAAAAGGAAAGGAAAAGTATAAAAGGAAAGGAAAAGTAAAAAAGGAAAGGAAAAGTAAAAAAGGAAAGAAAAAGTAAAAAAGGAAAGAAAAAGTATAAAAGGAAAGGAAAAGTATAAAAGGAAAGGAAAAGTAAAAAAGGAAAGGAAAAGTAAAAAAGGAAAGAAAAAGTATAAAAGGAAAGGAAAAGTAAAAAAGGAAAGGAAAAGTAAAAAAGGAAAGGAAAAGTAAAAAAGGAAAGGAAAAGTAAAAAAGGAAAGGAAAAGTAAAAAAGGAAAGAAAAAGTATAAAAGGAAAGGAAAAGTATAAAAGGAAAGGAAAAGTAAAAAAGGAAAGGAAAAGTAAAAAAGGAAAGAAAAAGTAAAAAAGGAAAGAAAAAGTATAAAAGGAAAGGAAAAGTATAAAAGGAAAGGAAAAGTAAAAAAGGAAAGGAAAAGTAAAAAAGGAAAGAAAAAGTAAAAAAGGAAAGAAAAAGTATAAAAGGAAAGGAAAAGTAAAAAAGGAAAGGAAAAGTAAAAAAGGAAAGGAAAAGTAAAAAAGGAAAGGAAAAGTAAAAAAGGAAAGGAAAAGTAAAAAAGGAAAGAAAAAGTAAAAAAGGAAAGAAAAAGTATAAAAGGAAAGGAAAAGTATAAAAGGAAAGGAAAAGTAAAAAAGGAAAGGAAAAGTAAAAAAGGAAAGGAAAAGTAAAAAAGGAAAGAAAAAGTAAAAAAGGAAAGAAAAAGTATAAAAGGAAAGGAAAAGTATAAAAGGAAAGGAAAAGTAAAAAAGGAAAGGAAAAGTAAAAAAGGAAAGAAAAAGTATAAAAGGAAAGGAAAAGTATAAAAGGAAAGGAAAAGTAAAAAAGGAAAGGAAAAGTAAAAAAGGAAAGGAAAAGTAAAAAAGGAAAGGAAAAGTAAAAAAGGAAAGGAAAAGTAAAAAAGGAAAGAAAAAGTATAAAAGGAAAGGAAAAGTATAAAAGGAAAGGAAAAGTAAAAAAGGAAAGGAAAAGTAAAAAAGGAAAGGAAAAGTAAAAAAGGAAAGAAAAAGTAAAAAAGGAAAGAAAAAGTATAAAAGGAAAGGAAAAGTATAAAAGGAAAGGAAAAGTAAAAAAGGAAAGGAAAAGTAAAAAAGGAAAGAAAAAGTATAAAAGGAAAGGAAAAGTATAAAAGGAAAGGAAAAGTAAAAAAGGAAAGGAAAAGTAAAAAAGGAAAGGAAAAGTAAAAAAGGAAAGGAAAAGTAAAAAAGGAAAGAAAAAGTATAAAAGGAAAGGAAAAGTATAAAAGGAAAGGAAAAGTAAAAAAGGAAAGGAAAAGTAAAAAAGGAAAGAAAAAGTAAAAAAGGAAAGAAAAAGTATAAAAGGAAAGGAAAAGTATAAAAGGAAAGGAAAAGTAAAAAAGGAAAGGAAAAGTAAAAAAGGAAAGAAAAAGTATAAAAGGAAAGGAAAAGTATAAAAGGAAAGGAAAAGTAAAAAAGGAAAGGAAAAGTAAAAAAGGAAAGGAAAAGTAAAAAAGGAAAGAAAAAGTAAAAAAGGAAAGAAAAAGTATAAAAGGAAAGGAAAAGTATAAAAGGAAAGGAAAAGTATAAAAGGAAAGGAAAAGTAAAAAAGGAAAGGAAAAGTAAAAAAGGAAAGAAAAAGTATAAAAGGAAAGGAAAAGTAAAAAAGGAAAGAAAAAGTATAAAAGGAAAGGAAAAGTAAAAAAGGAAAGGAAAAGTAAAAAAGGAAAGAAAAAGTATAAAAGGAAAGGAAAAGTATAAAAGGAAAGGAAAAGTATAAAAGGAAAGGAAAAGTAAAAAAGGAAAGGAAAAGTAAAAAAGGAAAGGAAAAGTATAAAAGGAAAGGAAAAGTAAAAAAGGAAAGAAAAAGTAAAAAAGGAAAGAAAAAGTATAAAAGGAAAGGAAAAGTATAAAAGGAAAGGAAAAGTAAAAAAGGAAAGGAAAAGTAAAAAAGGAAAGAAAAAGTATAAAAGGAAAGGAAAAGTAAAAAAGGAAAGAAAAAGTATAAAAGGAAAGGAAAAGTAAAAAAGGAAAGGAAAAGTAAAAAAGGAAAGGAAAAGTATAAAAGGAAAGGAAAAGTAAAAAAGGAAAGGAAAAGTAAAAAAGGAAAGGAAAAGTAAAAAAGGAAAGAAAAAGTATAAAAGGAAAGGAAAAGTAAAAAAGGAAAGGAAAAGTAAAAAAGGAAAGGAAAATGAAACAAGAAGACATGCGCAAACGCATCATAATAACATCATTAACACCAAAACCAACAACTGGCGATTAAAATTCCTTTGGTGACACTCTCTCCGTTTCTATTCTTTCTAAGCATCTTCTTTTTTTTACTTTTATATTTTTCTTTTTCTTTTAACTGAGCGTATTCATAAAGTTATAAATACATATTATACATCGACACAATAGTTGCTTCAGCCTTTTTTTCGTATATCTATTTTCCCAACTTTTATTTATTCTTTATTATTTTGTGACGAATATTTAAGGGCTTCTTTCTTTGCCTATTTTCGATTCATTTATCAACCCTTTCTCTTCACTATCTTTAAATACTTCACTCAACGATTTACCACATATTACCTCTATGATTATTTACTAACTTTAATACAGCAAACATAGTAATCAGGAAGACTGTGCAGCAACAATCTTTCCAGTAAAGAGACCTTGCCTGCCTTAAAAATCAGCATTCGAATTTCTGGTTTTTAACCTGGATTCAAACAATTACTACCATTGGTAGGAAATACACAAGTATATAAATCACGAATATGAACGATGAAATATTTACTAAGACTTATCTAAGTCGGACACAAGGTGAAAAAGAATGGGACACGTTGTAAAATCAAACTGATTGCAGTAGCATTGGTATGCGAAATGCCCAAGTTAACCAAGTTTAAAATTCACATTTCTTTTCTTATATATATATATATATATATATATATATATATATATATATATATATATATAGTTACACCTAGAGAACCAAACAAACCTACAAAGGTTTCATCTAAGCGGATCGTCAGGGAAAGCTGGCTAAAGAGGTAATGGAAACGGTATACTTATAGGCGATAACCAAAGACAACACCACGTGACCAAAGACAAAAAAGGAAAAATAAAGAAAATTAAAAGGAAATCAAAAAACAACCCCCCCGCCCTGTGTTGTTTTTTGATTTCCTTTTTTCTTTTTTTTTTCTTGATTTTTTCTTTTTTGTCTTTGGTCACGTGGTGTTGTCTTTGGTTATCGCCTATAAGTATACCGTTTCCTTTACCTCTTTAGCCAGCTTTCCCTGATGATCCGCTTAGGTGAAACCTTGGTAGGTTTGTGTGGTTCTCTAGGTTTGACTAGGTCTGCTCTACTCCTGTATTGAGCACTTTTTTAGTTAGTTGTTTACGCGTGTCGAGGTTTTTTTCTTAGGGCTTTGAATCTATAAGCTGTACGATTATTTTCGGCAGACGTTCATGTTCCTGGCTCTTTCTTTTTTTAAAACCTTTTTTTCATTCGATATTGATTTGACTATTGGCAAATCAAGAAACCGACGGTTTTTCGAGACGAGTATAGTTACCTATATATATAGTTTTCGAGTTGACCCGTTTTTTATGAAACAGTGAAATTAATGTCAACTGACCTAAATCGAGAAGTCCTACTGAAGACAAATTTGTCTCCCGCCAGGAATTGAACCTGCATTCCTCCTTTTCATCAGAAAAACCACTCCAATAGCCGGAGCGTGCCGCTGCCTATTAGGCTACAAGTAATCTTGATGGTTTGAAGAGTATCATGGTTTCGATGTTGATATTATCTTTCAGCTTATCTATGTATCTAAAAAGAGGACTTCCTATGTTACTCATCGGTGCTTGAAGTTGGTAATAAGAATTTTCAGCACTCTTTTCATCATTCATCTTAACAACATGATCAGCCCATCTTAATTGAGGCTGTATCAAGAAAGCCGCTATGCTTTGTATATCACATTTATCAAACAACTGTTACTTTCAAACATTTTCTTTCTATATGAAGCCACAGGTATTTCTAAGACAACTCTTGTGGAAAGTATCTTTCTGTAAGATATACTTTCTATATGGTGTCCATGATTCGGACCCATGCATCAAGGTTGGTATTACAACTGCACGGTTCACTATATGGATAAATATTTATTTAAAAATTATAACATAAGTATGTTATAACATCACTATAAAAATATCCACTTCTGGTGTCTTGTCAAGTGATGGTGTTGATTGTAAAATAATTTTTTTTAAAGAGTTCAAAACCAACCACTACCCCCACTAGGGGGAATATTTGTAATGGCCAATCAAATTACAAGTATATGATAATTCAAATAACGCGACAACGGACTCTAGATACAATTTATTAATGTTTTAAAATTAAGGGTTCAGTTCGACATTCCAACCACCTGAAGAAGGCCGGAGCGTACAACGGCCGAAACGTTGTAATAAATATGGCGACAAAGATGAGGACAATAGTCTGAATAATGTAAATAATGTACATAATACCTCATCTCAGAAATATAGACAGATACACCATATTAGTTATGCCATTTATTCAAGTTGCAAATATCTAACAAGTGCGTTGTCTATTGTATGATCACTGAACAAAACTCAACAGACTTCAGTGAATGTTATTACTGTTATTTTATTATCAGGTATTAGCGTTAATCTTTCTTCGTACATTCAGAGATGCAACTGATACAGATAGACTTCCAGCAACCTAAGGTGCCTCGGTGACTTTTCATTGTAAACATCAAAACAGCGTCGTAGAAAATTTAAGTATCGGTATACAACTAAACTCATATTACGAAGCTCCATGAATAACAACTTTAAATATGATGTAAGTTGTGATCTAGCCTATATACTTTAAGCAATCTAACCAAAGCAAGTTACTTCCGACTACAAAGACACTAGTATTTATAAAATTATTTGCAGTACCCTTATACTGTTAGCTATTCTCCTACTGAAATATTTAATTTCAGTAAGAAATAGCTAATAACCATGAACTAAATCAATACTAAAAAGAGAGCTACCAAGTCCATAGTAATTGTAGGCTTTTTCCCTAAATATTCTTTGCCAATAGTTGCATATTATATGCTGTTGCGTATTATATAACAGTAAGTACAGTAATTGCTTTTTTTATTTTCATTTCTTGAATTGACCTGTTAGCAGGACTAAAATAAGTCGACTGCATCCCCTACAGAGAGGTAATATAAACACCTGACTGCTCATTTCGAGTACACTCGTCTGTTAGGGTGGCTACCTAATCCTTATTGCAGACATCTGCTCAGGCACATTTATATATCTTCAACGGCTACAGAGGTAACCTGTAATTTATACTGTAACTATGCTGAGTAGAACCTGGAAGAGATCGCATAATTTGGTGCAGTTTTGAGAAGGCCAGTATCCTCGTAAATCATCGTAATTTTCCACGAATTCCAAACATTTCTAACAAATTTCATTCATAATCATACAGATTAACCTGCGCTATGGTTTCCAGGCACTTCCTAAAGGTGCCACACGTTGCTATGGTCTCTCAAAACTGATATTACCAAGAAGTCACCTCCTTGTGGAATGGTGAGGTTTGATCTCAGCTCTCATGGTAAGAACGCTAACGTTAGAACCAATCAGCTATTAGAGAGAGAAGACTTCCCTGATTCAAAATGGCCACCTATTGATGGGATGCTTGATAGATGCTTGTGTATTCGAATCTGCCCATAGAATCAGGTATAAAACCGAACAATGTTTACCTATCATTTCATGTATAATAAAAACAAAACTGTTTTCAACATTAAATAATCCAAGATTGATATGCCAAAAATCTACTAACCAACAACCTTTTGTGAAATGCACTGTAATTGTATTCACAATATCCTTTCATTTTCTCTTCATTTTCATTCTTCCTCCACTCATTTCTTGTTAATCGTTATTTTTCCTTGTCAGTTGTTCCCTCTACAATTTTATCTTCTTTCTTTCTTTCTTTCTTTCTTTCTTTCTTTCTTTCTTTCTTTTACTTTGTCCTGGTCCTCTCATCATCTATATAATAATAAAATTCTAAATGATACCTAATGTCCCAACTAATGTAGGAGTATATTGTACATTGAATCTCTGCCGAGCGCAGTTTCAAATTTTAATAAAATTAGACAAGGGGTTCTTGAGCTAAGATCGTCTTTTACTGTTTTTACGGCATTTTTAATTGTGAATTCAGTATTTGTTCTCAATACACATTCTTATATCTATCCATGTTTTTCAACAAACACTTGTATAATATATTCCAACTATTATTAAAAAATAATAAACATGCACGATACATTAAAACAAAATTATTAAATAGATTTAAATATACATAACACAACATATACAATTCAATACACTACATTAGAATATTTATTTATAAACAAATATCTCGGATTTTCAACAACTACTTGATAGGTGAAGACGTTATGTGGGTGTGGCATTATATAACTTAATCAGTATGGCTGAAAAATTGTGCCACATGACTTGATGGTAAATAAATAGATGCATGCTGGTTTGCCGCAGTTACGTATTTTGATAAACATCTGAGGAAGAAAGAAGTATATATAATTAAAATATAATTAGTATTCATTTATTACTGAGTTTCATCTAAGTAATATTGTACAATGTAAGTAATAGTAATTATTAAAATAACTTTTATTCCGAATACAAATTAAAATATTTATAATCTATATATATATATAAATTTGTAGCCTCTGTCTGTCTGTTTTTTTTATCGAACTCCTCCTAGGGTTTTTTAGATAGACCCGCATAACTATATATATTCTGAAACTACATTACCCAGTATACTTGGATAAGTACATTTTATTTTGATCAAAGAGTGTCTCAGGGTGGGGTGGGGGGCACTTCCCAACTGCATTTATTTCCTTTTGATTTAAATTAAATTTAAATTTGAACAAGGGAATTATTCCTATCCAAAATATAGAAGGAGAAAGCCAGAACATGGAGGTCACATCGGCAAGATCAAAATGAGACAATATGGACGTCAAGTTTGAACAAGGGAATGACTCCTATTCAAAATATAAGATGAAAAAGACAGGAGATGGAGGTCACATCGGCAAGATCATTGAGTAATATGGAAATGCTTCATTTTTCTCCACAAATTATAATAATGATTTTAAATCAATCATCATTTTCTTCCTCCAAAAAAACTGTGACACGCATCAAGGGGCGCGGTTAATTCGGATAGTTAATAAGAAAATGGATAATAATGTTACCTCATCATTTTGTATCATGAACTGCTTTTAAAAGAAACCCAACGGATTTATATAATTAGGTCTTTCTTTTCTCTTTTCTCACTGATGATTTTCTATATATTATAGAACCAATATAATCTTCTTCAGATTTAAATGCAAAGGTTATTGAAAATTGAGTTTCCATTTCCCTTACATTATGCATGTTGCTGATAAAACAAAACAAAAATATGACCAAATTATTTTTCTTTTGACTTAACAGAAATTAACCAAAGTTGGAGGAAACCACAAGTCTTTAGGTGTAAACCACAAATCTTTTAATATCTCGAATTTCCTTGTTCTCTTATTTCGGATCATTTATTTTCTTTGTTCTAAGTGATCTACTTTAGACTCTCACGGGTCTTTATAAAATAGTGAACTAGAGTTGTTCAGAAAATTGTGCCAAGAAAAGTGACAACCTGTTTTGGATAAAGTAAATTCTCGGCTTTTATTCTTTCTCTGACTTGGTCAAAGATGCAGTCGCTCTCTCACAGACGCGATGTTGCCTCGCTCTGCCTTTTTTACAAGTACTTTCACGGTAATTGCTCCGAGGAGTTGCTTTCGCTTGTCCCTAGGCCTCGTGAATTTAAACGTCCTACGAGGCTGGCATCCCGTTCCCACCCCTTCACCGTTGAAACTGTTAGATGTAGACGTCTCTTTTACTCCAATAGCTTCATGTCTCGCACATCTCGCCTATGGAACTCCCTTCCCTATTACTGTTTCCCTGACAAATACAATCTCCAACGGTTTAAGTGTAGCGTCAATCGACATCTCCAGTTGCCTTGATCTATCCACTTCCCTTCTCCACATCCTTTCATCTTTCATTCCTATCTGCTCTCGCTCCAAATCTTCTGTAACCCCCTTGCCTTAATCGACCCACTGTCTTTCTCTTTCTCCACATCCTCTCCTTTACCACTCCCATCTGCTCTTCCTCCAACCCTTCTGTAACCCCATGCGTGATAGTGGCCTCCAGCCTTGCTTGGGGTGATACGCTTAAAAAAAAAAAATGATTTATTCTTAGTGGCATATCTTCAGTGGTTGACGATGACATCATACGTAATATTTAGATGGTGGATCTTTCTTCAGCTACTTCAAGTATAACCAAGAACCTTGATGGCGGCAAGCAAACTGTTTCTTATCACATCCAGAAACTTGGATTTGTTAAGAAATATATAAAATAGGGCGCCTCATGAATTGATTAATAAAAGTCGCCTATAGATTATGTTACCATTTGTTTTCTGTCGTGTTACCTCAGCAGTAATCCGTTTATGAATTGGATAATTAATAATTATCCAATGGAAAAACGGATTGCTGCCGAGAAGAAAAATGGGCAACTAGGATATTAATTTCGACAAAAGCAGGTATTTTTAAAAATAAAAATAAATGCTTAAATAAAATTAACCGATTGTAAATCTCCAGAGAATTATATTTTTCAAGAGAATTATATTTTTCAAGGGAATTATATTTTCAAACAAAACCTATTAACGATCAAGTGGCATTTCTTTTCATTGGAATTTCTTAGCGCCAAGAAAATATATTCCCTTAATTTTTTTTATTTTTTTTTCCAAGAAAGAAGTTTAATAATTAAATTCAGTAAACGATGCAATAAGTACGGAAAGTTGTATTCAAATTTTGATTTATTAAATTTTATGCTTACTTAAATTTTTCTAAGTGTTTTAAACTACGTTCATATTTTTAAAAATTGCTTTTTCGTAGTAAAATCTTTTAATACCTGAAAATAATCAGGTGCAAATATTTCACAAATTTAGATATATTGGGTTAAAGTCATTTTTATATGCTGGTAGCGTAACGGATATCGGATCGGAATAGTAATTGATGAGTCGAGTTCAATTTCCAGGCTGGTCTGTTTCGCTCACGCTTGGGAATGGCGTTAATCTGTCTTACCTCTCTCCCGCATCTAAGGGTTAAATAGTAGTACAGGTTCAGTTCTCTAGACTTGAGTGGCAATCAGTCTAGAAGAACTCATGATTCAAAACTAGCATTCTTGCCTTAGACACGCCAATATCTCCTATGTCTAAATTATATGTAACACACCTTAGATATTATTCGATTTTTATATCGTTTAAAGTTTATGAAAATTGAATTATCTTTCATATAAGCTATTTATATAGATACCTTCACGAGTGTTAATCTTGCAACTACCTGAGAATATTCTGCTTGGGGCAAGACTTAGAGCGAACTCAATGATATCATCTTCATAATAAAATCTCTTCTTTCTCGGGTGCAGATAGACAAAGTTGAAGCGTATGAACACACTAAATATATACATATATATATATATGCTTATACATAAGTGTACAAATGTACAAGCCTGTGTACGTTCTCTTACACACCCACACGTGTATATATTGCGCTGTTTTCCTTGTATACCAGTAGATATTAGTGTACACGTGCGCTCATCGGTACATCTATAAATGCATACCTGTATATCGTTGCGTATTCGTATGTGTATCTTAACGATTGTGAGAATAGAAATCGCTTTTCTATTTACCAAATCGCCACTGTTAACGATAATATAAAAAGGCGTCATCTTCGAGCGAATATGTTTCTATCTGTTTACTCAAAACTCGCGTGCAAAAATCGCTTGTGTGGCATTTGACGAATCTTTCCGCGCATAGCTCCGTTGCAGGCCATCGGTGGCCATTAAGCAAAAAGCCCGCCAATCCGAATGTCCCTCACTTCCACTTGAAAAATGGGCTCATATTCGTCGCTTATGGGTCTCTATTTGCTCGGGGCTGGGTGGGAAGTGTCGTGGTCGCAATTGTTTGCAGGTCAATAGAAAAAGATTGCCAAAACTAAATCATCATCTGTGTGGGTAAGGGCTCACTGATTGAGCGTCAGATTGGAGTTGGTAGGTGGAGTCAGGATGATCGCGGTCTTAGGGTTGGGCAATTTGTTCGTGTTCCCACTCTTATTATTTCTTCCTTTTCTCAAACTTCTTTATAGTAAAATATGAGATGGCGAAGAATGGCTGGCCCGGTTCGGCCAGTGTCTCCACCTATCGGTGAAAGAATGTAACAATTTATTTCACTATCACAATTATTATCGGACAGTCGCCATTTTATTTTATTTCTTTTTTTTCTCTCGTTTAAATAAAACTCAAAAGAAATGATTGGATGGGCGAGGAAACAAAGAAAGAAAACTGAATGTTTAGAGATTATTTCATTTTTTCTATATTTCTCTTACTACTTTTAATTCATGTCTTTATTCATTCAATTATTATTTCTTCAAAGGTTTCTTCGGTAGATCTTAAATACAGATCTTTGAGTCTCGACCTTTGAATGGACAAACGTTCTTTCTATGAAAATTGAATTACTTGTATAATCCCAGTATATAATGACAGACTATCATCCACTCGTAGTTTAATTTTTAGCAGGGTATTCAATGATAGGATTTAAATTTTAAAAGGTTTTGTGGCAATATGAATGCTTGAAATGATTCTTTTATGACCTTCTCATGTCAAGGTCATTTATAAGTTAATTAAACAAATCTCAAGGATATACATTTACATTCTTCTTAATTTGATTATTCTTATATCTTCTTTTCTTAACTTACCGTAATTTCTCGAAAATAATACGCATTTTTTTACTGTAAATTACAGATGATAGTAGGGGTGCGTATTATAAATAAGTTTAAGCAAAAATATTTTTTCGTTATTGATTTATAATATTAAATACGTCATTTTTCTAAAATAAGAAAGATATTATCCCAGTTTTCATTTTAAATCCAACAATAATAATTGTAACTTTTTTGTCAATAAATTTATGTTTATCAGTAACCGCATTTTTTATTTGGCGAAAAAATCTATAAAATCATCATCATCATCATCATCATCATCATCATCATCATCATCATCATCACCACCACCACCACCACCACCACCACCACCACCGCTTTCTATTATAGAATAAATATCTAAATTGTCATTAAACGAATTATCATTCACAATATTATCTTCGTCCTGTTCAAAATTATCTTCGGCCTCTTCATTCTCTTCAGTCGTATGTTAGCCTCATTCAACTCATATTCTCTCGCTGCTGCAGCTCTCTTTCCTATTCTTTCTGCTAATTTTATTACTTTTTGTTCAAAATTTACACTATGTCTCGCACGTTTTAACGACATTTTGGCGGTAAAATGAAATGTCATATTTATCGGGAAAACCGCCCGGTAATTTTCAACATTATTTTACCCGGTTAGTCTCGATTTTATTCTTAATGTCAAGGTCGACAAAATGTCTACGCAATTTTTTTTTTTTGACAAAATTTATAGATGCGTATTATACATAGGGATAGATATATTTCTTAATTTTTGGGTCATTTGTTGGGGTGCGTATTATTTATGGATGCGTATTATTTTCGAGAAATAGGGTATTTTTTCAATCATTTTCTTTATTTTCTTTTTCTAGTATCTTAATGATCTTTCTTTTCTCTTTTTTTTCTTTCTTTCTTATAAACTTACTTTTGGATTTGTTGTTATTAATTTTATTCTTCTTATGTTCCGTTTGATGTCTGTCTGAATGAGAATCAGGTTTTTGCTTTGTTAACTCAAACAAATGATTGAATGAAGACTATGGAAAATAAATCAAGTTTACACGAAAAAAGATGCAAAACCGATTTTAACTTATATATTCACAGGAAATGAATGAATATATTGCATATTAAATATATCCGGATAACTTTGAACAGAATCTGAACTCAGTTTGATGTTTCCGTTTGTTTCACTGAAAACCGTTTCGCCATATGTACATTTATGTATTCAACTGAATACTTTTAAAAGTTAATTTTTAATAATTATCATAAGATTAAGCCTGGTACAGCGAATTTTAAAAGTATTAAGAAAATCAATTTTTAAAATCTCCTTTATAATGTGATTAAAATTTAATTGATTTTTCTCTCGAAATTATTAAATCTAAAAATTTGTATGCTTTCTCGGCAATAAATAGATGATCAATCAAAATAGTAAAAACTGTACTCGAGAATTTAAACGATATAGCGGGGTTTAATCATGCTATTATTTTAAAACAAAATGCCAATCATCAAATGTATATAGGAGGGTTGATTAAAAACGAATGCCTGATCTTATTTAATTTTAAAAATATTAGAATTTCTATTTTTTGTTGGATTGTTTTTGTTTTAACAATAAGGTGTCCTGAAGGAAACTTTGTGAAGTTCCCTTCTATTTTCCTAGTCATATTCATCATTAAAAAACGACTGCCCTTTTGAACACATGTAGAAAGTAAAGACCGTCATAGAATGTCTCTTTTTTGAAGAAGAAAATGCTGTAAATATTCATAGAAGGTTACTCAGTATGAATGGGAAGTCTGCACAGTAAAGAGGTAGGTCAGTAGCGTTAATAACAATCATATAGAGAAATGAGAAACTGACCTTAATGACAGGAGCTGTCACTAAGGTCAGTATGGCAGGCCATTTGCTTTTTGTGAATGGCTGCCACTTTAATTATAGCAGATTTAATATTACAAAACCCAGTGAAAGCTTTCGGTGAGCAATGGTAGTGTCTGCAGTTAAGTGCAGTGTTTTGGCTACTCAGACATTTCTTTAAGGTGGATTATTAAAAGGCTTATAAGCTCATCGAAGGAGCAAATTGTTCGTTGCCCAACCCTCGTAGATTAACTTCGTGGGAAATAAGGGGTTATTTTTTCGTTTTTTAAAAAAATACCAAATAGTTGGTGAAAATAAGTTAGTTTTTGAACTACGATATAAATGAATTTGGATACTAAATTAAAAAAAATGATTAGTGCAAAACAATAAAACGGATAATATGTTATAATGGATAACAGCTAAGAACGATAACTCGGTTCAATGTGTTCGAATTTCAGTCGTTAGATTTATTTTCGCGCAAATACACTTTGGATAGGAATGAATACATCCCTTCTTCTCTCAGCTGTGGGTTAGATAGGGCAGAAATGACTCTTCAGCCTTGGATAGTATCATGTCTGAGATTAGGACAACTTTAGATTCAAAACTGTATGTAGTCTTAGTATAACCCATACTATCAACGTCTTTATAATATCATCTGCATAATGATATATAAGGGGCGGCAGAAATACCTCCCTCATTTTAAAAGTTGACACAAAGGACAAGGTAACTGCTATTAAAAATTGATTTCACTGTTGTTTAATCACAGGGCTACAGTTTTTATTGACCTTTATTTGTCATACACTGTTGTAGATGATTTTTAAAGTTTTCCATCACCCGGAATTTCGAGTGCTTCGAGGTCTTCCAGGTGGCTTTCTTTTAAGGGCTTAACCTGTAGCCCTGATTTTTGTTTTAATCCATAGCAGTATTGATTTTCTATCCAGAACTGCATGATTCCGACGTAACATGAAATGAGCACGAAAAGCTATTTGTGTTGCATTTACAGATTCACCAGTTTCAAAAACGTTTAAACAGCAAATGCTCGGTCCAAGCCATGATGGCAATAGATGGTATCGAAACAAAAACTGGTAAGACATTAGCTAAATGAAAAAAGCCTTGCCACTTGCCTAAATTCCCTACCACTACACAGGTGACAGTTTAAACTGTGGGAGGTATTTCTTACGCACTTTGTATTATAAGTAATAAAATATTCTATAAAACCATTTATTCTGTTGTTTTATTTTTAAAAAGATTATGGAAAATTTATTGTATTTTACATTAAGCAAACTGTTTTTATAAGAACGATTATGTTTGTTTTAGGAAATTATAAATGTTCTCAGTGTAAAGTGTTAACTCTTTGCAAATCCTTCAGATTAATCCAAGCTCTTATCTGATAAAATCACTCATAGGTTAAGAATGTCCGAATATGTGTTTATCCAGTTTATTGTCTTTCGCGTTTTCCCCTAACGTCAAAACTTAGCAACCTCGTTTTAAAACGTATTGAGTAATTAATAAACTGTTGACATGCGCTGCCTGACAGCCCACGTGGGTATATTTTTTTTTAATATTCTGCCTATAATAAATAAATCATGTCTCTATCGTAAATGGGGAAGGGGAAATGTAACTTTCAATACCTCAAAATCCAAGCTAGTATCATTTCATCATCACTTATCACATCCTGACTTTTTCCCAGTCCATAAGAACGGTTGCGCCCTCAATGAGATTCTATGCTTTTAATGACTTTTGGGTCTCAAGTTCATTCCACATCTCAAGTTCATTCAAGATCGCAAATTCATTCCAGGTTTCAAGTTCTTTCTAGGGCTCATGTTCATTCCAGGTCTCAAGTTTATTTCAGGTCTCAAGTTCATTCCAGGTTTCAAGTTCATTTCCCGTCTCAATTTCATTCCAGGTTTCAAGCTCTTTCTACGGCTCATGTTCATTCCAGGTTTCAGGTTTATTTCAGGTCTCAAGTTCATTCCAGGTTTCAAGTTCATTCCACATCTCATTCCACATCTCATTGCACGTCCCATGTTGAAATCTTATATAAAATCCATTGCTAAAGATGATGGATTTCTTATCCAACTGCTTTAAGAAGTACCTGACTTCTGCTCTATTTTATCTTTAAAAGAATCAGATTAGACCAAAACTGGAGTCTTCCTGCAATATCTGAATTGTTCAATCCTTATTTTCCATTCTTGAAAAACTTCAGGTTCGTTTACGAGGTGTTGTTGGGGAAGACTTATTCTCCTCTTGCCATCTTCCTTTTGGTTTTGCAAACGCAGCATCGCAAGCCTATCATTATTTTCGCTGTAAATTTTCAGATGGCATTCTTTCGTCCCGTCAGGGGAGCCTCGACGTAGTGTAGTAGTCAGGTCAGCAATTATGTCTCGCTAGAACAATGGTAATGGGTTCGATATTCACTGGGCACCCCATACTTTCAGCCACATCTATGCTACGCTTAGAAAATCATCATTCATCACCAGTTTTTTACAGCTCGGACACGCCATCGGTCCTTCGATAGAGTTGAATCAGTCTTATTTGCGCCATATTTCAAACATAAGCAGAAAGTTCTACTCAGAGAACCTTTTCCCAAGAATTGCTATTTTGTGGAACAGACTCCTACATGAACACGACTTTCTTAACCTCCTCAAGTCAAGGGTCAATCATTATCTATCCTCCTTATTCTCGCAACTTTCACTTTCTATCACCTTCTTTTTCATTCATCGGTATACTTCTATCTTGAGTGGCTCTGGAGCATTCTATTGGAGGAACATTTGTATAAAAAAAAGATTGATTTAAATTTTTCCTTACTTTTGATGATACCATTTATTCGTATAAACTTAAAGTATTATTCAGTTACCAAAGGATGTACCCTATTTTTATGAACTTACGTTCCATCTAATTGAATGATAAAAAAACATATTTATTTCTAGTTTCGATTCGATGAATTCTTTAAAGGTTTTAGAAATATTTGGAATTTTTTCAAACCACTGACCAAATAATATATATTGCTGGAGTAAAAAAAATGATAGTCTTCCTATCTCAGTTTGAGCGTTGGCATTTAGCAATATTATCATACAACTTCGGTGCCCATAAAAAAATCTCTTCCAATATGTCGTCTAATTTCTTACTGCGACAATTGAAATAAGAATTTGTTCAGGTTACGGAAATTCATTTTTAGGAATTTGCTTTCAGTTTCAAACACAGCAAATAATATTTCTTTTAGGCTTAGGGGGAGATGTTGAAGAAGATTCTTTTTCGGAATGTCGCAACAATTTTTTTCATCGGACCACTTGTCTTGACCAATGCTAAACTTTTATGGTAATTTTCTAAGCTTAACTTAGATGTAACACAAGGCCGTTATATGTATCACAATGAGATTCAAAATATATCGTTCAAATTATTACAGAATTTCGCAAACCAATGCCGGTGTATACACATGTTGCTTCTTTATATATATTTATAGGGACCCTGTTTCCGTTGAACTAAAATGAATGTGTAAAATGAAAGCGCTTCTTATTCGTGGCTACTATTGTGTTATCAGTTCACATGGTTTTGTAAAAGGTATGGATTTAACGCTGACAGACATTTTTGTACTTTGATGATTATATATCGCCAGACATGGTTAATTTGTAAAAAAAAAAAAAAAAAAATGATACGGACTTGCTTTCGATAAAAGAATAACAAGTAATTTATACTGTTGTGGATTTCATGAGTTGATGTATACTTGGTAACCGGTTGAAATGGCAATTGCCGTGGTTTTAATTTTTTTAATCATTTCACCCCAAGCAAAGCGATAATGTCCCTAAGACAGAAGAGGTTACTGGAGGAGAAAGAAAATGAGAAGACTTTAGGAGAAGGAACAGGTAACCCAATCCTAAACAGGAAACAAGGGATAAACATTTACCCCAGTTCAAAAGACGGGGAAGAAGTGTGAATTGAGGATAGGCGAAATTATCTACTCATATTATTTTACCATGTAGAATAAATTACATGTGGTTAAATGAGGATTGCAATGTGGTTATTGCCGACAGTTTTACCAGTAAGTGAATTTATACCTGGTGGCAATTTGAAACGAATAAACTATTTTGCCGGTCCCGGTAAAATAGACCTTAATGTCATTTTGCAGGTAAATATAAATAGTGTTTTAGAACTATGAATATATTATATTTGAGGTCGTCAGCGAAGTGGTTGTGTGAGCTGTGTAGACAGGACTTGAACAACATGGATTCTGTGGTTTGTGACC
This sequence comes from Acanthosepion esculentum, assembly GCA_964036315.1. Lineage (NCBI taxonomy): Eukaryota > Metazoa > Mollusca > Cephalopoda > Sepiida > Sepiidae > Acanthosepion > Acanthosepion esculentum. The sequence goes on from OZ038485.1 coordinate 66,075,881, forward strand.
GTTGTCTTCAGTGGGCGTGCACCTGAAGTTTATTGGCAAGAGAATAAATGCCTAAGGGCAAATTTTGTTATGCGCCTCCCATATTTCTTGTAATAATTGATAATGAATAAATTATTTTAACATATGTTTTAACGATTGATGATGAAAATAAATAAACTTCTCGGTTAAATCTGTGTGTTGCTATTTTTAATATTACCTACCTTCATAATACAGTGTAACCCGGATATGAGACCCTCATATAAGAGAAACCCGGATATAAGATAAATTTTCTCTGGTCCCAAATTAGAGCCTGTGTTAATGTATATATAATAGACCAAACCCGGATATAAGAGAAACCCGGATATAAGAGAAACCCGGATATAAGATACTTCTTCTCCGGTCCCGACAACTGTCTTATATCCGGGTTACACTGTAATAAAAATATTTACTGGCAATATAGCCTGTGGGTCTATTTTCCCCGGACCGGTAAAATAAGCTTAAAAGCATGTTTGTCTATTTTACCGGGGCCGACAAAATAGCCTCTTCCAATTTAAAATGATATTTACAGTGGCTGTAATTTACCAAGTAGTGTGATTTGCAACTGTTTGAGAGAGGAATGTAACGGAATTACCTATGTGGATTTTACAAGTAAACGAATTGGTGCCTGTTGAAATAGAAAGTAACTTGAGAAGTTGATGCGAAAAGCATATATAGCCAAGCTATCGTATTTGGATTTTACTAGCATACCAGAAATACCATGTTGTGTCTTTTTTTTCGTGGACTGTTAGGAAAACAAAAAGTATTTAATGAAATAAATTGAATTAACATCTGGAATCTCCTAGGTTTGAACTTATGACTTCAAAAGGTTTTAACTAGTAGCATCGATTGTGGCAAGTAGAAAAATCACATCTGATATGACATTTGTTATGACATTTGTTAATAAATTAATTAATTTATAAAGTAAGATATTTATTAATTTACATTGGTGATACCCAAAAAACTATAAAAATAGTGGACACATTAAACCATTATTCTACCTCCTTACAATATTCAAGATATCCTTTCGATTTTAAAAACTTTAAGATGATTAATTTTATTCATCATAAATCATCTAGTACAATTATTAAATCGGCTATGATATCACGATTCAATTTGGTTAATCAAAAAGTAGTTTTTTATCATATGTCATTGTTTTCTTAATAATCGTTAAAGAAATAATATTAAAATAGATATTGGTTAATCATCTAAATAAAAAAATTCAGTTATAAATTTTAATTAAATTCTACATTTTCTTTTGACACCTAAATAATATTTTGTGGGGGAAACAAATATTCGTACAAAAACAAATTTTTAATTTATTGTATTTCCAACTAATGAATAAACATACTTTTTATATAATCAACGGTACACAGATGCATAATAACTAAATATGCATAGAAAACAGAAATGTTTTTGATTTTAATAGAAATAAATCCCATTTATCCATTTTATTGGGTGAAAAAGTATTCGTACAATGCAAATTTCAGATTGATTTAATATAAATTGATTTAATATTCTGGATTATTAAAGTGGAATATTCTAGAACGTTTCAATAATGTTATCAGTAGTTATTCTTAACCTAAAATACAAACAGAACATTCTGTAATTGATATTTGTGCAAGAAGGTTATCATCATGACAAGAGGTAAAGAATTGACAAATTCGCAAAAAGAACTGATTATTAAGTCCTTGAAAAGGTAAAAGTTACAGGAAAATCTCAGACAACCTGAATATTCCATTTACTACCATTAATTTATTCTTTGCAAGATATAAATAACTTAAAACGGTTGAAAACCAAAGAAGAACAGGTGCTCTACGGAGGATTTCAAGATCTTCGAGGAAATTAATGTCAAATTAAAAAAATCCATTGGTTACTCGTCAATAGTTTCAGGATGATTTGCTTTCATCAAGAATCTGTGTCACTAAACGGACAATAAGCGATGAAATTTATAGGAACAATCTAAAGTCACGGTCCCCTCAGAAAACTCCACTGCTATTGAAAAGACACAAAGATGCCAGGTTGAAATTCGTCCATGAACATAATAATAAGGAAAAATCGTATTGAGAAATAGTATTATGGACAGAGGAAACCAAAATTGAGTTGTTTGTTTCTAGAAATCATGCATGGATGAAATATGGCGATGCCTTCAAAGAAAAGAACACAGTTCCAACAGTGAAATTTGGTGGTGGCAGCATCATGGTTTGGGGATGTTTTTCTACAAAAGGTGCTGGCAACATATCAGTAACAGATGGTAGAATGAATGCCGCAGCATATCAAAATATTTTGGAAGCAAATTTAATAATTTTGGTTGAAAATCTTGAACTTCCTCCTGACTGGATCTTCCAACAAGATAATAATCCTAAGCACATTGCAAAATCTACAAAGACATGGCTTGCTGAAAATAATGTAAATATCCCGAAATGGTCAAGTCAGTCCCCAGATTTCTGTGGCATTATTTGAAAATTCAAATCCAATCGAGAGCTCCAACAAACATCCCAGATCTGAAGACCATATGGGAAGAAAATTGCAACAAAATACCAACTAAAATTTGCAAATAATTAATTGAGAACTACAAGAGGTCGGATGCTGCAGAAGTGAATAATGGCCATTCTACAATGTATTAAATGAGGATTATATATCCTTTTTTAGTGTACAAATACAATTTTCACCTATTAAAATGGATAAATGGGATTTATTTCTATTAAATCAATTTTTTTCCTGTTGTCTATGCATATTTAGTTATTATGTATCTGTGTATAGTTAATTATATAAAAAGTATGTTTATTCATTAGTTAGAAATACAATAAATTAAAAATTTGTATGTGTACGAATATTTGTCCCCCCCCCTTCACTGTAAGTATTCACTATTTTCTTTGGATATACGCGCCATAAATTTTTCCCTATAATTTACTTTCATTTTATTTTCCTATATTAAATCATCATATTTATATTTTAACATATTTCCTATGGTCAAATATAACTAATTTGTTCATAGATATTTCTTTTAAATTTTATTAACTGTTTTTTTTTTACGAAATTAACCTCAGCATTTGTAAGTAGCAGAGTTGTCGTGATAAGAATTTTTCATAGAATATTTTTTCACTTGTTTTGTAAATATAGGTAGAAAGTGAAATGTAGCCATAAATTTCGTATAATATTTTAAAATTTTTTAGATGAAAGACATTCATGTAAGAATGTAGACTATTACAGACCATCATCATCATCAATATCAGTCCTATAACCGGTCGTGGACGTAGGGTCACTGCGCAACTGAGCACCTGATCAGCTCCCCACTCCCATATGCCTCGATAGATATTCATTTATGCCTAGTGTGTCTTGTGCAAAGTACACCTGACTGAGCCCATCCCTCTCTCTCAGATTACAGCCGATGTACTTCGATCTGAAACGTAGACGTTGATTCTGTAATTATTCTTGACACTTTCTCATAACCGAGATATATTAGAATCTAAGACCGATGTCAGAGTATCAGTTTCGTAAGTTTTCATCGAGGAAACTTCGACGGGGGAGTAAAATCCGCAATGCAAAATAAGGAAATATTAAGAGTATCAATAATAATAATAATAATAATAATCCTGACCAGAGACCGCAAAAACAAAATGTGCCTTCTTGTTGATATGACAATCCCTGCGGACTGTAATGTATCTTTGAAGATCTGCAAAAAAACCCCAAAAACTATCAAAATACAAGGACCTTTAAATCTAAATCTAAAAAATGTGGCCCATGAGTACATCCAGTTGTATTTGGAGCCCTCGGATTGATTGGAAAAGGTTCCGATAAACTCATTGAAGGGATTCCTGGTAGCCCAAGCCTTATTGAAATACAAATATTATACTCACAATTACAGCTCACGCCATACGAAGGATTTATGTAAAATGTGTGTGATCTCGGGGTTTTTTTTGGCGGGGGTAAAAATATGCTATGTGGAAATTGTCATGATGTTATTTCTGACTTTGGGTCTCTGGTTGGGACCCGGAAAGAAATTAGTATACAACAGAAATCAAAGGAAATAAAATAATAACAATAATAATAATGAATCTCTTTCCAGGTTCCTGCCGGTTGTTCTGCAAATCAGGAAATAATCAAGTTAATTTTTAATCGTGCAAACCGACAAGAAAGCATAATGAAAGACTTTAACGTAATTGACAAAGAAACAAAAATGTCTCCTCATTGACGTGGCTACTCCTGGTGATCATAATATCATGGGCAAATAAATTGAGCAGCTCAAGAAATACATTGAGCTCTGGATTGGGGTTGTTTAGGCAACTATTAGCACAGTTATCATTGTGGCTTTCGGGGTGGGAGTCTATTAAAATCCTTCATTACGAAATTGGAATAAAGCCTCCTACCTCATCGCTTGGCACTGAAAATATTCTCGAAAAGCGTTCTCTGTCCCAGGTCGTACGACTTGATGGAGGCAAGATTACCGCTTCAAAACGAAAACCGAACTAAGAAAATAATAATCAATGCAATAAGAATAGAATTTAATTACGGATACCAAGGAAGATTATGGAGATTTAATGAAAACTGCTGTCACTTGATCTCCTACAATGATTATCTGCGACCACAGGATTTGAAAATACAAATATTTATGATAATATTATGAATAACACTTGACATTCGAAAGTTGAAACCCAGCTACAACATCAATCGTTGCCTTATGGCAATCTGTTTATTTCTTTGTGTGGCATTTTTATTATTCTGTTATTTATTCTCATTTGAAATGATTAATATATGCCCCTTTGTTACTTGCTTTTCAAAATTCAGTTATTCACTATACAATTCGTGTACATCTGATATTGACCTTTAGAGATGTACTTTTATTGGCGAGATTAAATAGTATTAGTCGACTTAAAGAAAATGTTTTCTTTCCACCTGAATTTCCGAATCGAGATGTTGTTGCGATTATAAATTGATTGTTTTGAACCGAAATAACCAATGTTCAGATATGCCAGAAATTATGATGGAAATTACTAAAACTGTATGGACACGACGTAATAGAAAAAAGGACTGAGGAAGGTTAGCGGGTACAACGGTCAAACCCCGTGTTGATAAAAGGAAAACTAAACGCAAGGAAACTGATCTGAAAATCAATCTCTGAAATGTCTTATTGATTTTTAACTTTCCCCATGATTACTTGTGAGATATTCTACTTCACACCAAACATTTAGTTTATGATAATTTCAGTTGAACCACAGAAGAATAAAAATTGGATTTCAATAATTATTTGAAGATATAGATCTGTGGGGGTATCCCATATGAATGCCATATTTTGTTTGCTGACTTTTAACAAAAATTGATAAAAGTTTATTGGAATAAGTCATTATTTTACGACTCATTTATTACTAATATCTTAGGTATTTTATTTTCAGGCGGTTGTTTCCATAAAAATATTATTCATAGCCCCCAGAAAATGATAATTAAACAATGTCGACTGATGATATTATTCGAGGTCGAATTAAGCTAGAATATCACAAACGCTCAACAAAACATCGTCTTGGCATCCGGCAGTGGTATAATTAATACTAGAACTATTTAGAGGTAATTTAAGAAATTTAATTCAGGAGATGAGAGCCTTGAAAATGAATTAAGTAAAAGAACCAATTCACTCATAAAAATGAACAGCTGAATGCATTGATTAGATAAAATCCGAAAAAAAAAACCCAACAACAATAAGAAAGCTTTCGGGAGAACTTGGAATATTTCGCATGTAAAAATAAATGAAACAACTTAGACTAGAGAATAGAGATGGTCCAATTCTACTCCATGGCAATCTCCATGGCAATGCATATCCTCATACTTCATGGCCCATCGTTCAAAAGTTGCATATCCTTGATAAGGGGACATGGGAGCATTCACGTTATTCAACAGACATCCCTCGCACGGATTTTCCCTTATTTAAATACTTTGAACTTTCCATAAGCAAAGAGACAGTTAAATTTTATTGTGCACATAATGAGAAAGGGGGGTTGGGAAACTTTGACAATGAAAGGACATATTGAAGGTAAGAGGGGCAGGGGAAAGCAGCTCGTAACCCACATACGGGTTTGTCCAAATGGTCGGCAGAACAGAGATTAGGAGAGATAGCGAAAAGACAAAATTTACTATGAAGGGCAGGGTATTGTGGCAGGCCATGATGGCCCATGTCCTGAAAGTGCACTGCACATAGAATAACAATGCAAGTTGTTTAACTCAGTCCAAGGAAAGAAGAGATACAAACCTAATCACATAGTAAAACTATAAATAAAGCATTCAAAGATTATGAGCCACTGGAGGAAACGTAGAAATAATTGCTTATATCGAGAGAGAAAAAAGAAGCAAAAACAAAAGAAAAAACGCACAACATAAATTTTTTATTTTAAACGTTATTTTCAGTAGAGACCCCTCTTATTTATTAAACAATATATTTATTTATTTTCGTCTATAGGCCTGAATATTCGAGAAATTTTATTAAAGAAAAAAAAAGCGCTCTCCGTGGCCGAGACAGTCTTTAATCTGATCTAACGACGGTTTCTCTCTGCCAGTGGGGACGCAGGTTCGCATCCTACCGGGAAGCGTATACTTCTCTTTAAGATTTCTCGAATATTCATGCCGGTAGACGAAAATAAATAAATAAATCTACTGTTTAATAAATAAACGGAGCGTCTACTCAAATACTAGCATCCACTAAAAATAACGTTTAAAATGATAATGTCTGTCGGATAAATAAATAAAAAATCCGTTAGTTCTTTAGAAATAAATTTACTATATATTTAAGAACATTAAATGTCCTAATCAGTATTTAATATAGCTCTCATGGGCGCGAACTACAAGTGGAGGAATATAACATCATTTTTTTACCAGATATAGTCTGCAGTTCCTCTTCACAGTAAACCCAAAGCTCTTGTATCTTCTTTAGCGTTCCATTCTTCTTTTATGTGCCGTGTCCCTTCAGGACGTAGGCGATCATGGCTCTCCACTTCTTCCTATCTCTTGTAGTTCTCAATAATTTTTTTATTTTTGTTACTTCTCCCAGACCCTGTTCTGCCATCCGCTTTGCTTAAGCCCGTTAAGTATGTCACGCGTTGCTTCCCCTTGTCCCCCTTTCCTTCTATTCGCCTCATTCCTTTCTCATTATGTGTCCCAGAAATTTCATCTGCCTCTTCCTGGTGTTAAGTATTTTCCTTTTTGTTTGCATCCTCTCCAAAACCTCATCGTGGCCCACATGTTCGGTCTATGGTATCCTCAGCATCCTTCTGTAGAACAACACCTCTGCTCCCTCGTGTCTCTTCTTGACCTTTGAGGAGATCGTCCAACATTCGCTGCCATAAAGGAGGACAGATATCACGTAGCAGTTCAATACTCTTCTCTTTCTTACCAACGAAATTCTCCTGTCTCGTAATATTCTGCCTAGCTTTTGGAATGCGTCTTTGGCCATTCCAATACGTCTTCGGGCCTCAGCGTCACACTTACCGTCCTCTGTCAGAACACTTCCCAGATATTTAGATTTTCGCACCTTGATTTTAGTGTAAATCGCATTTCAGGCTCATCTTTTTGATAATGATCATGCATTCTGTCTTCTTGTAGTTTATGCTTAGTCACTTCTCGCTCTCCTTCGCTACCTTCTGTAGGAGGTTTTGTAGTTTCCAACCGTGTCTGCTCTCAACACTGTGTCATCTGCATATCTTAGGTTGTTAAGATTGCGGCCGCTAATGATGAATCCTAGTCGGATTTCCAGTTTTCTCAGAATTGCCTCGCTGTATAGGTTGATAAGTCCGGTGAGAGGGCGCATCCTTGCGTTACGCCACTTTCTATTTTTGTATATCTGCTGAATTCATTCTCTTTCCGTATGCAGACCGTTTTCTGCTCGTATAGATTCTTGATTATTCTATCTTTCCCAAGTATATCAAGCAGTTCCAACAGATCTTTGTGGCGTACTCTGTCGGACGCCTCTGCGTAGTCTATAAAACACAGGTGCATGTTCTTCTGCATTTGTATTGCTCTTTCTGATAAGATTCTGAGCATGAATATCGCATTCCTTGTTCCGGTGTCTTTAACGAACCCGCACTGTTCTTGTCCTATCTCTGGCCTGATTCTGCTGCGCGCTCTATTCATCAGAATACGGTTGATTAATTTTGTTATATGGATCATTAGGCTGATTGTTCAGTGGAGTTCACATTCGTTTGCACCTAGTTTCTTTGGCAGTGCTATGAAGATAGATCTGCTGATATCTTTCAGTATATCCCCACTGTTGTAGATTTCATTTATTATTTCTGTAATCTTGTCTATGCCAAAATCACCTAAGACTGTCAGCAACTCTGTTACAACTCCATCTGGCCCTGCCGCCTTGTTTCTGTTCAATTTGGCCAGTGAAGCTTCTACTTCAGTTTTTAGAATTTCAGGCTCGTCGGTAAATCTATATATTGCCGGTTGTTCTCTTTCGTCGTGGAAGAGTTTTCCAATATATTTGTTCCAGTGCTGAAGAATTTTTTCCTTTTCTAATATGAGCATTCCATCCTTTGATTTTAGGCAGCCTGAACATGTCTTCTGTCCTGTTAGTGCCCTTATTTGTTTATGCATATCTCCTTTGTCTGTGATACTCAATTTCTCTCTTTCTGCACATTTTTCATTTAGCCACTCTTCTTTAGTCTGCCTGCATTTGGTCCTTATTTTGTTGTGTAGCTTTCTGTATTCTGTTCCGTATCTTGGCAGAGTTTCTGTCTCCTTTACATCATGTCAAGAATCTCATCAGGGATCCATTCGTTTTTCCTTTGGGATGATGTCGTTTGCTGATGTCACTAAAGCTTCTCTTAATACTTCCCATTTAGAGTTACCATTTCCATTGAAAGTCAGGACTTTTGGCAGACCAATCTTGTAACACTATATTGTCATCATCAGTGAGAATCATATTGATAAATATTCATTTCCATTGAAAGTCAGGACTTTTGGCAGACCAATCTTGTAACACTATATTGTCATCATCAGTGAGAATCATATTGATAAAAGCAATGTGTGGCATTGTGATCCATCATGGAATTTTTTTACCTTCTGCTATTTTTGTTAATAGGGAGCTTTAGCAAGGTAATATATATATTTTGCTCTTTAGTGTTTCATCGATTTTTATCAACTTTCTTGCAATATTGCTTTTCACATAGCCATTAAATACCTACCACTGAATTTCACTTTCTTTCTTACATTTGTGGATTGTTTCTTGTGCAAATTATCTTCAGATATACTCTCTTGCATTAGAATTAAGTTCTATTTTATTTTGATTAATATAAATAACTTCTATTCATTTTTCCTATAACAGATCCCATAGATTCCTTTGTTCTAATCTTATTCGATGTTTTTTGGTTAATGATGTGTTTTTTTGTTACAATGCTGCACATTTAGATTACTTTTATATCATATCCTTCTCACTGCATGAATTGGCAACTGAGTAGAAATACTTTTTTCATCAATAACTTGACGAGATGTTAATTTTCGGTTGGATACTGATAAACTCACTCGTTAACATTTATCTCTTTTATCTAATTAAGAATGTCTACCATTCTTTTTCTTTGTATCCAGAACGCTCCTAACATCAACATGCTTCTTTTGAATGATTTGGAACGCATACCTTGGTATTCCAAGTTTCTAAGCGATTTCACTTTCTTCAAGGACACATTATCCAGTGAATAAAAGCGTTTGATGGATCCAGTGACTTGACCCAAAGCGTTGTGAGTTGTTAAAAACATGGTTATTGCGGTGATGAACAAAAACTTGAAGAGTTGAGTTAAAAGAGAGATAACAGGGACGTCCAGAAGAGGCATGGCACGTGGAACTAGAACAATCTACCCCGGTGGATGCAATAAAGGTTTCACCGACATCTCCAGTTGCCTTGATCTATCCACTTCCCTTCTCCACATCCTTTCATTTTTCATTCCTATCTGCTCTCGCTCCGGATCTTTTGTGGCTCCCTTGCCTTGATCGACCCACTGTTTTTCTCTTTCTCCACATCCCCTCCCTTGCCACTCCTATCTGCTCTTCCTCCAACCCTTCTTTAACCCCTTGCGTGACAGTGGCCTCCGGCCTGGCTTGGGGTGATATGATTAAAAAAAAAAGAAAAAAAAGTTCGAAATTCCAATCACCTGAAGAAGGCCCCAAGCGTACAATGGCTGGAACGTCGTGAACATGGCAACAAAGACGAGGACAACAGTCCAAATATTATAAATAGCACAAGCGATTCCATTTTGATTTATTATTTGTGACATTTTGATAATGTTCACCCTCTTCTCCAAACTCCCTCTTGCCAATTTGAAACTTAATAATAATTTTCAATTTCAAGTTTAATATAAGGCATTTGCATGCATATCTTAATCTGGGATGAGGTTAATCTGGGCAAGTAAGTCATAACTTTTATTTGGCCTTTTGCGTAGAGTTCTGTATCTCAGCTTGTACTGGGTTCGTATGAATACAACTTGCATTACAGTCATGAAAGTTGAATAATTACAATTTATATAAATGTAAGTAAATTAAATATTTAACCCTGGTGGATCATTTCTGTTGCTTGGTAGATTCTAATAATTTTAACATTACCATATATGTACTCAATTAGTAATTAAATTAAATATAATATCTTAAGTCGGTACAAATAAAGATATAAATATTAAAAATGTGATTAAATAATATTTGAATGCCCCTTTTGAAAAAAATCGTAATTAAAATTTATAAAAATAAAAAATAAAAATGCCAAATATATTGCTATTTATTCCCAGACGATGTGTTGGAACATAGGCACTACCATAAATGTCTACTTGGAAAAAGGAAGTTGGTATCTACAGACAGATACCCTAACCCCAACCTTGACTTGACCGATTTGATAGATACAATACATTAGATACATGAGTTTTCTAAGTAAGTGAAATCTATATTGTCGAATTCAGTAAAGTTAAAAGTCAAGAATTGTCCCTACTATGTGAATAGCTATTATTTTCCTACCGTAGTTGATAATGTATTTTTTAATTCCATGCCTCTTGAGAAGATATGCGATCATGGTTGTCCATAAATTCCTTCTTTATTATCTGTCAACTGCCATAACGTCTTTGGAAAATATAGTCGATAGGTTTTCCTTCTACAGTTGATGAAATTCTCGATAACCCTAAAGATAGACAAAAATCGTATGTAAAATACGTGAAAACATGACCAATTTTTAATGTACTTGAAGCCCGATTTATTCATCAAAACAGCAACAGTAGACAGATGTAATGAAAATTGGTTCTGATTCTCGACTCTTTATAAACAGATCAGCTATTTACTTGTTAAATAATCACTGATATTTCAAAAATTCAGTTTTTTGTTTATTAACCATTAAGAAAAAAACAAGTCTGTTTTCAAACCAAATCAAGCGTTGATCATTTACTTTGCAAAAAATGACTCACTTTTCTGTTGTCATTGTACGGGTTGCCTAGACTAACACAATACCAATAACTCTATTATGCCTGCACATAATACAACAATTTTCTGTTTATACGAATATATATATATATATATATATATATATATATATATATATATATATATATATATATATATATATATATTAATGTATATTTGTGCAGCAAACTTTCTTTTAAACAGCTTTCGCTAAATATGAAACAAAGAAAATTTTATTAATTTTTTATTTAGTTTTTCCAGCGTTCTTAAATTTTTTTCCGTTTGGTGGGAGTGAGGGAGTACAAAAACTGTCCATATCGTCGATTGTCCCAAGCGCTTTCGGTTACTTTAGCCGTTTCAAAGGGGGTTGTTTTTGGTGTTGTTAGGTTATTTTCATGTTTTGATTATGTGAAATGTATTATTTGTGAATAATAGTAGCTGCGATTCCAAGCCATCATGTGTTGGGTATGACGTAGAACTAAATTAAAAATCAATAAAATTTTCCTTGTCCGTCATATTTAACGAAAGATATATATTTCAAGTTTCGTAGATTTAATAAGCTCTTTAACTGTTATATATTGCTTAAAATATATTAGATAACATTCTTTCTATTAACTTAATTTAAATTTGTGGACGTGATCTAATCTGAAAGTTTTCGATTTCTTGCATTTGTCATCCCGGCCTGAAGCGATCTGTTCTCTAGCCACACTGATGAGCTGTGATACAGCGGAACAGTCTGTCTGTGGATGACGATATATATATATATATATATATATATATATATATATATATATATATATATATATATATATATATATATAGTGGAATGTTAAATCGTGACAAGGTACGACCACTTTTCACAATTTTTATACCAGCTTAGTTTTCCTTAATCATCCTTGATGTTTACTTAAGTGATGTTTATGATTTAATATATATATATATGGGGGAGCGATATAGAATTTTTTTACATATCGAGAACAATTTTGAAAGAAAAGATGTATGATAGTGGAAAAAGCTTTTTGTCACGCGTTTCATCTGTTAGGACTTCAACCCAGTCCGATGAAGTCCTAACGGATAAAACGCGCTAGAAATCCTTTTTCCAATTTTCATATATATATATTTATATATATATATATATATATATATATATATATATATATATATATATATATGGCTAACCCAAAAGTATAATTAGACACCTAAAAAGTTCGCTATGTGTTTGTCATTAGATGGCTGTAGTTAAAAAAAGAAAAAAAAAACATTAAAAAAGACTGATTTCGATTGTATTCTACCAACTATTATATATGCGTGCATTTTTTTAACCAAAATTTTCAAAATTCGAGCATTTTTGTTTATTGGTTATAACACTGAAGATAGATGAAAAACATTTTCGGCATATTATATTTTTAAAATTCAAAGACAAGTAAAAATGCAAGACAACGCAAAAATATTTGCACAGTTTATGGAGAAGGTACTGTAAATGATCGAACGTGTCAAAACCAGTTTATGAAGTTTTGTGCAGGAGATATTTTGCTGAATCACTCTCCCCGCTTAGAGGATGATATCAAATAAATAAAAATTTTACTTAAGAATGATCAACTTAATACAGCACTGGAAAATTTCAAAAATATCCAAATAAAGTGTTTTTGCGCCAATTTAATTATTTAGTCGCTTTGATTCGTGGCGTCCATATAAATTATGCGAAAAACAAAATGTCTACAGGATTGTATTTAAATGTTATTTTTGGAACATTATTACAAGCGATGAATATTGAGTAATTTATAAGAACATGGTGTACAAACGACCACGAGGCATTATTAACCGATTTCTATAAAAAAGAATGTGATACAGGGCTTATGGTGGTAACTGGAACGAACTTTCTTTTATTGAATTCAGTTGAAGGCAACAATAAAAAAATAGTTAACAGAAAGGGCGTATTATTACACCAGGATAAAGTCAAACTGTATGTTTATTTTGGGGGACAGAAACCAATGTCAAAGATTGGTTGAGAAATTTTGCGCCCCTGCTGCAGATATTGTGTCAACAAATCATTTATTTCACTTTTTGACAGAATACTGAAAAGGGCAGCTAGAACGTTTTTTTATTTTTTGTTGATAGGAAAACATTATAGAGGAATGGAATTATGCGACTGTCTGAACGATTATCAGACAATAGAAGAACAAAATGGTAAAGATATTGTTCAATAAAATTAATATTTAAAATAAAATGAATTAGCCAAACAAACTTTTGTATTAACCAAATATATATTTAGGAAGATATACACTATAGGCTAAAAGCTTGGGATCACACTATGAATTTAATAATTAGTAAGTTTCATGCATTTAACTCATTAGTGTGTGGCATTCAGTTTTTTTAGAGGGTTACCTAAGATTTAAAATCCACCAATGCTGAGATTACCATTAGCCAGCAAGGTAGATTAAGCAAAAAGCTAACATTTTTAGGAAACTTTATGAGGTGATAGGTTAATTTCGTTAATATTATTGAATATGTAATAATACACTTCAGGATGAGACCTTTCCTCTGGCTCGAAGTGATCTTATAAATTAGTTTTGAAACAAAAGGCATGCATCTTTAAAATTTTAGGCGATTCTTCGAAATTCAGAAGGTGGCCCTACTGTTTGGCCTATAGTGTATATTTAAGAAAAATGGTATATTTTGTCGATATTTTGCAATTTTTAATGTTTCAAATTAAATATTTCAAATAAAATCATAATGGTGTTGATAAGTCACGTAATAATCTATTTGGACGAGGGTATTGTCGTTACAATTACAGCGTTTTAGACATTGTATATATAGCAACCAAAATGAAGACACTGGTCCAAATAGATTAATGTATAATAATGATAATTCCTCATTTGATAAATTTAAACAGAAAGTAGAAAACAAAAGCCTGAAGGAAGGACTAAACATTAATTATAAAAAAGACGGAATCTATAGTTGTTAGCAAGAGGGACGATCCATGATGCGAGAATCAAATTGTAGATATCAAAATCAAGCAAACACAGAAATTTACCTATTTGGGAGGTGTGTTGACACACGTTAGAAAATGTTACCCGGAAATCCGAATCAGTGTTGGAATAACGAAAGATGCCTTCCAAAAGCTAAGCACAGTATTAAGAAATAGGTGATTTCCGTTAGAAACAAAGAAAACAGTGGTGAACTTCTATGCAATATCAATCCTCTCAGTGAATACTGGACAGTTTTCTTACAGATGACAAGGAGATATAAGACCACACAGATCTGGTTCTACAGAAGAACATTGAGAATGCTATGGGCTGAGCATATGAGCAATGAGGAAGTTTTACGCATAATTGGAACAGAAAATCACTTGTACTTTGAATTATGAAGAGAAAAGCTTTCTGGTACATAGTGAGCAAAGAGGGATCGGAGAATTTGACACTCACAGGGCGTATCCAAAGGAAAGGAATAGGTGGAAATCGCGAGTAACCTTCTTAAAGAGCTTGTGCAGATGGAATGCAGAGCATAGGCTGGGGATATAGTAAGGTGACAAGCTGTGCTTAGAGCGGCAAATAATAGGAAGTTGTAGAGAGCCATTCTCTTCCACGTTCGGAAGGGTCACAAAGCATAGAAGAAGCAGAAGAAGAAGAAGAAGCACGGACATTTTCATCATACCTTATTGGGAAAGGGATTGTGATTAGAATCGAGTATAAATACTGATGGCAGTATAAATAAAGGGCAATTTATAAATCCGTTTTCCCTCGGAACTTAAGCAGTCTTCGTTCTGGTCTTCAAACAGAAAGAGCGCGTGTATGTGCAGCCCTTTCCGTTCAGGAATGCTTGCCAATGCAGTGAAATAGCTGTGATAGCCATTGTTAATCATGACTGGAGGACGCCATTGCGACATATTTAAGCGTCGAGTTGCGTCAGGATAAATCAGATTGTAACATGAGAATTCCTTTGACATGTGTGATATAAATCACATGTCATTGGTGGTTATTTGTGAAAGGATTTGGTTATTTGGCGTATAAAATGTGTACATACAAATGTGTGCCAACGTGTATATGTTTCAATCAATAAGAACCCACTGTGTGTGTGTGTGTGTGTGCGTGTGTGTGTGTGTGTGCGCGTGCGCGTGAGTGTTTGCGTACCCATGTGGGAAGGCCAAGCCGAATTTTAATAAATACATAGACTAGGACATATAATAAATGTGATAAAGATATATATAAGAAATAAGTAAGTTCCAATTCCCGTTGGGTTCGTTATATTCACTTATGCGCAAATAACCTTGGCAAAGGTATGAATACACCTTTTCTCCCCACAAGGTATAGGTTAATTAGTGAGACTTGTACCATTAAATCATTATTATCCCCGCCTCGCAAAACATACTTACAATCTGAATATTTTCTGGCTTTATATAACCTGCAAAGATTTAATAAGCTGTAGAAAACGAACAATTTAAGCAGCCAATCAATCAATCATCTGTGAAGTTTGGCCAATATGCCTTGTTCTCCATCAATTTTTGTTTTTAATTTTATAAAAGCTACAATTCTTGTGCCACCTCTTTAAGTCAGTCAGTTATGTGCCATGCGTGATACACGCTTAGGTGATCATATATCTTTCGATACATGACTGACGAGGCAGATTTTTTTTCCCGCAGTAGGTTTCCATTTCTTTCTGCAGTAGACCAGTTGCATCCAAGGTTATAGAACCCAGTCTGTCTTTACCCATAGCTGGGAGGCGGGGGGGGGGTGAGAAGAACAGGACTCATACCTTTCCCAAGGACATTAATGTAATGAATTCGACTGGAATTCGACTCCGATTTCTCAATCCGAGCCGCTATCCATTACTCCATCGTCCTTTATGTACCAATTGAAAATAAGTAAAATCTCCCGACTCTTCTTTATCCTAATAACCCTTTTTTTCAAGCGTCATCGCACCCAAAAATTCTAATTTTAATTTACTTGTAATCTATTTAAAAATAATCAATATTATCACGTGCAATGAAATTATCAATGAAATTATATATATATATAAAAAAAAATAATGGATGCCTTACTTATAAAATTAAACAAACCAACCCTTAATAATATTAACTTTGAACATGGACATAATATCTTGACCGTGTTTTGAAACAAAAAAAAATGAATCACTTTATAAAACACACACAAACTATTTCTAATTCTAACAGTTGAAATATAATCCTTGATAATGGCTAAATGTATAGCCGAAAGCGTTCGGAAAAGAACATTCGGACAATTTTTATATAATTTATCCTCTGAAAAGAAAAACTTTATTAGATCGCACGAGAAATTATATAAAAAACTAAATAAAAGCACCTTGTCAGTCGTTTTTAATGAAATGTGCTTGAAAGAAGGATTGCTGCCTAAATACACAAATATATATATATATATATATATATATATATATATATATGTGTGTGTGTGTGTGTGTGTGTGTTTGTGTGTGTGTGTTTGTGTGTGTGTGAAATGTGTATGTATATAAATATAAATATATATATGTAATTTATTATATATATTATTTATATATTATATATGCGCGGTACTTATTGGAAAACGCTCAATATCAGTGATAGAGCTAACATATTTAGTTGGATTGATGTAAGTTTGTCAACCTCTTTTGCGATCGTCAAAAGCGTGAAACCCAGGGTCACAAACTCACATCAATCCAACTATATATATATATATATATATATATATATATATATATATATATATATATATATATATATATATATATATATTTGTGTGTGTGTGTGTGTGTGTGTGTTATTACTTCGAACGTTATTATAGTGGATACTCATATTTGAAAGAGACACCCCGTTTTTTTAAATTTTAAACGGTGTGTATTACATCTATCGGCCTGCGTATTCGAGAAATCTTAATAAAGAAAACGTGCTCTCTGGCAGGGATTGTAAGAGATACCTCCGTTTGATCCGGCAGGCTTTACCACTTGGCTACAGAAAGCGTCCCAGTTCAGCAACGTTATACTTTCCCTTTTAAAGAAAGCACACTTCTTCAATCATATAATTTTCTTGGAAAGTCCGTATCGGATCAGAAAAGATATCTGTATGTGAAAAATAATAAACTTGGTCGATAATAACCGCAGGGAGCATGCAGTCGATCGTAGTACTTACAATGTATCTTCGTCTAAGTGAATTATATTCATTTTTTATTTAAACAGTATTTTCCAGGTTAAAACTGTGATCATGAATGTTTTGGTGTCATGCAGTGAGCGTATTGTTTAATTTCAAGTTTTGTTTGTATATTCTTTTCTTTAAATTCCGGAATGTTTCACCGCTGTATTTTTAGGAGAATTGTTTACATTCTATTTGATGGATTCCTGCTTTGATGTAAAGTTGCTTATTTTGTTATTATTATTTATTATTTTATTTTAATTTGAGAAATTACTTATGTATGTATTTTAAAAAAATAATAGGTCTTGAGTTAGCCTATATATATATATATATATATATAAATGTAAAAGTGAACATAGAAGTCAACACTTAGAGGCGACAGTCTGTTTCATGCTAGATGCAATCGTCAGGCTACCGAGAATTATTCTTTACAAATATCTCAGACTAAAATTGAAACTGGCCTGACGATCCTTCAATTCGAGTGTGAAACATTAGTAGGTCTGATTTTATTTTTTATTCTGCACTTTTCTTAAATTATATATATATATATATATATATATATATATATATATATATATATATATATATATATGTGTGTGTGTGTATAGTTTACGAAAAACTAGGTAATTCGTATGGGTAGACCCAAGGAGGATAAAATCTAGAGAGCTCAATGTAAATCAGAGCTAATAAAGTGGTCTGTTTGTATTTTTATTTAAATTATATATATATATATATATATATATATATATATATATATATATATATATATATATATATATACATAACACACACACACACACATACATATATATATATATACATACACATTATAAATATATATATTTTATAATATAAAATATATAATAATAATAATAATATAATGAATATATAATAATAGTGATATAATGACATAATTATAATGATAATAAAATATAAAGATCAATGCAAACTATGAAATCAACGTAGAGAACTAATCATGAAATGTAGACATAGAAATAAACTCCAAGTTACATAAGAATACATGTGCATATATGTGGTAGTGTATGTGTAGGTTTAGTGGCATATATATATATATGGACATATAGATGTATATATATGTATGTATGAAGATATGTATGCATATGTGTGCTAGACAGCATGATTTATTTCATTGGGTGCTTCATTGGTATTACCCACAATCTATAAATCTATAACTCAATTAATTTACATTGATCCTAACGGGTTTAAGTTTAAATCCCCCACCGCTTATTAATAATATTGGAGACCTGTAGTACAAAAACTATTTATGCGCATCCCAGAAAAACACACTCGGGGCTTTTATAAGAAACACCACATAGTAGGAACTGATATTAAACAACAAACAGCGAAAGGTCCATAAATAAACTCCAACCTCAGACCACTTCCCCTGGGATAAGATATCTTACGCACCCACCAATCGCTAACACAAACCCATTCTCATTAACAAGGCGTCTACCAGAGGAGGACTGACATTGAAAATAAATTTAAAACAATGCTCCTAGACAGACACTTAGGAGCTGATGATAGCCGCGTACAGAACGGCTTGAAATAGACTATCCTCTACGTTGATGTAATTTTTGTTTTTTTTGCTGTAAAATATATATACTGTTATAATAAATACATCGAGCTCCCTGTGGATCAGTTTTAAAAACTAATATTACTAAGATCCACCCGGATTATATATCAACGGATCGATTACCTGTACTATATATATAAATATATACTATAGATAGATATATAAACTGTATATCTGTCTATATTTCTGAGATGAGGTATTATGTACAGTATTTACATTAGTCGGACTATTGTCCTCACCTTTGTCGCCATATTTGTCACAACGTTTCGGCCGTTGTACGCTCTGGCCTTCTTCAGGTGGTTGGAATTTCGAACTGAACCCTTTATTTCGATCACTGGGGTAGACTATTCTAGTTCCACGTGCCATATTTGATGGATGTCAGTTATCAGTTATCTCCTGGTAATTTTCCCTCTGAAAGTTCTCCACTGCCTTAACCGGGTATTCAATTCAGTCTACCCCGGTGATCGAAATAAAGGGTTCAGTTCGAAATTCCAACCACCTGAAGAAGGCCGGAGCGTACAACGGCCGAAACGTTGTGACAAATATGGCGACAAAGATGAGGACAATAGTCCGACTAATGTAAATACTATATATATATATATATATATATATATATATATATATATATATATATGTGTGTGTGTGTGTGTGTGTGTGTATGTGTATGTGTGTATACTTTAAATTGCGTTCTTCTAGGAAACAAATCTTCAAAGGAATTTTGTTAAATTATTATTTTCGGGCGGATTTGTTTTCGTATTTCAGTGCTGAAGGGGCAAAGAAGTCAATTCATGCCATGTGAAAGTTCTGAATTTTCAACTGGCTTCAGTCATTATCAAGAAAGAAATGGTATGAAATTCATCTTTAGAATTGTTTTAAATTTTCAGTTTTTATGTTTTTTTTTTATTGTTTCATGACTGTGATTTTATTTGTGGAGTTCTGAACTTTTGTGTCACCGCATATTCATGATGTGGTGTGGCTCATGAGAATTTAAATTTATAATCTAATTCAATTCTCATATAAAGTAAATACTAGATAATTAGGATAGTACAGTTATAAATTTAATCATACGAAGCAGCATAATTGAAATGCTATTTTTTCAGTTTTATTATAATATATATATATATATATATATATATATATATATATATATATATATATATATAACAGGCAATATAAAAATATTATAAAATATATATAAAATTTATTATAAAGTATGTATAGAAGTGAATAGAAAATTTATTATAAAATATGGGAAAACGATATATAAATTATTATATATCAAGAAAATCTATAAAAAATGGAACAATTTATCGTTTAATGCGTTTTCTTTAGTACTTCATCGGACCAAAGACATGGTTACTTTGATTTGATTACCCATATGTCTGGAGAAGAGGGGAAGATGGAATTTTAATTATACATTTTAATCCTAAATTATAAATTTTAAATTATATAGAGTAGGGAATACAAATAATTTTACACCTTAATTAACTTAAAAACAATTTTTTCCTATTAAACAAAATTGAAACAAGTAGCAAAATTTAGACAAAAATCTTTTAAACCATGTAATTTTTGCTATGATATTTTTAATGAACTAAAACAATCCTTAATTTTCTCTGGTGCCTGAAGAATTTATCGATTATATCTTGAATGTAGATTTCGGTACGAAATTATTTTGACCATTTGGTGCTGATTTGTGTCAAAGGGCTCATACGTGGGCTAGCCGTTTTAAATTTCGTATACATGCTACATGTTGTATCTATATTCTAAAAAAGTTACTGAAAACAGATTTTTCAAGTAGCAATAAGCACGCTTGTCCATGTTATCGTTTCTGCGTAAAGCTGTTGAAAACAGAAGCCGTTTAGACACTGCCTAGATAAGGCTCAATAATGACTAATCAAATAACTTTTTGTTCACTCAGGTTCAATTAAATTGTCATAAATATACTCACACATGTAAATGTCTTCTCATCATATCTCTGTACTGTACAAGTTATGAAAGAAAGTAATAAAAAAAGATAGAAAGAAAATATGGGAAAATAGAAACATAAATGGAAATCTTAGAGAAAATAAAAGAAAGGTGGCAGGAGAATGAGAAGAAGAAATTATATTGAAAGACTGACATCAGTTACGAATTCGTTTCCATCAGAAACGCGCCCCGGTAATAAATGCATTCAAATATAAATGTTTTTAGTTCTTTATTAACAGAAAAGAAAACTTATTACTCTTATCTCAATCATTTAATTCCTACCTATCCATAAATCAATCTACCCATCTACTTTAGGAGTAAAATAGTTGCATATTTGCATCCAGAGTTTGATTTAAGTGTTTTTGCTCTTAGACATCCCCTTGCACTTCTGCGCATCGGGTGATAATTTTCTCCGCCGATGTCAATCAGCTGCATACTGTTCTATATCTTTCCATCATCGGTTTAAAGTAGTGATGGCATGTTTTTAGGTTCTGCTCAATGTCATTCGTGAAATTCCTCTTATAGGTCTTTCATCTAGTGGTTCCAACTCACAGCAATCTTTGTATGACTGTTGGCTTGTAGATGGAGGACGTGTACAGCAAAACTTAGACTACACTCAGCTACAATATTTTGCAGACAATTGTATGCGTCTCAGCACTTCTGCATTTGGAAAGTGGTCAGCTTATCTTCATGATTGTTCTAAGACACTTCTAGTGGAATACATCAACTTATATGAGGATAGACGCTGTTTCTTTCAACACATAAATTGCTGTTGGTATCAATGTTGTAGTACAGGTATATCTTTAGGCTGGTATCAATCGAAGACATTGATAAGATTTTTTGACGCTTTCGAAAGACTGCCA
>OZ038485.1:66102868-66142868 GCA_964036315.1 Acanthosepion esculentum
GCTAAGGTGACTCTGTCTTGCTATTTAACCCAAAGCTATTAGGAAAAAATGAATATAACAATCTCGGCTCCCCGATTTCTATTTTCGCAACCCATCAGGCAAGCACACAGACAGATACATGCATACACATACATACGCACATAAACACACACACACACACATACACACGCATATAGGTACACGCGTATAAACAGGCATATATACGCATCTACATACACACAAAAACACACGCACATACACATACAAACACACACATTGGAAGGTCATATATATATTGTAATATAAAATAAGTATGGATTCATATATGTTTATTATTATAAACGTTCAAAATCCATTAATATATATATATATATATATATATATATATATATATATATATGTGTGTGTGTATGCGTATATGTCTCTGTGTGTGTGCAGATATGTGTAGATATTGTTTGCATACTTTTCTATAAGTTTGTAGAAGCATATGTATGCGTCCAGACATAATATTGCATTTGTGTGAGGACAGACTTCCACCCTAGGTTTGACTCCGCCTTTTTTCTGTGGGCTTGTCAAAATGTGTAGGTAGTATCATGCAGTTGTTTCCTACCTTTCACCTTTTACTGGTCTTCATAATGAGAAAAATCATCAAAGCTGGTGGAACACAGACCTAAGTCTTTCAACGATTTCTTAATATTGAATCGAAAATATTAAAAAAAAAGGCAAGAAAATAATATTGTATCGAACGAATGGAGACAATCACAAAAGGAAGAGAACAGATTTTAGAAATTATCTAGACTGTGTCCGACAAAAAAGAAAGAAAAGACGATGAAATTACCTGAACCAATTCGGAGTTGTTTATCACTTTTTTCAATGGTGTTTCGAAATATCCTTCTCCTTGGCTTCATATGCTCAGTTTCAAGTAAGTAGAATTTTGTTAGCATTTATATACTTTTTCAACGCGATGGAAAATGTGCAGATGCACATGGTGTATTTAAAACGGGAATTTATAAGCTGTACTTAGATTGTGAACAAGTTTTTATATCTGAGTACATGTAATATTAGATTCGATTACTTGTAGACGATTGGCCCGAAAGATAAATGATAAAGAGTAACTGAAGTGTGATAAATCGTTCAATAATGTTTATATATTCTGTAAATTCATGACTATAACTTTTCAATTTGTAAAGGACATTGAAAGTTTTATAATTTGTTAAGCAATAATTTTCTTAGTAAAAATAGTCGACGTTAGAATTACATCCATAAAACCCGGGATCGGTTGTCAGCATAGTTTATTTGTCAGTCAAGGATTTGACTTTTTGATAACATCAGCGTGTAGAAACGATTCCAGCATAAGGCACTTTTGAGAAGTGCCTGCAAACAATACCACTGTTTCATACAAGGTTTATGAATGAAACTGCTGAGATGAAATTGTTTGGGATGTGTCAAGTCATCGTGACCGAGGTAACTTTTAAACTGTTGATTACGCCAGATTATAGGTTCTCTTCAAGAAACTATAACTAAGGTCCGATCCACATAATTACAGTTTAAACCACATTTTAGCTACATGGATGTGGAAGAAACACAGATGTGCCTAATCAGGCGTCTGCAAAAGGGATTAGTTACTTGAAAACGAATAACTAAATATTTACTTACTAGCAATGTCAAATTAATAATTTAACAGTAATATCCAAGAGAATATGCTTACGGTCACATCATGTTGAAACATCAGTTCCTGTACGATCACCGAAGTTAAGGAACATCGAGCCTGGGCAGTATCTAGATGGGTGACCGTTTGGGAATACCAGGTGTTGTAATATTGAATGTGCGGGTGGTGTAATGGATAATAGCTCGCAATTGTTAATCAGAGAGACGAATTTCATTTCCTCTTGTGTTCGTTATATTCACTTACTCATAAATAACACTGGGAAAGGTATATGTCTCTTTTCCCCCATCTATGGGTTAATTAGCAAAACTTGTCTCATTAAACCATTATTGTCTAAAAAAAACTTACAATTTAAAAATATTTTCTGCCTTTAAATAACAAGTGGTTGATAAGTCGTAGAAAACGAATCACTCACTCTTTTATCTTAACAAAAACATATAAACACCTTTGTAATATTTCAAAGATAAAGGAAAGCAAAGATGTTAAACTTTCATTGCTTTAAAGACAAACACAATAAACATATTGTGAACTCTTATATCAGCGTGCAACTTTTCTTTAATTATCAAGTTTGGCGCATATTTGATAATTGAATATAACATTGGCGATAATAGAAAATAAGCAACACTTTTCAGCATATTCAGCTTTTTATGTTAATACTAGTAAAAGTCCAATGCAAAAATCAAATAATAGTAAAAGTGTTGCTCTTCATGGAGAAGGTGCTTTGCGAAGCATTGTGCTGGAGATTTCTTAATGAACGTTGCTCCACGGTTATGTTGACCAGTTGAAGTTAAAAGATTGGTTCAAAATAAGCAACTATATACTACGGAGGAGAATGTAATAAAAATATTTAAGCCAAACGCTGAAAATCATTTACACAATCATGCTTATGTTATCTGTTTGGACTAATAAGATAACGAAAAAATTCTATTGAATCATATTTCCGCGTGTAAACTTCTATTTCATTTTTTGTTTTTTTTAATCATTATGAAGGAGATGAAAAATAGATACTTTACAACAATGCTAAAAGCGAAACGAAACAATACCAACCGCACCAAATGTAAAGAAGACCTCTATTATGAAATCCGTTTGGAGAACCAAGGACTTATTTGAATAAGTACTGCTTCTTAATCAAACCAAATGAAGAATTGTCTTCTTTTTCCAAATGAATCACTATGTTGACTTTCAAGTTGAAAGTAGGAGACAAAAATAAAAATTACTATGTTTACCGTAATTATAAACCCATGTTACAATTACACTACTTTTTGCCGTCTTTGAGCTAGCTTCAACATTTCATTCTCCCAGAACTTGGCATCTTTTTAGGTGATAAATTGGTCCAAGCGGTTTTTACAGGTTTCCAGAGAATTGAAGTTCTTACCATTAAGAGAATCGCAGATGAAAATGCGGTTCATTTTTTGTTAAATCACAAGGCATCCAAACGTCGTAGCTATTCAAATATCGAACTGTTTTCAAATGACTTACAACACCGATATGAAATGTGAGGAGGCTCTCTACGATATTCTGTATTCTTTGACTTGGATTATCTTTAATCAGCCTTCTCGTTTTGGCCAACATCAACAACTGATGGCTTGCCAGAACATTCTCAGACTTCCAAATCAAAATTTTCACTTCTGAACATAGCGAACCATTTATGAACAGTACTCTTAGCTATGCCACCATCTCCATAAATGACACATAGTTTTTGCTGTTTGTTCAGCATTTTCTTTTTCGGAAACAACAGATCAAATGACAAAAATATATCTCATTTTCACTTTTAACATATTTAAAATTCACAATCCACACAAACCGAATATAGATAGACTCGTTGAAATGTCACCTTTCAGAAATCAAATGTATATCATAGGTTTCAGTCACGTGGAAAACGGAATCACGTGTTCGAACACTACCTATTTTTGTTCCAACCGAATACTTTTGAGATGTGCATAATTTTACAAATACTAATAAAGCACGACTGTGTTTTAGTTGCCTTGCGAGATCAAATTAATAATATGAAGAAACAATGACGGAAAGAAATGTAAATTCCGATATCGCAAATGAACAATGAAGTTTATATTTAATATAGCATTTTATTAAATTAAAAAAAAAAACATTTTTTTAAAAATTTTACCTATGATGCATAAATAATAGCTTAATCTTGTTCGTGCCGTTAAGATAAATATAGAAATATTTTCAGACATGTTTAATGACTCTCTGTCGTCTGTTTCTTTCAAATTTAGTGAAGTATCGATTTTCAGTTCTGACACTTCATTATGATAAATGGAACCGCGATTTTCCACTTGTATTTGGTAAGGATTAAAATACTAAGTGGAATTTGAATTTTCTCAGCGCTAAGAAGAGGCTTTAATGTTACTATGCATCTAACAATGATTAACTAATAGCGATTATGTTCCCTTCATTTAAATCTTTACTTAATTATATGTTTGAGATTAACTGTTGCCAGTGGAACTTAAAGGTCGGATATATTAGTTTGTAACAAATTAAACGGTCGTTTGGCACTGCATTAGTGCGAGCGATGTTTTTGATCGTTCCATTCTATTTATTTATTTTTTTTCCAATCTGATATGTAAACTCAGGTCACTAAAATAATAACGTGTTAGTGTTTATATTCAAAGCCTTATATCTTTATTTCTCTGGTCAGTGAGACTAGGTGACGGTCAATATCCAGCAAGTTCGTCCATGTTGGATGTATTTTACACGATATTGCTCGATGCATTTTCTACAGACGACTTTTTCCCCCCAAAATTTGTTGTGTCGTTTCTGATATATTCATATAGGATTCACCAACAACTGTTGCTAAAACTGAATGTGCAAACATCATAAAACTCAAAAGATTTTTTGTTCTTGAAATCATTATATTGGTTAGTGTCAGCGAGTAGGATTATCTTATAACTTATACTTTATAACGTCCACTTCTGTGTTCAACTCTTCAATTGTAAGTAAAATTAGTATACTAACTCATGTCTGTTGGTTGTAATTGGAAACTAATCTTGTAACTTACAATAGTTCAAAAACCAAACTAGTATTATTTCACTATTTACATTATTCGGACTATTCTCCTCATTTTTGTTGCCATATTTATCATAACATTTCAGCCGATGTACGCTGTTCTTTTATTGAACTCAATACCTGGTTAAGGCAGTGGAGAACTTGAAGAGGAGAATTAACAGGAGATAACTGATAACTGACATCCATTAGACATGGCACGTGGAACTAGAACAGTCTAACAAAGCGAGCGAAATAAAGGGTTCAGTTCAACAGTCTAACCGTCTGAAGAAGGCCGGAGTGTACATCGGCTGAAACGTTGTGATAAATATGGCAACAAAGATGTGAACTCATCTCAGACATATAGACAGATAGTATTATTTTATTATTATTTACGACACCCAGGATTTTCTCCAGTCACGATAAACGGTTGCACTGGATGCAGTTGCATAATATGAATATCTATTGGGTCACAAGATCATTCCAGGCCTCAGATGGGATTTAAATATACGTCCATTGCTAAAAATGCTGTGAAAATGGCATTCTTTTGTTTCAGGATGTACCTGACTCTTGCTTTGCTTTACAATCACATTTCTTACATGATCTGATTCTTGTAAATAATCAAATCAAATCAGAAATAGAGTATTGCTGTCATATCTGAGCTGGAGCTGCTAATTCCTCACTTTCCAGCCTTAATAGAGTTTAATATCGCTTACCGTAGCCTCGTGGAGGAGGTTTTATTCGCCACTTTGCACCATCTTTCTCACCGTTGAAATCCTATCGTTACTCTATCGATATATGGCAAATGTTCAGTTGAGCGCCCCATTCTTTAGTTGCACCAGTTCAGACCTTTATAGCTAATAGCACACCAGGCTACTTCAATGGAGTAGAATCGTTTTCATTTTCTCTGTGTTCTTTGCAGACAGCTTTTTCCCAAGAACAGTTTTGTGGAAGAGACTCCTTCGTGGGGGCTTTCCTGAACACTACAATTTTCATCTCTTGAACACTATGGGCAGTCATTATCTATTCTCCTTATACTCATGATTTTAATTTTCTCCTTTTACATTCATATCTCACTCATCAGAACAGTAACCCTCTGCTTTGATCGGCTCTCGAACCTCATACTGTGTAAACTTTAGTGTGTAAAAAACCTACTATGGCAGTTGTTTTATCTTTCAATAATTTCCAACGTGTATTAACTACCATGCGGAAGAATTTCAAATGAAAAATAATTATATTCTCTTGGAAGACATCAGAGGTGATAGATAAAATACGAGAACACTATACACTTGGGGGTGAAATAAGAGGTTTTATTTGACGCTGGTGGAATGCAAAAGATACCCAAGTAAAGCTGAAGGTTACAGTGGTCGAAAAATTGTGATAGATATTACAGACGATTAAACTGATGCCAAAGAATCCTATTCCTCTTCTTTAGTGTCATACCCCTGTGAAGAATTGGGATACAGCTTCACCACGCTGTGGCTTCTGTATCAAATAAGTTTTTAAGAAATGCATTTGCTAGCCTTCTACTGAAGGACGCTAAGGATATCATTGGCCGAACATGTGAGCAACGACGAAGTTTTGGAGAGAATGAAAACAAAGAGGAAACTTATACTTAACATCAGGAAGAGGCAACTGAATCTTCTGGGACACGTAATAAGGAAGAAGGGCTTGGAAAATCTGATACCCAAAGGACGGATAGAGGGAAAGGGGGACAGGGGAAAGCAACACGTGATATTAGTTCATGGGCTTGAGCAAGTGGATGGCAGAACAGGGTCTGGGAGAAATAACAAAATGACAAAATTTATTAAGAGCTACAAAGGACATGAGGTGGTGGAGGGCTATGATCGACTTACCTCCTGAAGGGACACGGCACATAAAGAAG
The DNA here is from genome assembly GCA_964036315.1 of Acanthosepion esculentum. Lineage (NCBI taxonomy): Eukaryota > Metazoa > Mollusca > Cephalopoda > Sepiida > Sepiidae > Acanthosepion > Acanthosepion esculentum. Next base: position 66,109,399 of record OZ038485.1, read on the forward strand.
AAGTTGCTAGACTCACACCCAACCGGATTTGAATTCAGCGTTGTCCTCCTTCTCGGCTGTTTACCAACTAAGGCTAGATAACCAAGTCTTCTGGAAGAAGGAAACAGATGTGTTCATACATTTCACAGCAGTATTAGTGCCAAAGTAAACGAAGCAAACCAGATCGAATTTTTTTCAAAAATTTCAGTGTTTAAAGACTCATTATTTGATTAGCAGTTTAAACAAATATGCAATGGTATATCTAGGATATCAATAACAAAAAATAGGGAACTGAAATTAATTTTTCCAGTTGGGATGATGAATAAACCAAAATTGCGAATTGATGTTTGGTATTTTCGTATTAGAAATGCTCATAATGTTCACTATTTACATTATTCAGACTATTGTCCTCATCTTTGTCGCCATATTTATTACAACGTATTTTTAACATGGCAAAAATGTGGATGTTAACTGTAACGTGAAGCCGATGACATTACTCTCACAGATCATTCACATGTGTAGTGCAGTTAATCTCCTCTTGCTGGCCGTCTGCGAGACGAAATTTCACAAATAACTGTATTGAAAACTTGTATCTAGTGTTCTTAATCTTCTTCTATGTGCTAAAGCTCTCCACAATGTCCTGACATTGGGAGCACTTAGCACATTTTGTCTTTTTTCTATCTCTCCTAATCCCGGTTCTGCCATCCATTTATTTACACAAACACGTCAGCTAGTCAGTCAGATCTGCTTAATGATATAGTTGTAATAATAGAACACATGTTTCGAAAATATTGCGATTTTTCGAAACTGTTTATTTTCTTATTGTTAAAATACTGTAGCCGATTTTTATATTTGCATTCATCGAACTCGAAAAGAATATAAAATCTGTTTGCAGGAGAACTTAAAATGTGAAATGAGTCTTTAAGACACTATTGACATTATTCGGACTATTGTCCTCATCTTTGTCGCCATATTCATCACGACGCTTCAGCCGTTGTACGCTCCGGCCTTCTTCAGGTGGTTGGAATGTCGAACTGAACCCTTTATTTCGCTCACTGAGGTAGACTGTTCTAGTTCCACGTGCCATGTCTAATGGATGTCAGTTATCTGCCTAATTCTCTCTCCAAGTTCTCCACCGCCTTAACCAGGTATTGAACTCACACTCTTTGGGTCCTGTCACTGGATCTAACTAACGCCTTTATCCACTGTGCCATGTGTCCTTGAGGTCATCTATGAAGAAGGCCGGAATGTACAACGGCCGAAACGTTGTGATAGATATGGCGTCAAAGATGTGGCCAATAGTCCGAATAATGTAAATAGTGTACATAATACCTCATCTCAGAAATATAGACAGATGCTCAGAATGTTATTTAGTTTTCATTCAATTGAAATATGCCAAATATTTTCTTATAAAAGGGGAAATGTGTTCATATGAGAATGTTCTACGTAGCCAAAAAGAAATGAAATATGAAGCTTGCTGCATATAAGATAAAAATAGCTAACTTTACTATTTACATTGTTCGGACTATGGTCGTCATCTTTATTGTCATATTCAAGACGTTTCGGCCGTTGTACGTCCCGGCCTTCTTCAGGATCTGTCTATATTTCTAGAATGAGCTATTGTAACTATTTACATTGTTCGGACTGTTGTCGTCATCTTTATTGTCATATTCAAGACGTTTCGGCCGTTGTACGTCCCGGCCTTCTTCAGGATCTGTCTATATTTCTAAAATGAGGTATTGTAACTATTTACATTGTTCGGACTATGGTCGTCATCTTTATTGTCATATTCACGACGTTTCGGCCGTTGTACGTCCCGGCCTTCTTCAGGATCTGTCTATATTTCTAAAATGAGCTATTGTAACTATTTACATTGTTCGGACTGTTGTCGTCATCTTTATTGTCATATTCAAGACGTTTCGGCCGTTGTACGTCCCGGCCTTCGTCAGGATCTGTCTATATTTCTAAAATGAGGTATTGTAACTATTTACATTGTTCGGACTGTTGTCGTCATCTTTATTGTCATATTCAAGACGTTTCGGCCGTTGTACGTCCCGGCCTTCGTCAGGATCTGTCTATATTTCTAAAATGAGGTATTGTAACTATTTACATTGTTCGGACTGTTGTCGTCATCTTTATTGCCATATTCACGACATTTCGGACGTTGTACGCTCCAGCTTTCTTCTGGTGACTGGAATTTCGAACGGAACCCATTATTTCGTCCACCGGGGTAAATTGTTCCAGTTTCATGTGCCATGCTTCATCCGGATGTCTCAGTTATCTCCCTTTAACTCAAATATCCAAGTTTTGTTCACCATACCTGGCTACTGCTGGAACTTCGAATCGAACACTTTATTTAGTTCATCGAGGTAGATTCTAAGAAATATCACCTGAAGAAGGCCGGAGCATACAACGGCTGAATATAGCAATAAAGATAAGGGTACACAGAAAAAATGTAAATAGAGTAAATAGTTTCAATACCTCATTTCAGAAAACAATACATCATCTCAGAAAATAGAATGTAACTTTAAATTTACAATCCAGTGTACCTTAAATGTTACAAAAGTAAACACATCTGTAATTTTGTCATCTGGCTTTTAAAATTTTTTTTTTTAAGCTTATCACCCCAAGCAAGGCTGGAAGCCACTAGCACGCAAGGGGTTACAGAAGGTTTGGAGGAAGAGCAGATAGGAGTGGTAAAGGAGAGGATGTGGAGAAAGATAATGGATCGATCAAGGCAAGGGGGTTACAGAAGATTTGGAGCGAGATCAGATAGGAATGAAAGGTGAAAGGATGAGGAGAAGGGAAGTGGATAGATCAAGGCAACTGGAGATGTCGATTGAGGTTAGACTTAAATATTTGGAGATTGTATTTGTCAGGGAAACAGGAATAAGGAAGGGAGTTCCACAGGCGAGATGTGCGAGACATGAAGCTATTAGAGTAGAAGAGACGTCTACATCTAACAGTTTCATCGGTGAAGGGAAATGAATTTTATCATTTCGACTCTTTGAAACACATTCAAAATTTTGATAAAACAATTTAAAGATAGACATAGTTACTTGATCATATCCAAGCATGCTTGTCCACTTGAGTAGCTAGCTAATCCCTGTTGCGGACGCCTGCTCAAGCATATTTGTGTTTGTTCAACACCAACCGAGCCAATATGTAGTTTATATTGCAACTATGACGAGTTAGCATTAATTATAGTTTCTATGAGACAGCGAATAATCTGATCAGTTTTGCTCAAATTCCCGGTCAAAATGACTTTTGACTTCATGCATACACAACCATCGATGGCTTCCGAATAGTTTCGTTTCCCCAGTTTCACTCGCAAGGCATTGGTCAACCTATTGCATGGTTTTCAAGCACTTTTCAACAATGCCGCATGCTGGAATCGTCTCCCCAGGACGATAATATAAAGAAGTCACCTCCTTGACAAATCGACCATGGAAGATTTGAACCTGGGTTGGAACGCTAACGTGGAACTCACCAGTTCAAACCGTCGGTCATGATGGCTTGTGACTTTGTGCTAACACAACCACCGACGGCTTCCAAACGGTTTAACCGAATCAATTTTAGTCACAAAGCTTGGGACAATGTCGTTTTCAGGCACACCCGTATGCTGGGATTGTCTCCACATCGATCATAGTGAGATTCAAACTCGAGTTTTATTATCGGAACGTTAAAGTCCTGACCACGTGCTCACTATAGATATAAAAAAGTTTTAAAACACATAAAGTGACCATTTTTTCCCGAATTTCTGGGATTTGATATTATTACAATTATACACTGATTGTTTCAAAATGTACACCGGCCGAAACATTTCGATTAAAACAATAAAGCCAAAGTAATTGGCTCGAAAGAATCAATGAATAACAGAAAAGTAAAAGTTAGGCATAAATAAATTCTGTCAGTAAACCGATCTGGTTTCGACATTTAGAGAGAACATAATAATTCCATAATTACTTTTTACAATCAATCAAACCCACGTTGAAAATGGTTCCAAAGCATTTAAAACAATTTAGAACATTGTCCAACAAACAAAATTTATTTGACTGAAAATATACAAATTAAAACTTTTCCGGGATTTTGCATTAGAAAGTTTCATATGTTAGTATAATGGTATGACACCTGTGGGATTCCAAAGTAAGTGATAAAATGATAAGAGAAATAATTAAAATGAAAAAAAAAATCAAAAACTATTTTTTTCGAGGCTTGAGTACTCAATGGAACACAGGTATTAGAATTAATGTGCCAATTTCGTAAACCGTTGATAGTAATTTCAGCTCTCACATAGCATTCCTTTCAATAAATTTTGTAGGAAAATTGCAGGAATATTTGAATAACAGACGTAATATAAATATAAAAAATAATTAAATTTGAGATGTTTAGTTGGTGTAACGGATATCGGCACGTTAAGTAGAAACAACAGGAAAGTAACGAATCTATATTTTGTCATTGTAACTGTTGGTTAAATAGCAGAGTAGTCTAGTCTTAGATGAAAACCAGCCTAAGAGAAGGAAAACTCTGGAATTTAAATCGTGGAGAAAGCAACGGGAAACCAATTCCCAAACTTGGAACGTCATAGCAATTTAGAAATATTAAAGAATCTGTGGAGAGTCATGATTGCTTAACTTTTATTAAAGAAATTATTTCTTAAGAGTGTTAAGCTTATAAATGTAATACTTTTAAAATGAATAAATAAAGGCTAAAAATAAAACAAATATGAAAAGAAAGTAAAAGAAATTAATGTCAAACTAATACGCTTTCCTTTGTCATATTCTGTATTGCAGTATTTCTGCTTTTCCATTGAATATTCTTTCTTTCTAGATTGTTCAAGGAAGAAGTGAACGAAAACTATGATGAAAAGGAGGTATTCTTTTCATCATAGTTTTCGTTCACTTCCTGCCAATGATCGCTTTGATGGATACTTTTTTTTACAATGATATTCAACCTGTACAAGGCCCAAGAACCACTCGAGCTAGAGGGTTACGGAATAGGAGGCACAATTTATGAAGATATGTGGAGAAGATAACGGTTGATTCTAGATTTGAAAAAGTTAAGATTTTATTGATCGGGGAAGCATCTTCTTGGGAGTCGGTTCCACAAAGCATCGGTTCATAAAATTACAATAAATCTGATACAATGCGAATTTTACTAGTTTGATTAAAATAAGATAACAAAATCTTTGATAAATAAATGTCTTTTTCGGATTGAATGTTATCTTTCTTCGTTTCAAAAGAGATTTGTGAAAATATCAACTAAAAAGAAACAAAATCTTTGATAAATAAATGTCTTTTTCGGATTGAATGCTATCTTTCTTAGCTTTAAAAGAGATTTGTGTAAATATCAACTGAAAAGTCGGTAAATTGATTTTAAAGCTTTTTGATGATAAAATATGATTCCTTTTCACAGCCAAACGGCTTGGAGAAAAACTCCACCAGTATTAGAAAGAGCTGTAACATTTAGTGGACATATCGAATTTCACAAAAAACTGTTTTAAGAAAAAGATTCTATGAATTTCAACTGACAGTAACACAAACTGTTCGGACAATAAATACCGAATTTTCCCTGCATGGAAGCGGCTATTCTTATCATTACCATGACCTTGACATGCCCTAGGTCTTCTGTGGGCACATCCAGCTTTCGGAAAGTCAAATGAATAACTAAGTTAATTGAATCGTATTCTGAGGACGTAACTAACTTGTTTAAAACTGCACGAACACGTGTATTGTTATCTTCTAGGCATTTACTATTCAATTTGTGGCTATTTTCATCATTATTTATAGGATGATCTGATGCTTAGGAATTATAGCAATTACATTTTTTGATAGATGAATCAAGTAAAAATGATAATAATGTAATTAGTGATTTCTGATGCAGTGGGAATTTTCTAAATGTAGCAAAAGTCAGAATTAGCAAACCTTATCGCTGACTTGGCTGACATGAACACGGAATTACGTATTTTTTCTTAATCTTCCAAAGTATTCAAGAACGGAAATTTGATCCTGCAAATATAGTAATTTTATCTGTTTACGTTGTTATTGCTGTCTTCTGATTATGCGAAATGTCAGCAACAATAATTGAAAAAAGAACTGAAGCAGGATAAAATATCTCATTTAAATTACAGGTTGACATTTTTCGCTGTTAACTTTCAATGTATTTTTTCCTCAGTGTGAGGTAATGATCTGCAAGTTGTCCTGGTTGAATATTACTACCGAGGAGTGAATTCAATCTCCACTGGGCACACCTAGCAAAGTTCGACATTAAATAACTGGACAAAGATTGACATGTAATCAGCTTATTCGGTTCGCTAGTAAAGTATGGATTAATTCCTGAACATTGAAAATGCTTTTCGTCTTGATTTTCAATGTACAACATTGGTAAAATAAAGTTTAGGTAAAATATTCTAAACTTCTGTTGTTAAATGTAACTTTGATGCATTAATGTCACGATGTTGATTTTGATTCCTTAACCAATCTCTGAATATTGTTCACAGATTTTTCTCATTAGATATCATATGTATATGATGATAACAGATTTAATCATCAATATATTGATTTCGTACCAAACTCATTAGATATCATATTCTTTTAATCAATTGACCCCAAACAAGCCACCACTAAGACTCAGGGGGCTACTAGAAGTGAAAGAGAAGGAAAAACCTTAGAAGTAACCAAAAGCCCAATCCTAAATAGGAAACAAGTGAAAACCTCTACTCCTGTCCAAAATACTGGGAAGGAGTTTGAACTGGGAGATAGGCGAACCCATCTACTCCTATTTATGTAATAATAACACATTTAATTATTAGTATATTGATTACGTACTAAAAGAGGGTGATACAGCAAATACTAAAAGATTTCAATCTTCAATATTTAATTTTCTGTTGACAGTATGAATACAATAGCGTTTTCTAAAGTTTTCTAGTTGCTTAGGACATTTTGTTTTGTGTTAATAGTTACTTTGTTTTTAATAAATTCATTTCGTTTGTTCCTTGAAAAAAGTCCATATTGGACGAAACGCAATTTATCAACGTTCTCAAATTTAAAAGCCTTGATAAACCAATGACACCCTTTTTCTTGTATATAAACACAAGCAGCAAAATAAATCCTTACATTTGCTTTGATAAAGTCCCACAGAGGAGGAATCGAGTCGGTTTTCCCGTTGTCTTTTTATTCATTTTGTTCCTCTTGTAATTTATTCCTTTATTCCTTCGTAATTATTTTCAGATAGAGTGTATCTTATTTTTCATGATATTTTTGGCATAATTTATTTTTGTTTTTAATATCTCGGATATGTTTAGAAAGCAATCTGCTGTTCGCGTATTTACTATTTGTGAAGGATGTTTTGCGTGTGTAGTTTCTTTGTTTCCAAGGTCCTTCAGTTACACCTATGTATATTTTTTCGTTATTTGCTGATTTTATAGTGGCTTGGTATATTACATTATTTTGCAAGCAGTCTTTTCAATTATAAAGTTGTTCATAACGGGTAAGCCCCTGAAAATAGTTGTTAACAGCCAGTCTCCCGAGGCTCTAGTAATACAAGCCTTCTCCGGGAGTCGCTTCTCGGATCTACCCTTTTTCTGCTTTACATAAATGATCTGCATAACAGTATACTCCGATCATTTGTGAATATCTATGTTGATGATACAACGGTGCAGCTCAAAAACTAGACGGCCAGTGATTGGCAGCAGATCTCTCCTCTGACCTAGCTTGAACATATCGGTATGGGAAAACTAGCTGGTTACATTCAATTCTTCGAAAACCAAACTGTTTACATTCCATCATCGTCGATCGGACCCAGAAATATAAACGGATGTATCCTCACGGACGCCTCGTGCCTTGAGCGCATATTAGGACTTAAGCACACCCCAGACCACAAGTGGAACTAGTACATCCGAACCACCGCTGAAGATGCTTGGAAAATGTTAGGTCTCCTGTGCCTGAATCCTCCTGTTATCCTCTACCTTTACAAGAGCCAGATAAGGCCGGAAGCAGTACTGTTGCCATATATGAGCAGGAGCTGCCCAGTTTTCACTTTCCAGTCTCGATAGAATCCAAAATCGTCACCGTGTCCTTGTGGGTGACAAATTATTTTCCGTCTTAGAACACCTTTCTCACAGAAGAAACGTCGTAAGGCTCTCGCTACTCTATCGTTATTTTCATGGAAAGTGCTCAGACGAAGTACATTCGTTAGTTCCCCCAGTTCTAACCTAACACAGCGAAGACACGCCATGTCACTTACATTGTAGCAAACCGTTGCTTTGTGGAACCGACTCACAGGTGGATGCTTCCCAGATCACTACAATCTTAACCTGTTCAAGTCCAGAGTTAACCGTTATCATCCCAACATAAACTATCTCTTACTCTATAACACTGTACCTTGAGTCTTGTACGGGGTGAACACCACTGTAAAAAACATAAATTGTCGAGCTACAATCCGACCCACATGGTCTGAAGACTGTCTCCACTCAGTGTTGTTATCATTAATCACACTTATATATATATATATATATATATATATATATATATATATATATATATATATATATATGGGTGTGGGTGTCGGGCGTTCAGTTTCTGGGAACTGATCTGCCTGACCCTCATACGTCGAGTTCGACGGGAGAGTCCATCATATATATATATATATATATATATATATATATATATATATGTATATATATATATATATGTGTGTGTGTGTGTGTGTGTATATATATATATATATGCACAAACACCACACACACACACACACACACACACACACATATATATATATATATATACTAGGAGGACTCTTACTGGCTCACCTTCTTGGTTGTTTAAGAACTAATTTATTTCCTCGGAAAGACGGGTTCCCAAAGATGAGAGATGGGAGTTCAAATCACGCGGGGGGCTTATGTCTTGCTGCTTTCTCGTACTGAAATGTAGCAGAAAGCCATTATCGCCAATATATAATGATTTACTGAAAATAAATCGAAAACCCCTGCATTGGAATAATGTAAAATGTCAGCGTATAATTATGTCAAGCCTTTTGAAGGGGAAAAAGACTTGAAATAGAAGAAAGATTAAGAATGAATAGCTGTGTAGATGATAAAATAATTCAAGAGAACTTTAATAAAGAACTCGATTTTGTTAGGTTGTCAACAAGGGCAAATTGACAGCGTTCTCATCAACAAATAATGGCGCGCTATAAAACTATTTTCTTACAATTCAGCCGCAGCACCAATCAACATTTCGTTTCCATTCACAGTAAAATCATTCAATTTGCTTTTGTTATTCGGCAAATCCGTTGACGTTAAATGAAAACTGATATTTATCATTGGGATTGCCAAATATTTACCACACTGTATCTTGTATAAATCAAACTTTTGTATTTTTACTGTATTTTCTCAGTATTGGTTTTGTATGTCTGAGATTGACCAATGAGAAAAGGGCTCTTTGTTCAATACTTGAAGTTAGAGATAAATTTAAATTTCACATACATTATCGCATACATTAACGCCTTAACGTGTTTAACGAATGTTTCGCAGACATTATCGCATACAATAAGGCCTTATATGTTAAGATTTAGCCACAAGGACAAAGAATTAGCTCGCGAGTAGTGCAATTTTTGTCAAGATTTTTTAAATTAAGTTTAATTGATTGATCTGTTTTCACGGTTTAGCAGCCATTTGTGGATTATTGTTGTAACCTAATGAAGGTTACTGAACAGAATAATCAAACGAAGGTTGGTAATGAATGATAATACAGCACATAAAAGATTCGCCAGCGGCGCGTAGAAAAAGTAGTCAACTGCTAGAAGTGAGTCAAGTGAATTCCCCAATAAATCGCTAACTGCAGGATATCTACCAACCGCCCCATGCGGTTAGATATGGCATAAGGCCGAATTTATTGTGGGTTATTCGAACCCCTAGGCTCGGCCAAAAAATCGCTGTAGACCTCTTATAAAACGGGGTCGGGTAGCTGTTTCCCGAGACGAGACACTGCCCTTTCGACATAGCCTCGTCTGGGGATCCTCTCTGTCCAGAAGCAGAGAGTTTGCCCAGCACAGTTGGAGACGAATCTCTAACTGCAGACCAACATACAGTATTTACTACTGTATTTAGGGACATACCCATTATCGTCCGTAGGTATGCTACAACAGTTATTTAAAGCCAAAACATATTTTCGGATTGTAAGAATAATTCTTGTTTTTTGCTAGTGATTATTGCATTAACTATTTTGTTTTAGAGATAATAGTGATTTTCCAACTATAAGTTGGGATAGGAAGAGATGAATTCATACCTATCCTAGGAGTTTTTACCTGTAAGTGAATGCTATGAACATGACTGGAATTCAAACTCGGCTCTCCAATTTCACATTCCGAGACACTATCAATGACAACACACGCACATTCTTTGAAATTAAAATTATCATTACTATATGACTTTGTCTATATCTCTGAGATGAGGTATTATGTTTACTTACATTATTTACATTATTCGGACTGTTATCCTCATCTTCATTGCAATATTTACAACGTTTCAGCCGTTGTACACTCCGGCCTTCTTGAGGTGAGTGGAATTTCGATCGAACCCTTTATTTCGTCCACCGGGGTAGATTGTTCTAGTTCCATGTGTCATGCCTCTCTCGGATGTCTCAGTTATTTCCCTTTAACTCAACTCTCCAGGTTTTTTGTTTATAACTGTTATGGCCTGGTATTGAATTAAGAAAACTTTGAGTCTAGTCACTGGATCTAACCAATGCCTTTATCCATTGGGCCATGTATCCTTGAGGATCCCAGTGGATAAATGCGTTGACTAGATCCAGTGACTAGATCCAAAGTGTTATGAGTTCAATACCAGGCTACAGCAGTTGTAAACCAAAAACTTGGGGAATTGAGTTAAAGGGAAATAACTGAGACATCCGGAAGAGGCATGGCACGTGGAACTAGAAAAACCTACCCCGGTGGACAAAATAAAGGGGTAGGTTCGAAATTCCAATCACCTAAAAGAAGGCCGGAGCGTGCAACGACTGAAACGTTGTGAATATGGCAATGAAGATGAGGATAACAGTCAGAATAATGTAAATAAAGTAAGTAACTATATGATTTGTTATTCGGACCAGCATGTTTATCTTGGTTGTTATTCTCACATCGTTTCGGCAAAAATTGTGGATTTTCCAAATGGTTAAACTATTAGATATCCCAGATTACAGAAATTAAATAAAGAGAATGGATCTCGCTTTTCTGAAATTAATCTATCTATCTATCTATCTATCTATCTATCTATCTATCTATCTATCTATCTATCTATTGCAAACTGTTTATATGATCCTTTTTTTTAGGTTCCCCACCTTACTTCGTCAGTCCACCAGGACAAGCAGATGTGGTCTTCATATCAGAGAATATGTTACCAGGAACTGCAATATACTTTGTGAAAGTCGATGATTTTGATCCAGGAGATATCTTGACCACAAACTCTACAAACACACCGGATTTCAAACTAAATGGTACCATAATACCACGGGAATTTATATTGACTTCAAAACGATTTTTCACTTATTCCGTTCGTGCTGACCGTTTTCACAAAATCATTATTTCGTATGTATTTTGATTATTTTCAATTTCTTTCTTTATTCTGTGCTTTCAAATGTTTCGTTTTCACGTTGTGAATAATAAAATATTTTATGAACGCTGTGGCAAGAGTTACACAGTCTTTGTCATATGTGAAAACTTATATTCTTATAATTGAAACAACAAAATTAATTCAATCTTGTATTATTTCACTGGGACATACTTCTAAGCAAATCCATGTATTCATTTTCAAGTCATCTTTTGGCCAAATCACATGCTTAAAAGGCACTCAGTTCTTTAATAATGTCACAACCAAGCATGAAATTTAAATAAGTTCGCAGTAAAAGAGAAGTAGTTGAAAAGTACGAAAAATAATCGCCGACCAAACTGATTGACACGAACATCAAAATTTCAATTTAACTTACAGCATTCAGCACTTTATCAATCGTAGATAAGTATATGTTTAATAATAATAATAATAATAATAATGATAATAATAACAGAATATGCCTTCTTATTGAGATGGCAGTCCCTGCAGACTGCAATGTATCCTTGAAGATCTTCAAAAACTATCAAAATACAATAACCTTGAAATCGAAATCTCAAAAATGTGGCACGTGTGGACATTAACGATTCCAGTTGTAGTTAGAGTCCTCAGTTTGACTGGAAAAAGTTCCAATAAACTCATTGAAGGGATTCCTGATAGCTCAAACCTTAAACAAATAAAAAATTGTACTCATAAGTACAGCTCACATCTTACGAAGGGTTTTATATATGCAAAATGTGTGTGACCTTAGATTTCTTTTTTTTTTTAAATGCTCAGTTGGAAATGCCATGATGTCATTAGGTCTCTGGTTGGGCCTCGGCAAGAAATGAGTGTACAAAGAAATCAAAGGAAATAAAATAATAATAATAATAATAACAACTGATATTGTATAAAAAAGAAGTGGAGGGAAACACTACCAAGGCAAGCATATTTTGTAAATAAAATACTCACTATTAAGAAATCGAATATTAATAATAAATGGAAGAAAAATTTAAAAGACTTATTTCTCAACTTCTAGCTCCGCAGAAGTAAGATGGGGCAAGTTGAATCAACTAAATTTCTTAGCAGATAAAGTTTGAAAACTATAATAAAAAAAAGAAAAAAGAAAAGAAAAAACAAACTCTTAATTTTTGAAGTCAACTTAATTTTAAATGTGTTTTTTCTTAAGGACGTTATTAAGTGACTAAATCTAATCTGAAATTCCATTATTTGTATTCGATCATTTTTTCTGTTATAGAAAGTTATAAAAATCATAAATAAATAAATATAGAAAATTCTAATTATTTATAGTTTATATTTTCGTAGGATTCAAAATTATTAAAACTTTTGGAAAATCAAGGTATTTTAAATAAGAAGGACGTAGTTATATTTGTGAAACTCTAATTGAAAGATAAGTCTTTGAGCTTTTATTTCTTTACTAATTTTAATTATATGGATAAATTATTGTGATTTAACTAATTATATTTAAAATCAAATCTTACGTATTGAAATGAAGAAACAACAAAAAAGTTATCTCGACTCCAATTTCATACCCTAAGTTTTTATATTACCTCGGATCAAACTTTCCCACAACACAAAACATCTTGTAAGCATGAAACAAAACACAATCCCACACCTTTTTCATTCTTCAAAGAGCTGTTTTTCCTTCTTTGTAGAATGTTAAAGCTGAATAATATTCATAATTATATTAAATAAATATTTTGATAGCGCTTAGTCGAGTCGTTAGAGAGTTAATTATGAGAACATGAGACGCGGGTTAGTCAAGGAGGCGACCATTGAGAAGTGCTTGAAAGTCATACCACGGGTTAGCCGAAACCTTGAAAGGGAAATTGGCCAAAAGAATCTGTTAGGAAGCTGTCGATGGTTGTGCTAGGACGAAGTCAGAAGTTCTCACCGATTGAGTAAGCACTTTAGTTTTAGTTGGCAACATATTTATCCCCTAGCAGCCAGGACACTCACGGCGATATATATATATATATATATATATATATATATATATATATATATATATATATATATATATATATATATTGTCCTAATATATACACACACACACACACATATATATATATATATATATATTGTCCTAATATATATATATATATATATATATATATATATATATATATATATATATATATATATATATATATATAGGATGTGTAGGGTAAAAAATCTACATACCTGCATATATACTTGCACGTACGTATGAATATATTTCTTCCCCGGGTGTTATAAAACAGGCCTATAAGCATAAATTAATGAATATACCTAATATCCAACGTCGATAGCCCGTCTCGGAGTTTCATGCAGTTCTTGCAATCATCAGGTGCAGAGATATTCTGACCATTATATAGTTCTCGTTCTTGTGGTGATGATTAAAAATTGTGTGTTAAAACTTGTTTATGTAATTATTTTTGCCTAAAATATTAGAATTAACTATTAATAATTTATATCATTCAAATTCATAAGTTCAAAAGGCGAAGAATGAAAAAATAATTTTTTAATCATTTAAATTTGAATTTGTATTCAAAAGTAAACACTGTATCAAGGGAAGTAACTCTCGTTTTTTTTTTTACATAAAATATCCGAGTTATATTGATGAACTTAAACTAGAACACAGGTTTGAAATATAAGGATGCAAATATAAGAAAATAAAATAATAGGACGGGGCTATAAATCTAATTTACTTATAAAGGTGAAATTATATATACACATGCATTATTAATTAATCGAGTACAGTAAGATTGGAGTTTATGTATGTATAAATATATAAGAAATGTTATTAAGGATGGGTTCTAAGAATATTAAAAGTTGTTGCATATTATATTAATATTCGTAAAATCTATTTTCCAATCACTTTTAATCGGGGTCAGTGTGTTTGAGCAGGTACTTGCATTTATGGATACATGTAGACATTAATTTGTATTTTGTATTCAGCAAGTTAGGATAGATAATTTAAATGTTTTAATATAATAAGCTTCTCTAACGACCACAAGTTACACCTGAGACCCTATATATATAGGGTGATTGAAAAGTAACTCCCTATTTCATGTATGAGTGGTCAACCAGGCGTCCTGACTTAACGCCCTGTGACTTTGTATGGCTTAGCTTTCGTAATTATCTCCCAGCTAATGATTTGATTCTTATAGTTGTTTTTTTAATCGCCATATATATATATATATATATATATATATATATATATATATATATATATATATATATACACACGGATTTTTAAGGTTTTTCCTAATTATTATTATAATTTGCTCTGTGTCATACGTTGAGCTCTCATATAGACTAAATGTCCTTTTTGGAGCTGAAAAGAGACTGTCCATATTAAAATACTCATTATTTATTTATTAACGATCATTTTTGCAAGAAATGGATATGAGAGGAAAGCAGGTTTTATTTAAAATTCGGCGTGGCCACCACATTTCGCTACCAGCTTCTCGGGTTGCCCAGGAAACGCGTCAACTGATTTCACCAGGAACTCTTGTGGTAAGTCTTGGTTTGGTATAGTAGACTTGCTCCTTTAACCAAACGCCAAAGAAACAAAGTCACAGGGTTTTAAGTCAGGACGTCTGGTTGACCACTCATACATGAAATAGGGGGTTACTTTTCAATCACCCTATATATATATATATATATATATATATATTGTCTTAACAAAACTCGCATTGAAAGGTATCTACTGTTCTCCTGATTACTCTTTTCTCTTCCCGCTTATTATTAATGTTTCAGTTCTTAATTCTTCTACACACTGTAATCCTTTGTTTGTTTGTGGCTTTGCTGCCTTGCATGGGGTGATGTGGATTAAAAATTATCCATTTAAATGCTGGTGGCTGGTTGCACTTATCCTCGTGGGCCTGTCTACTAGGGCGGCTATCTAATCCCTGTTGCAGACTCCTGCTCAGGTACATTTATGTTTGTTCAACACCAACAGAGCTAACCTGTGGTTTATACTACAACTATGCTGAACGAACCTTAGTTACATTTTCCGGGAGAGAGCGCATTATCTGATGTGATCAAAGTCAGTATGCTGAAACCTTCGTTCACGATGACTTACAACTTCATACTCTGGCACAGCTACTGACGACAAATATTTCCGTCTACCCGATTTCAATCACAAGGTTTGTGTCAACCCGTGGTATGGTTTTCAGGCATTTTAAATAATAAATGATAAATCGACCACGATAAAAATCGAACCAGTTCTAACAACTTGGCCCCCATTTAAATATGACTAAATTAAATAACATAAGTAATTAATCAGTGTCGTATTCAATAAAATAGATTTTTTTTTACTTATTCCGTTCCTGCTGAAATCATTATTTATTACGAATTTTGATTATTTTAAATTTCTTGATTCCGTGCGAGCGCAGCGTCACAAGTCATTTTTGTTTTGTTTCAATTTTTCGTTTCCACATTGTGAATAATAATATATTTTATGAACATTGTAGCTAGAGTCACACAATTAGCCTTTGTCAGATGTGATAAATTATATTGTTATAACTGAAACAACAAACGTAATTGCAGTATCATATCTACGACTAAATTCAATAACAATCTGTAAAATAGAATAGATTTAGAAATTTGCGCAAAAAAAATATGAAATTCAATAAGTATTACTTATTAAATTAAACTTGTTTTTAAACACGAAGTAAGTTTTTTGAATGCAGGAAAAATATCTCAACAGTATTTATGTATCTAATAGTTTAGAATATTTACAGAAATTAACAACTAGTATCATTAACGTATATTTTTGGTTTGTTTGATTCGTTTTTTTATGGCTTATCAACCCTTTGCAGGTTATTTAAAGCCAGAAAATATTTTAGAGTGAAAGACTTTTTTGAGATAATAATGATTTAGTGATATAAATCTTACTAATTAACCCCTAGCTGGGAGAGACTACCCAAGGGTATTTGCGCATAAGTGAATATAACAAACTAAACTGGAATCGGAACTCGGTTCTCCGATATTCAATTCCGAGTCATTATCCATTACACCATCCGCACATGCAAGCTTACAGAACCTGGTATTCCCAAGCAATCACCCATCTAGGTATTTCAGTGATCATACAGGGATTGGTGTTTCAACGTGATATGGCTGTAAGTCGTATAATTTGCAGGGACATATTTCCTATTAGGATGGAAAGCAATTAAGGTCACTTACATTTAAGAAACAAGAATATTACGTTGGAAACAAAGCGATATCAACTATTATATAATATGAATTCGCCTATATGGCAGTGAATGCTGGGAAATTTCCTTATAGATGAAGTGACTTAAGTCAAAAGAGGTGTAGTTATAGAGAAAGATACTATGGACCCAGCATGTGAACAACAAAGACATTTTAAGGAAAATGGGAGGGAAAAGGACACTTTAGCTAAGGATCAAAAAGTGACCGTTGAAATTTTCCGTACGCTTAATTAGGAAAAGAGGCATAGGGCATTTAACACACACAGGACATATTGAAGGAAAGCGTGGCAGAAGTAAACATACTTAACGAGTTTGTGTAAATGAAAGAAGACAAATATTGCTTAGAGCTACAAGGGATAGGAAGTTGTGGAGAGCTATGATCGCCTACGTTCTGAAAGGACCTGGCATATGAAAGGCAAAGAAGCTTTATTTTCTTTAGTTTCATTTATGAAATCAAAACTAGTAAACTTTTTGCAAGCAAAATATACTTTAACCTTGGCGAAAACTAACAGCAAAAGCTTGCTATTAATTATTTTCGAAAAATAATGCCATAAACTCAAGAAAGACTACATTTCGAGACAATGATTGTGTAGTGACTACCGTAAAGGTTAAACTCAAATAATCCAAAATTCACTAACGATTTCTTTAATGTTGGCTTTATTTTTTATTGCCATGCGTGATACATCTTTCGATACATGACTGACGAGGCAGATTTTTTCCGTAGGTTGCCATTTCTTTCTGAAGTAGACCAGTTGCCATCGAAGGCTATAGAACCGGGTCTGTACTGCTATTTATTCATAGCTGGGGGGTAGAGAAGAAGAGGATTCATACGAAAGGTATTAGCACGTAAATGAATGTAATGGATTACGACTAGAATTCGAACTCGGCTCTCCGATTCCTCAATCCGAGCCGCTATCCATTATTCCACCGTGGTTGGCAATGTTACAATATTCAATAAACTTCAGTTGGGGAGATTTTGAAGAAGTCAGTGATGTAATTTTAGTTTTTCTTCGTTGGTCCACTTATCCTGCTTTTTGACATAATTATAATCCCTTGAACGTCTATAAAGCTAAATAATCACTGGAAAGATAAAGGGAAATACGACCGAGAAATCGGATTAAGATTGTGATTTAGAGGCAGAAGTACG
This sequence comes from Acanthosepion esculentum, assembly GCA_964036315.1. Taxonomy (NCBI): domain Eukaryota; kingdom Metazoa; phylum Mollusca; class Cephalopoda; order Sepiida; family Sepiidae; genus Acanthosepion; species Acanthosepion esculentum. The sequence continues at coordinate 66,127,325 of OZ038485.1, forward strand.
GATTATACGAATGGATGCCAACTTGAATATTTGACACTTACAGAGGGCAGTTGTTGAGATGGTTGTGGTGGTAATTCTCCAAAACAAGACAAGACAAATGGCATTTTAAAATATGGTTATTTGTCAAAGTCAAACATTTGTCATTAAAAGAAAAATTAGCATTATAGATTTATTTTATTTTCCCACACGTGTACACACACATACACACACATATATATATATAGACACATTAACTCAAATACACAACCCATACATATTCCTCACGTACACACAAGTATATATATATATATATATATATATATATATATATATATATATATATATATATATATATATATATATTAAAAAAAGAGAGAAACCGCAAACGTTTTTAGTTATAATGTGGATTTGTTTTAGTGTATATATTATATTTTATTCATCATATTTTTGCTGCACGCGTTTCCTGTCTTGTGATCTTCTTCAGGCAAAAATTAAAGGAATCAATTTTTAAAGGAATAAAATTTCCTTATGTGTTTTTAATGTTTCGTTGTATTTGTAGTGAGCCGTGATCTCATTTTTTCGACTGTTGGCAAAAGTGAATTTCTGCCTAAGGTGTAATAAAATCATTAGGTTTTTATCTTAGTGGTGGCGACGACAGATGTGTTGATGGTAGACGCCCCCCTATCCCTTCATCACCCTTGATACTCTTAAATCCAAAAAACACTGGTTAATTTTTTTTTTAAATTGAATCTATTTATGCTTGTTTGTGTTTGATTATGTTTGGTGGTGAGAGAGTGAATTCTACTCTGTGACCGTTTTGGGATGACACACACATACATACATACAGGTGTACGCATTATAGTTCACACAAATACACCCATATAAACAATCCGAGATTAGGCGCAGATACACATCCATGCGTTCGAGCATACATACATACGCAATAGTAATCCTATTTCGCTGTCGAGTCTGTATGTAGCGAAGTTCTTTCAACAAGGGGCAGGTTGGGGTGTTCTTAGCTCCTTCAGATCGGCCGTCTGCGTCGTCAAACAAATTTAATTTCGTTACACACACATACACACATCTAGACGTGCAGATACACTCCTATTTTCCTGGGCCTTACATCACCAGTTTGGTTAAGTGTTAAGTGGAACCCATGTTTGTGGAGATGGCGATGATGATGTATTGCATTTTCAAAGCTGTCTGCTTGTGTATTATTGGCTATTGTGATTATGTTAATTGTGCTAATAATTAATATTATAATTGATAATAATAGTTATTGATGCGTTAATGGTAAATTTAGCCCTAATGTTGAGGGAAACAAAAGTATAATGGTAAAAAATGTGACAACAATGACAATGGTAATTATGCTAATAGTTGTAGTAACCATGATAATGCTGGTGAAAATAGTAAAAATAAAAATGATAAAGCAATAATGAAAACAATGACAATGGTAAAAAGCAGTACTAATGGTGTTAGGGGAGGTTATGAAGTGATTGTGGTAACATCAGTGTTGTTTGTGAAAATAATAATAGTAGTATTTTCAGTAGGTGCATAAAGTGGCAACGCAATATTAGTAGCGAAAGTAGTAGCAGTTATAAAATGATATTGAAGTGTTAGTGGTTTATCCCCCTGATGGCTGAAGATCCAATACGAACATTTCAGAGTGTTTAGGTTTCAACCTGAGAGGAGTGCAGAGGATTCCGAAAGAATTGAATGAGTCTAATGGCTATTAAGAAGGTACGGTAGCTCGGAAAACTCACTTTCATCGTTCTGATAAGAAAAGAATCCCTGAATTTGTTGGTGAGGGCTTGACTTAACACGGAGGCCGACACCAAATGCCTTGAGGAGGTAGTGCTACTCTGGGTCAAGAGGGTAGCTGCTGGAAGACCCTATGTCTAGCAACAGAATTCGGCACCATGCCACACAAGCAGGAGACCCCAGTTATGGCTGTCAGACGATTTCTTCGATCACATCACCACTTAAATCTGGCCACCTAACTCCCCAGACTGTAACCCCATTGATTATTAATTGTGAGGCGCAGATGAGCGAGAGACCAACAAATCTCCTTGTAACAACAAAGATGAACTGAAGGCAAGGATTATGGCAGCATTCAGCAGCTTAAACAAGGAGACCGTCCAGAAGGGTTTCAGGAGATTCTGAAGTTGTCTGGAGGCCCTGGTGGAAGAACAAATGCGATTTTATTGAATAAATTTAGTCTTTAGTATTTCAAGACATTTTGTGTAATTTTGCTAAATATAGCTGTTAAAACGTGATGTCGGTGTTATTTTAATTTTTGCGTAATGTAGACAATTTATCCATCACACTATATATATATATATATATATATATATATATATATTCACGAGTGAATGTTGAAAAATTCTCAACCTGGCCAAAAGGGATTCCCAAATAATAATATTTGATCAATGGAACAGATTTTATTAAGTGGTCCTTTTTGACGCTTAGCGACTTTTCAAAATTTTTTCATAGCATTCACCTGATCTGTTGTTCTTTACACATTTAAAAGAAAAGGATTTTATCAACCTACTGACAGTTTGAAATTCATTCTTTTTAATTTTACACTTTTAATTTTCTAATCTGTAGTTTCTCTTCCATACATAGATCTCGGGAACGCTATTAAAACACCCACTCATTCTGAAAAATAGCTAAGCGTGTAACAGCGAGGGAAATGGTTAAATGAAAGATGTTTTTTTTCATGTGAATTTTTTTATTCACATGAAAAAAAAAAACTTTCATTTACCCATTTTCGGGCTCTATTTAAAAAGATTTTTAAATTATTTTTTTAACTCTTTATAATTTAAAAAAAAATAAAGCCCAAAACTCTCTTACAACTAAATAATTTTTTTTACTCACAACGAAATACTTTTATTATATACTAGCAGAAAATACAGTTGCTATGTTAATCCTTAGTACATAATCGAAAGGCGTGTTCTAGGTGCATAAAGTTACCCTCAGATAATAATTATGTCTTATATGTTTATTTTGCAATAATGGTCATGCGTAATAGGTTAAGTCCGTTAAACATTTTGCCGAAGTATTTATGTTCATATCCTATTGAAAGCGACTGTTCATTCTAAAAAGTTTCCATTAGCTAAACGACTGTTCCCAACCAGAACAAACTTTATTTTATTTTATTCCTAAACAAATTGGACATAACCACTTCTGATTGTCAACACCTGATATATGAGTCTATGTCTGTGCATGCATAAGCAGGTCAAAGCGTTGGTTAATCTTTGAAATATGTGATAGACCACCAAAATCTCTTGCTAGGATTATCCAATTCCACGAGGAACAGCTTTAACAAATCAAGTAGTATGGGTCTGTTCGTATTCAAATTCATTATTTTAATCGATAAACAAGGCGATAATGCTACGAGAACTCAGAGGGTTACAGGGAGTGAAAGTGAATGTGAAGTATTGAGGAAGGGAAAAATAAAAGAACAGGGTTCAAGAAGGCAGAAGATGGTGATTGACGTTGCATTTAGATTTTTTAAGATTGTAGTTATCAGGGAAGCAAGAAATCGGAAGGGAGTTAAACGGGTGAGAAGTGCGAGAAAATAAACTCTTAGAGTCGAAGTTGCGGTTGCATTTATCTAGATCAACAGCAAGACGGCGAGACGTAGTTGCCAATCTAGTAGCACGCTTAAATTCATGTAGTTGATGAACAAGGGGGAAAAAGCTGCAGAATGGAAGCCACGTCACGTCGGGGAGAAAGTGATTGAAGTCCAAATGCCTGGTCAGGATCGATTAGATTACAGATCCTTCTTTGAATTTTATTAAGAATCTCGATATATATAATAGAAGCACTAGACTAGATAAGGCAGCAATATTTTATTCATAGGGTGAATTACGATTTAGTTTTAGCTCTCTCTTCGGCATAATCCTCGTCGTCCTCGAGATATAAATTTATGTTTATATCCATACATGGTTTATTACTATTTGGCATGTAACGTTTGAGAAAATCTGAACGTACGCAAGATACCGTCAGATACCTATTTGCTAATAATGCTCAGTGGACTGATATGGCAACAAACCACGGATCGCTTCTTATTTACCTTAAATTTTACTCAATTCAAAATTCGAGAGCAACTCAACGTAGAATGTTACGGTTGAAATTGTAATGACGAATGAGTCGTATAACAGGAATGAATGAGAGAGTGGTTGAAAATTTAAAAAAAATATGTGGAAAAGGAGGAAAGATGACGATTAACACTTGACTTCAGGAGACCAAGATTGGGGAGTACCAACGCAGTTCTTAGAAAAAGCTGTCTGAATGGAACTTTCTTCTTATATTGAAACACGGAAACCAGAGTGATTAAAATCCGTGGAATCTGGTGTGGTGTGGCTTATCCAAGCTGTAAAGATCTGAACAGATGAGACTAAAGGATGAAGCTAATCTGAACATTTTCCATAAAAATATCGACAGTGAAGAAACTTGCCTACAATGTTGCATCAATGGAAAAGAGGTTGTAGAGTGGAGAATTATTCTTCAACCACAAGACCAAGGCGGGTACTTCCATTGCCCAAGATCGCAGTTGCCAGCACGAGTGTAAAGTTTTACTGATCGTTTGTGACATATCTCTTATTTTAATTAATGCAGTTTCCATATAATAACAATTTACAAGAGGTGGCATATTTTCTATTGTAGATCAATTCTAGAACTGCCGACTTGAATGGCCACTAAAGTAAAAATAAAATTCCAGGAATGGTGCTTTGATAGATTACCAATTAAATAAAATTAAGGAAGAGATTATACATATTTATCTCGTATATGTAGTAAAAAGTATCAAACAGCGAATAGTTATTTCAGTTATATAAATATATATATAATACATCTATATCTAAAATTCTGTAACTTCCCTCCGTTCGTCCGTCCGTACATTCGTCTGTCACACCCTCTAAAATAGCAATACATTGACCTTTTGAAACCAAATTTTGGGGAGAAGTGCAAACAATTAAAGGGGTACAAAGTACAATTGGTTTTACTAAGTTTCGTAGCTTAGTACAACAAATTTTCATTAATTTATTTTGAAAAATTAAAAGTTATATTATTTAACATACACAATACACCCCACTATTTAAAATAGTTTAATGATTAAAAAACAAATACTTAATGAAAATGTAGTATTGTTTTTTGCATATATTTTCTTTAAGTTTTTATATTTACGCATGGCCAGTTGTATGTTGTGAGACCCAGTCCTTTTGGACGTCTCAGCTATTCGGTCGAACTCTCTGCCTCTGAGGCAGAGGGGAACTCTCTGCCTTTGGGCAGAGAGGAACTCGGACGAGGCTCCGCCGAAGGGCAGAGCCTCGTTCGGGGAGGTTGACCGGCCCGATCCCGTTTATACGGGATCTATGGGCTATTTTTTGGCCGAGCCTACGGGCTCGGGTACCCCACTTTAAACCCGGCCTTGTGCCACATCTGTCCCTCGTGGGGAGGACACTAAATACTCCAGTTGTATGTTGCATGTTCAAGAATAAGAAATCATAAAGATTTATTCATTATTAAAAAGGAAAAAAAAATTCTTAAAAAATATTGTTTACTATGAAGTCCTATAAAATTAAATTAAAGAAATTAATAAACCGCGAAGTGGGGTTTTTGTTAAAGAATTTTTCCAAACAAATCAGTTTATTCAAATTTCATTTATCGGTTTGTGAACTTGAACGAAACGTAGAGTTTGTAAATGTCGACAAAAACGTTAGCGATAACTTCAACAATAATAATACAGTGATTAATTTTTTTTTGCAACGCGCTGTTGCAAAAAATTCTGGTGTAATAAAAACGGTGGCAGTTGGACAAGAACTGTCAAATGTCTAGATCTAATTTACAGATCTTTGGAAATGCGTGAAATATACAGATCAAATATTAGAGAAGATACAAATGAAAAATTTAAATGACAGTCGTTTCATCAGAAATTTTCTTCCTTAAGAAGTGAACTTTACGAAAACAAAAAAAAATTTAACATAATTATCAGTTGTTCTGTCGAAATTTAGATTGGAGAATAGTTTGGTGTTGGTTTAGTAGTTATCACCTTCGGGTACTTGTATATTGTGTTATGTTCCATATGACACTTCGTTAGCAGTGGACTAAGAAGGAGAAAGGCGATACATCTTGTTCCTACAGCGTCATGTGGGTAAAAAGTAAGAAGAGAGGGCGTGCGTTCTTTTCTTTATTTACTGTTTTATATAACGCCACTGAGCGATCGCCAGGAGAAGTTCATTAGCATACAAGTGGAATACTCCCACAGAAAAATACACAGACATTTGTCATAATACCCTTACAGGGCCACCTGCAATTATCTGAATTGATATAACTTCTAATCTTACCATTAACACTTGTTTTCGTTGTATGAACAAACAGGTCCATTTAAATTATTTCAACATCCACATAGCCAACCTGTGGTTTATACAGCAACCATGCTTAGCAGGCCTTAGTTATACTTCATTTATATTCCCTGCCAAGGCAACATTAGATTTTGAATTCAGAGTTTTCCCTTCCCAAACTGGTTACCAAACACAGCTAGATAGTTCAGTTTGCCCTGCATTAAGCCCATAGATCACGTGGGGTGAAGAGTAATGGATTGGATTCATACATTTACCAAGGGTATTTGTGTGAAAGTGAATTGTTGTAGCATACCTACGGACGATAATGCGTATGTCCCCATTCCCATAAAAACTGTATGTTGGTCTGCAGTCGGATATTCGTCTTCGGCTGTGCAGGTCAAACTCTCTGTCTCCGGACAGAGAGGATCCCCAGACGAGGCTATGTCGAAGGGCAAAGTCTGGTCTCGGGAAACAGCTATTCGACCCCGTTTAATACGGGGTCTACTGGGAATTTTTGGCCGAGCCTACAAGCTCGGATACCTCACATTAAATTCGGCCTTGTGACACATCTGACCGCGTGAGGGGGTTGGTAGATATCCAGTAGTTGGAGATTCATTGTGGAATTCACTTGACTCACTTCTAGCAGTTGACTACTTCTACACGCCGCTGGCGAATCTTATATATCTTGTTCGTGTCCTAAGTATTATCGTTCATTACCAACCTTCGTGTGATTATTCTCTTCAGTAACCTTCCCTAGGTTACAACATGAATGTAACAATCTCGATCGGAATTCGAACTCGGCACATTGATTTCTTGTTTCGAGTCATTAACCATTACATCACCTGCCCATCCACATGAAAATATATATTTTTAAATCCTCTTTTAATTAAGTCAAATTCAAATGTTTTTCTTTTTCACTTCTAAATCGTATTTTGCGTATATTTTAAAGAATATAATTCGCATTCATGCAAAAAATAAATGAATAAATATAAAATCGAATAAAAGTTGTCTACTCTTAATAAAAGATTTAATAATCCTAAATGAAAAATGTATTAATTGTTTCCGTGGACTGAATTTTCCCGATGCACGAAAAATGGAAAAAATGTTTTTTTTTTTAAATGTTTGATAATTATTTGTCATTATTCCAATTCAGCGTCTCTGACGGTACAACAATTGCCACCGTTAATCTAACAATTCAAGTGGTACCATCAAACAACCAGATTAGCACCATGAGTGGAAACTTCACTACTGTAATTCCAGAAGAGATGTCTGTCGGGACTGTGGTTAAATTAAATAATTTGAAACTTTCAAAGCCCTATGCTGGAAATGTCCAAATGTATTCCTTATCAGGTAAGCACGCGCACACACGCATACACACACACACACACACACACACACACACACATATACATATATATATTGTGTGTGTGTATCTATCTATCTATCTATCTATCTATCTATCTATCTATCTATCTGTACATATATATATATATATATATATATATATATATATATATATATATATATATATATATATATATATGTATATATTGTGTATCCCTCTTTTATACATGTTTCGTTAAAGACGACAGACAAGGTACTGCGATTGAGCTTTTATATGATTTTTCTTCTGTTCGTAAAAGTGTTTTCTTTTCTGGACACGAAGTGTGTAAAAACTGTCCAAACGTTCTGCATATATGCGACCGCTTTCGGCTATAATTTTAGTCATTATCAAAGATGATTTTATTTTTACTTTTAACTGACTATATGGGTTGTGTTATGTATGTATCTAGATTTATAGGAATGTTTTATTTTTCAAAGTTTCAAGGTTGAATTAACACATTGTGTTTGTGTTCATAGTTAATGTTATTGAGTGTTAGCTTTTTCTTTTTTTATTATTAGGGTTTCTATAAATTTTTTATCTTTTTTGCATGTGGATGAGGTTATTATTCTTGTATTTTCTACTAGTGTGTATTGGGTGGTGTCTGATAAGTTTTGTGTGTGTTTAAATGAGTCCTGATGAAGCTATGGTCGGATTGGTGTAACGTAAGTCGTCTGGATAGGCATGTCGTAGTGTGGCCGATGTAATTATTTATGAGTTTGGTTTAATCAGGGACACAGTCCCTTAAGGGGCATTTGAACTCGTAAATAATGTTGGTTTTTAAAGAAAATGGCAACAGAAAGAACATTTCTACTCAGAATCCGAAAAAGTCAACTGAAATTTCTTGGCTACACACTAAAGAAGGAGGGTTTGATGGGACATATTAAAGGCAACAGAGAGAGGGGGGATGACAACGAGCAACTTAACTGACGGGGTTGTGTGAATGCAAAGGGAGAAAACCTGCTAGGAGCCACATGAGATAGGAAGTTGTGGAAAGCCATTGCTAGGGACGCGCAGCACATAGTAGAAATATTGTAAAATATAAGGTTGAAAATAATAGAGTCGAATTTAGAAAACTAGTTAGACAAGCGGAATTTGAAACGAGATGCAATTGCTTTCAGTCAGTTAGTTATGTGCAATGCCATGTGGGATACACGCGTAGGCGATCGTCTATCTTTCAATACATGACTGATGAGGCAGATTTTTTCCTGCAGCAGGTTGCCATTTCTTTCTGCGGTAGACCAGTTGCCATTCAAGGCTATAGAACCCGGTCTGTTCTGCTATTTACACATAGCTGGCGGGGGGAGAAGAAAAGGATCCATACCTTTCTTAAGGGTATTAGCACGTAAGTGGAATGTAATGGATCTGACTAGAATTCGAACTCGGTTCTCCGATTTCTCAATCCGAGCCGCTATCCATTACTCCACCGTGCTTTCATTACGATTATAAATTTAAAAATGAATCGGCTACTATTTAAAATTTATGTAGCTTCTTTTTTTTTTTTAATGAATTATCTTGTGATTCGTTTCTAAATTGCAAAGACACAATCAGGGGTTGCCAGATGCAACGAGAATAATAATGAGTCATTATTACGAATTACAAATACTGCCAATGGATTATATTTTCAAACCTTTCGTGCGTGTATGCACTTTGCGGCACATCTCAATAGTTCACTTGTTGAGAATGATATCCGACTTATACAAATTGCCATGTGTCAACATCGGATCAACAAATGCTTCGTTCACATGTGTGTATCATTGTAAATGATAATATGTATGAGTGTATATTAATAAGACATTGTACCCCTCCACAAAGTACCTGACACCTCATGCTATCCTCTACCTTTATAAGAGTCAGATCACGCCTCAAATGGAGTCCTGTTGTCATATTTGATCGGGAGCAGTTATCGCTTTCCAGTCTTGATAAAGGCCAAAAAGCGCATCCGAGTCTTTGTTGGAGAAGAATTATTTTCCATCGTCCAACCTCCTTCTCACAGGCGGGATGTGGCGAAACTCTCACTGCCCTATCGCTATTGCCATTGAAAGTGCTCGGACGAACTACATTCCTTGGTTCCGCCAGTCTAACCTCCACGGCTAGGACCTGCCATGTCACTTACATTATAGCCAACCACCCACATTCCATCCGTATTCCATCGGTGAGTAGTACGTTCCACTCGAACAACTTCTTCCCCCGAACCAATGCTCTGTGGAATCGACTCCCAAGAGGATGTTTCCCCAATCAATACAGTCTTAACCTGTTCAAGTCTAATTAGCCGTTATCTTCACCTCTTATCCATATAAATTACCCCTTAACATAAACCTAAAGTTTGATATCAGTAATAAAGCTAATTTGCTAAATAACATTTATTTTAAAAAGAAAACAATCGATGTATAATTCGACTTAACTTAAAAAAGAATCAAACATTACCTGTCCACACCAAGTTGGTTAGTTTACTACGACTAACAGCTGTTCATCTAATGCAGGAACAAAACGATAACATTTCTAAAACATAGACTTAGATTGGTTGCTGGAATGTAGAAACTCTTCTGGATTGTGAAAATACAAACTGCTCAGAACGTAGAAAAATTCTTGTAACCAAAGAACTGCATTCGCCTGAACATTGATATAGCTGCTCTATCAGAAAAAAACCGCTTGTCTGATGAGGATCATATCTCTGAAGTGTCATCAGGATACATTGTATTTTGATGTGGCAAACCAAATGGTCAAAAACGTGATGGTGGGATTGGGTTTGCCATAAGAACATCTGTGGTGGACAAAGTAGAGAAGCCGTTCAGCATGAATGATCGGATAATTAAACTTTGCGTTCCCTTAGTGGGTGACCATTATCTGTGATTCCTCTCAATCTATGCTTTGACTCTTGTGGCCAAATAAAAAAAACATGTATGTATGTATGTATGTATCTTTAATACGAAAGTTCGACCATAACAATACTCGTGTTCCATTCAAAGTAACGGTTTACAATTGAATTGGTTATGGTGAATGAGTCATGTGATATTAATTAAAGCGGAGGTGGTAGAATGTAGGTTATTATGAGGATAAGAAGAATCTATCTATCTATCTATCTATCTATCTATCTATCTATCTATCTATCTATCTATCTATCTCAGACACTTCATTATCTATCTATCTATCTATCTATCTATCTATCTATCTATCTATCTATCTATCTATCTATCTCAGACGCTTCATTATCTATCTATCTATCTATGTATCTATCTATCTATCTATCTATCTATCTATCTATCTATCTATCTATCTATCTATCTATCTATCTATCTCAGACGCTTCATTATCTATCTATCTATCTATCTATCTATCTATCTATCTATCTATCTATCTATCTATCTATCATACTCATAATGTCACAATATTGACAAAGTGTTATTTTTTTTTATAGGAAAAGATTCCAGCTTTTTTTCTATTAACCGCTTAACAGGTGAAATAAAAATTGCCAGGAGGATTGACCGAGACAGTGGTATCTACAGAACCAGTGACCTACATCTGTTCGCCTATAACCAAACTGGATATACAGCGACAGCTTCTTTGCTTGTAGTATTCCAGGACATTAATGACAATGCTCCGGTTTGCAATCCTTCAGCCTATTACGTTAATGTTATCGAGAATGGAACCAACGGTGGGTACATTTTTGCTCTTTCCGATTTGTCTATTCTTAGATCTATTTTAAATTAATTATATTCACATTCTCATTCTTTGTGTTAATCTTGTATTTCTTCCGACCTCCGTCAGGGTGTTGACATTTTTATCCTAGCATCTCTCTCTGTGGGGCAATTGCAGAACCAATACTCAGAAAAATACCATTAGCATTGTCTGCTACATGGTCACAATATCGGATGCACCTTGGACGAAGATCGAACTCACCGGCGTAGTAATGGAAACAATTACCAAAATACCGTCTTACAATGAATATAGTGTGATGATTTCATGATCTTTCTCTAACATTAGCATCCATTACGAACATATACAAGTACTTTTCAGAAAATCATTGAATGTAATACACATATAGTTATGTTTACTACTTTTATTTTAGTGGATACCCTTGTTTGAGTAGACGTTCCGTTTATTTTAAACAGTATTTATTTTGTTTACCTTACTCGAGAAAACAAAATTATGAATATGTGCACTCCGGTAGGATTCGAACCTGTGCCACACTTTTTGAAGAGGAACCACTGTCTGATCCGGCATGCGTTTACCGTTCGGCTACGAAGAGCGCAACAATAAAGTAAGGATATATTTTGCCTTTAAATCACACTGACTCGTTCAGATTTCCGGAAACGGTATTTTTGCACGGCTTTGTATCCAAAGCGTAAACAACGCAATTTATACGGAAATTAATAATTTTATTTTTTTAATCCGACACATTTTTATTACTGCAAACGTTATTTTTAGAGGATATTCCTATCTGAGTAGACGCTCCTTCTATCTTAAACAGCGTATTATAACAATCTATCTATCTATTAATGAAATCTTAGGAATTTTCCAGTTCTATGTATACTTACACACATATATTTATATAAATATATTTATTATTGTAAAGAGCCATGGTCGACAACGTCCTGAAGGGTCACGACACATAGAAAAAGAAGAGAAGAAAAAGAAGATAGATTTAAGATTGTTCATTAATATTGGTTTGTATGATGATTTACCTTTTGCAAAATCTCAATGGAGTACACTTAATATTCCTCTTTTATTTTTCTTATAAAATGTAATTGCCATTTCAAGTACTCAATTATCTGGTTGTTATTGCTCGAGACAGAGGGAATATAAATTTCTTAATTTCTAATTCTCCAGCACTTTCCGCAGTACTCCAGCTGTTTTCAGGAATATTGTCGTCTAAATGGTTTCATTTCTTCCCCGGATTACCAGATCCTCTTTCTTTTCTTTATTCTATAATTAACATAATCATAACTGTCATCTTCATGTTCCATATTTATTTCTCTTCTTTTGGAAATGTTCAAATATTTGTTCAGCGTACTTTCGATTTACCTTTTGGAGTAGCAAAGTCAAGAAAGTCTACAAGTTTTTCCTTCCCATGTTTTCCAGTGACGACATATCATTGGCTTGGATTCAGTCGTCTGTTTCAATCATAAAATCTCAGAGAACTTAATGTTCCTTGAATTGGGATTTGCGTTGATGCACATACTATTAGTTTGTATAGGCAAATCTTCATTGTTGCTCGTTGACTCTTACTGACAAAAATAATGTCCATATTTAGGTTATTTTGCAAGCGCGCGTTCTACTTGCATTGCTCTGTATTTTTGGCAAATATTCAATACCTTCTGAATATTAAAAACCGAGTAGATAAACGATATTAGTTAAGCGAACTGAGTTACTTGACAGTTTCGAGTTCAATTCCTGTGTCGAGTAGCAAAGAAAAATCAATGGAAAAGACAAGCGATATCAAAGGTTGAATTAACTAAACAGAATTAACTGATCTGAGTTATCTTCCCTTGCATGGACAATTAAATGAGAACAATCTAACCTTGGAAGACTACCAACTACGAAGGCCAAAGTTTATATCGGCCGTCACATTGTGATGATAACAACCATGTTTGCGGCACTAGTCCGAACATATCAGAGTCGAATATATGGATGCATGTTTCTTTTTATATAAGTAGATTATTTACCTCAAATGTCATGTTGTTAAATGAATTTGGGTAATCAAAAGTGAAGTACAGAATTCTGGCAATTTTTTTATTAATGCAATTTTCATTATTAATGTAGCTTAGGCATTAGGAAATAGCTACAAAGATATCCCTCTACTTACATATATTAAATGCATTATTTCGGGGAAGATGCTTACGGCCAAATCATACTGAAAGACCAGTTCTTATTTGGCCACCAGTGTCGAGTTAAGCAGTTTCGAGTCCGGTCATTACTTAGATGGGGGATCGCTTTAGAACATCGGGTACGGTAAGCGAAAGATCGAGTACAAAACCGATTGTACATGGGGCTGGCAACTTCATCTCGTAAAAACCATCTTCTTCAGGACGTAGGCGATCATGGCCCTCCACATCTTCCTGTTTCATGGAGCTCTTTATAAGTTTTGTCTTTTTGTTATTTCTCCCAGTTCCTGTTCCACCATCGATTTACTTTGCTTATCAAGTATGTTACGCGCTGCATCCTCTGTTCCTCTTTCTCTCAATCTGTCCTGTGAGTATCAGATTTTCCAAGCTCTCCTTCCTCATTACGTGCCCCATAATTTTCAACTGCTTCTTCCTGATACTTGCTATGAAATCCACAGCAGTAACGCCTCGTGTTGTTGAGAGCTGTGGCTCAATACTCCTCAGTGGAGTCTACGGGACGAAAGGAGGAGGAGGAGGAGGAGGAGGAGGAGGAGGAGGAGGAGGAGGAGGAGGAGGAGGAGGAAGATGCGGGTATTTCTGTTTTCAGAGAAACAATTCAGAGATTTAGCTCAGGAGTAAACAAACAAATCTGCATTACAATAATACAAGTTCCACAGCAACAATATAAATAACAATCGTAAAAGCGCATGTTATTTGTATACGTGTTTGATTATTAAATTTTATAAACAAACTGCAAAAATGCATGATAAATCATTTTAATATTTAATACATTTTATACAATTAATTTGATTTGTAAATCTGAGAACAATTCTCGATAAATATTGTAAAGACGTTTATAGCAAATCGCTGAAATGACATCTTATTTACACTCAGGCACCTAGATCCCTATACGTGAACCAAAACAATGATTGAGAATTGACATCGACAAAATGTGGGACGTAACGATACAGGTGGAACTTTGGTAGTACATAGCGAAATAGATTGATTTTTCAGAAAGTAAGTTTCATGAGAACTGGAGTTCCTTATTAAATATATATGTGTTGTAGCATATCTACGGACGATAATGGGTATGTCCCCATTCACATAAATACAGTAGTAAATACTGTATGTTGGTCTGAAGTTGGAGATTCATTGTGGAATTCTCTTGACTCACTTCTAGCAGTTGGCTACCTCTTCTATCCGCCGCTGGAAAATCTTATATGTGTTGTTCGTCTCCTAAGTATTATCCCTCATTTCCAAACTTCGTGTGATTATTATATTCAGTAACCTTCCCTAGGTTACAACAATATGATTTCCGTCTTTGTCGTTTTTATTCAAGTTTTGAATACATTACTATTTTGTGCAATATGTAACCAAAAAAATACCAAAATATAATAATAAATATTTAAAACATTGTTTCATCAGGCGGATTGCATGCGGCCCTCGTAATTTGACCATCCATGTTTTAGACTTTTTCAGATTAAGATTAAGTTAGATATTTTTTTTTTGTTTTCAGAAAAGTGCTTAACAATTTAAAACTTTGTCTGGTGAAGTCACTGAATAAATATTTGATTTTTATCATACTGAGAAAATAAATTTTAAAGCTATTTACATAATAAATTGTTTTGTTGGCAATAAAGAGGAAGACATTTTTGGTCACAGCTCCATATACATGCCTGTAGCTTCAAAGATTCTATACTAATTCTGATTATAACCTTATATGTAATATCAAAACAGGTCATAAATCATTGCATGTTTTAAGGCCTTTATTTTAGATCAGGCATATCAGTTTTAAGTCACACTGCAAGGCGTTAATGATCTATGCTGTACTACTATCCTGGAATTTTCTTTTGCGCTGGGAATCGAGTTATCGTGATTTGACTTAATAAGATACACTCTATACCTACTCCAAGACATACATACACACGTACATACAGACACATGCTTGCCATGGCTTCTGATTTTAATTGATTGCAAATCTCAATATGTATATGTTTGGTAATTTAAGAACG
>OZ038485.1:66145368-66327868 GCA_964036315.1 Acanthosepion esculentum
TTTAGATAGGAGCCGCGGAAACAACTTTCAAAGAAAGATTTAACAATAACAAAACATCATTTAAAACAGAAAGATACGAACAAAACACATCTCTAACAAAATTCATATGGAGCCAAAAAAAAAAAAAAAAATAACATCACCATCAAAATTAAATAGGAAATCATAAAAAAAGCACACCCGCACAATAGCAACAACAGAAACTGTAAACTATGCCTGGAAGGAAAGTTAACAATAATTATCTTTAAAAACCGAAACATATTATTAAATAATGGGGAAATGTTGACATACAAATAGTTACTTTATTACTTAAATACCAATACAAACAGAAATAAATAAACAAGACTACAAAGACAAACCTACTACAAACACAAACCTACATATACACATAAACACACACATATAAATACTAATCACAACCGAACAAACAAAAAAACAGATGACAAAAAAGAAAGGAACAACCAGATAACACAACACTCACTAAAGTCACACACACACCAAGCTCACAAAGGAATATACATACACACAAATATCAGCAAATATTAACAAAAAAAAAACAGCATACAAAGACACACAAGCAAAACCTAAGCATAAACACCCACACAAGCACAAAACCTAACCGTGATCTAAAAATAATAAATAAAAAAAAATAAAGCAACCATATACAATGATACGGTAAAAAAGGTCAGCTCAACACGGTAAAAAGAGGTAAACCCTACAGAAAGCAATTAAGCGAGCATAAACATGATCAAAAGAGTTCAGCACGATACAAAGCAAACAATCACCAAGAATACCTACACCACTTAAGAAACAGCAAAAAACTAAATATAAAAACAGATAATACAACGCACATTAAGAGAAAAATAACACGCCCACACAAAGATATCAAATTACACCAAACTACACATAAATACGAAAAGGTTGACAAGTAGCAGCAGAGAAGCCAATAACCCTGAAGAGTGAAGGCATTGCTACAATGTGATCACGAAACTTCGAAATCGGCATGACTGAAATAACACCATTCTGTTAAGTGACAAATTTATCCACTTTAATCCCATATATATCTATGATAACCTTGCTTAGTTGTCAAATTTTTCGAATCACCCTATACTTGTATCTTGATTGGCTACTCTAGCTTATGTAACAGCGTTTACTCCTAGCTAAGGATCGTTGATTAATTTGAAACTTTTAAAACCATTTATTCTATATCATCACTTGACAAGACACAAGAAGTGTTGAAACAAAATGGCTACTTTTGTCGTGATTTTATAACATATTTATGTTGTAATATTCAAATAAATAATTATATCTGCTCTACTCTGTATTGAGCACTCTTTAAAGAATATTAATTGTTGGTTATTGGATTTCACTCCGTATATACCAATCCTAAACTTGTATATATATATATATATATATATATATATATATATATATATATATATGTGTGTGTGTGTGTGTGTGTGTGTGTGTAGGTAGCTTATCTTCATTCAAACAAGGTTTCACTGAATAATATAGACATATTGCGTCTACATTTTTATACTGATTCTTTCCAGTTGTCTAATCAGTTTCTTGATGTTCAGATGAAATTCATCAAGGAAGAGCATCTCCAGGGGTAAATTACAAAGACATTGCAAATGTCTTGTAAAGACATTGTAAATTACAAAGACGCGCCTGTCTGCCCACGCTTCAGAGGGTATCAATTGACTGCTTATATTTTTCGATTTTCATTTTTTATGCACTTATCATTGATGTAATTTTTTTCCCGTATTATTTGTGTTCGTGTGTGTGTTTGCGCGCGTGCGGCCATGCCCTCTTCTGTGTGTTTACGCTCGTGCGCCCGTCTGCGCGGATCTGAGTAAGTGTAGGGTGTTATTTGTCCTTCATTTTTTTTCCTTTTTTTAAAAATTTTACACTCGCTCCTAAGGTTTTTGTCTTTTTTCCCTTTTCCTCTTTTCTCTCTATTGTAGCCATTTGTGGCCAATTATTATGATCTCTAGACAAGCCACCATTTTTAAATTTTACTTTTTATTCAGCGTTTTAGTCTTTTGGGTTAGAAAAGTTGTATTTCGTTTTTTACATAAGTAATTTTACATATTAATTCTTAAACGATACACACACATAAATATATGTATATATATGTATATGCATATATTTATATATGTATGATATTAATGCTTAAATGATAAATACTTTACACACACACACACACATATATATATATATATATAAAGAGAGAGAGAAACAGAGAGACAGAGAGAAGGATATAGATAGATTTTTGTGTAAGCTTTTAAGTGGAGCAACAACCGCATTTAATCATGTCTATACTTGTTTAAGATGTTAAATGTTTCAATTTCAAATGTTTCAATTGGAACAATGAAGACCGTAGTATAAACGAGATTTCAACAATGTCAACGATAAACAATAGAAACATTGTTTGTTAAAGGTGATCACATGTGCTCAAAATGAATTGGTGCTAATCTATTTCCGGAGTATATGTATCACCCTCGAAGTCAACTAAATTTCCCAAATTGGACAGATTGAATAGTAGACCTGGACGAACTCATTATTTCGCATGTCTTATTTCAGTTTCAGTCTGACGAAGTTGACCATTTTAAATTCCCTTTGCTTTACACTGTAAGATTTTCCCCTTTAAGTATCATAAGTAATATCCATACACGATACAGTTTATTGACGCCCTTTACTCCAAATGCAAGAGAAGTATTTTGTTGAGTGTATCATTTTAATTCTACATATCTACACCAATGGTCGTCTTTACAAATCACAAGTGAATGTGCGGACGGTGTAAGGGATAGCAGTACAGAATGAGAAATCAGAGAGCCATGTTCGAACTTCAGTCGGATTCGTTAAATTCACTTACCAGCTAATACCCTCGGAAAAGGTATTAATTTATCTCCTCCCGCAGCTATGGGTTAAAAAGCGGGACATATCTGGAAAAATTATTGCTATTCTAAAAAGACAGAATTCCTCGCTATCGCACGGCAATCACGTCATCCGTTCAGCATGGCCAGTTCTCTTTATTTAAGACAGGAATACATGTGTGGCACAAGGCCGAAAAAGAAGTGGAGAAAGGTTGGTCGACACTGTCTATCCGACTCCTAGCTAATCCGACTCACGACTCAATCACCACATTCAATCCTCCCGTCATGCACCATAATACCACATTTTCACAGGAGACCTAATAAAACCCCCATACCGATAAAATTTTCTGAATACGTACAAATACTTTTTTTTATAAAAATGCATAAAAATGTCCACATGAAATGAAGGCGGACCGAGCCGTCAAATACGCCCACATGGCCCAAACCGGGCGGACCAAGCCGTCAAATACGCCCACATGGCCCAAACCGGGCGCACCTCGATCTCCTTCTCAGAAAATATGCCTGCTTTTATTGAACCCCAAACATAACTAACACCGCTCAGTTCACCGTCCCGACTATTTCTTGGTGGCAGCTTGTAGATATCTTATTTCTTCAAACACAGACGTCCCGGGGTTCGTACCAGGTCTGTTCTAGCTGGACAACCATTTTCTTTTTTCTTTTAAAGACAACGCACTGGATGTCGTCTCTTTGACAGACGGGGTCCTGTACCGTTATCAGTGGTGGTAGGCAGTTCATTCGGCATATCGTTTCCACTACAATTGATATATCTTTTGTTTATTTTTTACACAATAAGATTAGATAGGTTTATCTATCGCCTAGTTCGAACACATCACCAAACTTTTGAACAGGAGTTTCCAGTTTAGGTTTGGTCTTCCGGTTCCTTCTAAAATTCTACTTCAACTCAACACTTCTAACGTCTCTGCCAGAACTCAGAAATCTATACTATTACTGAGTTTCCGGCTCCTTCAAAAATGTTTTTCTTTTCTTTCACTTCCAGTAGCCTCTTGAGTCTTAGTGATATTAATGCCTTACTTGGGGTGATTTAAAAAATAATTTATACTGGAGCTTACTTTATTAAAAAATGTTTCGCTTTCAGTTTGGTTTAATGCTGAAGAACGTTATATTATCTTGTTAGTATTCGCATTAATTGATTATAATTTTTCCATGCAGGAAACCTGGTCGAAACAGTTAGATGTACGGACATAGACGCTGGCCCGAATAATGTCTTAAATATGATTCTTGATCCAACAAATGGCAACCACATATATTTCTCAATAAACCGGAATGGAGAGATCAGAACTACGACGAAGTCTCTCGATTATGAACAACTCGCTAGTTCTAACTTCCAACTGGATCTGATTGTTTTGGTCAAAGACATGCCGACCAATTATCCGCAAAAGACAGGAACAGCCACCATCATTGTTAATGTACGCGGCACCATCACGAGTATTATCATCAGTAAAATTACATTATTTTATCATTATCATCGATGACTCACAACCACTACCAAGACCACCACCATCATCATCATGATAATATCATCATCATCATCATCATCATCATCATCATCATCATCATCATCATTATCATCTGTTTTATATGTTAACAACAGTTCAAAAGGATATAAAAGTTTTATGTGTTTTTTTTTATTTTTCATTCAGAAAAGATAAGCTTTGTTAAATATATATGTAGGGTGTGCAAGTGGTATATATGCGGCTCGGAATGAGAAGTCGAAGATCTGAGTTCGAATTCTAATCGAGTTTGTTACATATACTTACGCGCAAATACCCTTGAGAAAGATATGAACCCACCTCCTCCTCCAAATATTTAACCAATAGTGTATGTAACAAACCCGGCTGGAATTCCAACGGCTCTCCGAATGAGACATTGGTAGAAAAAAAAAGAGAGACAGAGGAGGGAAATGAGAGGCGGAGAAGGGAGAGATAGTGGGACGTTACATCTCGAAACTCGTAACCCGTTAGAGTAGGTACCTCTACTTAGTTTCGATAACTAAGGTTTAAAATGAATTTTTAAAAACGAAAAATCATTCTTGAACCTTTCATTTTAGCTTTAATTGAAAGCGAAATGATCAAATTTACTATTTCCAGTAAGCAAAACACTCTGGTGTATTTCAAATAGAAGTTATATAGACTGGAATCTCAATTTGTTAGTCGCTTTCATAAAATCGATAAAAATTGATAAATATCGGCCATGTTGACACATTTGTAAACAAAAGTTAATTCTCAGTTTTAAAAATCTTCCAAAAATCAAATGTAATTTTCTGAAACTTTGAGGAATATTAGTTAATTAAAGTTTAATTAATCTGATTTTAAAATAATAATTAATTTAAGTTTAAAATAACAGAGACATGGATTTTTAAAACAAACTGTAGAAGTGGTTACATACTTATCACCGTCGCTTGTCACTCGCAGATCACTTAACATCTGTCAACACCTTTACTGCTGTTCTCTGGAGACTATCTGTTAAAACATAATTTATGAAAATGACGAGTGAGCGCCTTGTTTATATAATTAAAGTAATCGGCAATTTTAAAATGTTGGAAAAAATTTTCCGTAATCTAATTTTAGGAATGCTGACTTTAAATTTACTATAGTTAATTTTTTTTTAAATATTGGGGGTAAACATCTTTTATTGAACTTTTCAATTTTTGATTCATAAATATTGTTTTCACTTAATAATAAAATCACTTAACCGGATTGAAGTAATGGAGAATTTTAAACAATTTATAATATAACAAATTATTACAATTGAAATTTTCAAAAAGTTAAAACAATTCTTGTAAAAATTCATTATTCATCGAAAAAATTTCTTAAGATAATAATGTCCTTAATAAATCTTAATTATAAAAGCAATTAAATGCTTTTCTAATTAAGTAATGTCATAGTTTCATTGCATTTTTATTTTACGATTCAGAGTGGATTTTCGGTAACTGGGTGTCCTGTTTTTAGAAAAAAAAACAAAACAAACAAAAAACAAAAAAACAAAAAAAAACAAAGCAAAATAAAAACTTATGATTTTAATTCTCCAGAGTCCTTCTTTTAATTAATAAAACAAATTTTGAGATTGAAATTTAATTTCTCGAAATTTCATGAAAGTGGGGGTAACATATGAAGATTTTCTAGAAAAAAATTTCAAAAATGATTTAATTCATTTGAGAATAAATTTTGAAAAATTAGGTGCCTACATTAGAGTCGTTGGGGAACCACATGTACCGCAGCCAAAGCAGTAGTGGTGTGTCTAGCGCAAGATAGCCTGACGGAACCCATCCCTCTTTAGGCTTATTTTATTTGAATGTAAATTTGTTCATATCCTAGACTGGATGCCACCTATATAACCCATAGCTGGGTGGGTAAGAGATTGATTCATACATGTTCCGAAAGTGTACGTAATAAACTCAGCCAGAATTCGAACTCATCCAGCCGATTTCTCTTTTCGAATCGCTATTACACCATCCGCACATCTTAGAAATAAACATTATGAACACTTAGAATGTCGAATCTGTCGCATGTGAAAGGGTTAGCACAGACAGGATTATCAGTTAGGCGGTGATTTTGTTTTAAGGTTTAATATTTTATCTGATGAGACTTGCTCGAAAATCTGGTCGTTTTGGATGAAACATACCACGTATTTCTTAATCCTAACGTTTCCGTTTTTTCAAGCTATGTATAAGTACTGTACCTTAAAAAAACTGATTAAATTCTTTACTCCGTATATTAATTTTAGGAAATAAATATGAAACCCCTGTATGATGTTTAGTTAGTAGACATGTGAAAATAATTAGACTAGCCCAAGCATAAAACAACATTTATTGTATTGAAGAAAAAATTCACA
Source organism: Acanthosepion esculentum (assembly GCA_964036315.1). Classification (NCBI taxonomy): domain Eukaryota; kingdom Metazoa; phylum Mollusca; class Cephalopoda; order Sepiida; family Sepiidae; genus Acanthosepion; species Acanthosepion esculentum. The sequence continues at coordinate 66,152,118 of OZ038485.1, forward strand.
GCATACAAAGCTTTTACCATTTTATGAACGTGTTCTTAAGTATAGAACAATGAAAATTCCGTTTTCTTCAGACCGGCATGTTTTATCAGAAGGAAGGAACATACGGCCGGATGTTGCATATTCACTTGTTAATATGTTGGAGGCGAAAAGAGACCAAGAGTCCTACTTCTCCCAATGAGGCAGCAGAGAGACAGGCAGCAATTGGATTGGGCTGCGACCAATCCTGAACTTCCATACATACAGGGTTCGGTAAATCCCTAAATCCTACTGCAATGTATACATTCTGACCAGCGAGTGAGTGTGTGCTAAAGTATATGTGTGTGCATGTGCGTATATGTTAATTCACTACACCTGTTTGGCGATTATAATATTTACAAATAAATAATGTTCCTTTCATTGATCGTATCATTATCAATAAGTTAGTAACTTTTTAAAAAAGTTTTCTGTAAAATAGAAAAAGATATATAAAGAAATCAATGGTGCATCTGTTTGATATTTGGTAACCAATGATTTAATTTTCAAAGAGACATTCAGGGTTTGAAATTTATTTGCCCGACTGTGTTATTTTCCAGGTGTTGCCAGTAAATGAATTCAGTCCAGAGTGGAGTCAGTTTTCTCCGCCCATAAAACCATTTAAACACTTCACTATCCAGGAAAATTTGCCCGTAGGAACAGTAATCATAACAGTAAAAGCCATTGATTATGACTTAGGATATGACGGAGAAATTAGTTATGAAATGAATACAACTGGAAGTAAGTAATCATCATTGATATCAAAATATATTTTAAACGATTAAAACATTTTTCCCAACGCAGTTTGTTTTATATTACATATTTATTTTTACGTATTTTATTTAACAGGAGTTTTAAAATAAGGCATCATTGCGAATTTTGATTTATTTGAAGCTACATTTACATGCTTTTTCAATAATAGGAGTAGATAGGTGCACATAACGTCCGGTTCATATTCTCCTCGGTCTTTTGAACATAAATAGAGGTTTATCCCTTTTTTCTGTTTAGCATTGGATTTCCAGTTCTAAAGTCTTCTCATTCTCTTAAACTCCCAGTAGGTCCTGGGAAAGAAACTCAAAATACAGTTCATCTGGTCTGTTCTCTTAGACACGGGCCTACCTAAGGAATATAGCATCAATGTTATGAATTGAAATGGCGTGCCTATCCAAATATCTGACATGTTGCCACTCATATTTTCATAGGTTTGGCACAAAATTCTAGTTTATCTCCCTAAATTAATAAGGAAAATGGTCTTATCGCTAAATGACACTGAGCAGTAGTGTTATCAGGTATGTGGTCATGTAGCTCTAAGCACTGTATTTTTTATCTTATAATTCAAATAAGTGGTTTATCAATCGAGCTATCCTAATGTTTCTCACCCATTCTTATATTTTATTTTAAATGTAAAGTGCCTTCAGAACATATGCAATCCTGATCTTTCACAGATACCTTCTCTATTATCTGTGAATTGTTCTGACTTTTTGATAAAGATATTGGAATGGTTTCCTGATACCTCCGCCACGGTTTGAAATTTATAGTTTTCCTTCTCTTAGACTGGTTGCTACTCAAGACACGAGAGGACAGTCTACTCTGCTATTTAATTTATAGCTAGGGGATTCTTATTTTATGATTAAAATAAGCGATTTAACAATCTAGCTATTCTTAATATTTCTCATCCAGTTTTTTTTTAAAATACCATATCTTTTCAGCACGTAGACGAACGATCACCACTCTCCAAATTTATTTTCTTTACTATCTGTGAATTACCATGACATTTTGTTAAAGATATTGGAGTGGTTTCCCATTGCCTTTCCGCGGTTTGGAATACAGAGTTTTCCTTTTCTTGGACTAGTTGTCACGTTAGGCAAGAGAGGACAGTCTACCTTTTTGTTTTCTTTAATCTTATAATTAAAATAAGTGGCTTAACAATCTAGCTATCCTAGTGCTTCTCGTTCGTTCTAATCAAAGACAAATCAAATATCTGAAGAATTTTGATTTTATTATCCGAGGGTGGCTTGTTTGATTTTAATAGAAACTGTTTTGCAGTGCTTCGTTCAAGGAGAGTTGAAGGCACGGGACTTAACTTATCTATAGCACTTCACTCAGATGTCTTTATCATATCCGATAAACGTTCTTTCTTTTTATGTGCCTTGTCCTTTCGGGACGTATACGAACATGGCTCTCCACCTCCCTCTATCCCTTGCAGCTCTCAACAAGTTCCTTCTCTCTGTTTCCTCCGCCAGACCACGTCTGTCATCCACTTGCTTAAGTAAGTCACGTGTTGTTTTCCTTTGTCTCTCTTTCCCTCTATTCGACTCGTGAGTATCAGATTCGCCAGGCCCGCCTTCTTCATTATGTGTCCCAGAAACTTCAGATACCTCTTCCTGACATTAAGTATAAGCCTCCTCCTTGTTTGCAACCTCTCTAAGACCTCATCGTCGCTCACACGCTCGGTCCATGATATCCTTAGCATCCTTCTGTAGGACCACATCTCTGTCGCCTCGAGTCTCTTCTACATCTTTGAGGAAATCGTCCAACATTCTCTGCCGTAAAGTCATATACTTACCGAAAAGCCGCCCTAGGTATGACGATAAACTACATCCAGCAGCAAAGCTTCTGATCGGGAGGTATAGAGGAGCGTGGAAATACCTCTTGATTTCTGTTGTTCTCAGGTCCACCTTGACTCGGGGTGGTAGAACCTTTTAGGGTCTCAGCTATAAGAAAATAGCGAACCCCCAAACGGGTTTCACAAACTATGAAAGTATAAAAATAGTTTTATAGTAAAAATACCAGCAATACATTTTTGAAAAAAAAATATTAATACATATTCTATTCATACGAACCTATCCGCAAAATCTTGTCGACATTAAATAACTCATTGAGGTTGATATATCGTAAAACAAAAAACAAACCTACCGAAAAGACGTATAAACAAAATGAAAATATTGGTCAGGTATAAATCACCATGATTAATGTGTTTGTCTATTTGGTATTGAAAAATATGCTATTAATATTATCTTCATCATAGGCAACTATAGTTTTTTCTATTATTTTTATTATTTTGAGAGTAATAGTTTTTTTTTTAACAGCACATCAACTCCATATAGGTCATTTAATGGCGAAAATTTACTGTTCTTAGGAGCATGAGTAATTTTTTTACAAAAGCAATTAAGAGCTGGTTACACGCTCCCCAAAACCTTCCGATCAGAAGCCTTGCTGCCACATGTAGTTTATCGTCGTACCCAGAACGGTAGAGAAATAGAAAAAAAGTAGATAGAGAAAAATAGAAGGGCGAAATAAACAGATCGAGATAATAAAAGAGAGAAGCGAAAAAGTTAGGGAGAAAGTGAAGCGTGGATAGGAAACTTAATCATAAACATAATTTAAATATTATATCCAGTCGCACATCATGTAGGGATTCTCTCTGTATTTATAATGTTTATTAAACCTCAATACCTTTACGCCCTTTTAAATTGTTTGATTAATGCTCCCTAGATTCGAATCATAGCAAGTACACAATTATCTTTTTTTCAATAATCTCAAATTTGTTCATTGATCATACCCACTTTTTCTGTTTCTTGCCATCTTCGTTGCTATCATGTCCGCTTGCTATCCCAAATCACAGTAATGAGCCAATCGTTGTGTTTTAGATATTAATCTACATCTTTGATGCAAAAAATCATCCTAACTTGCTAATTTATTTAAAAAAATCACTTAAATGTTTCTAATATATCTGGTTCCTTTCCTCTGGTAACTTTCCTCAGTTCCCTTTCCTCTGGTACCTATCTTATGGCCCCTTCCTCTGGTACATTTCCTCTGGTCTGTTTCGTCTGATATATTTCCTCTGGTACCTTTTCTCTGATCCCTTTCCTCTGGTATCTTATCTTTAGTACATTTCCAATGTTACATTTCCTTTGGTCCCTTTCCTCTAGTACCTTTCGCGTGGTAACTTTCCTCTGGTCTCTTTCCTCTAGTACATTTTCTCTGGTACATTTGCTTTAGTACATTTCCTCTGGTATATTTCCTCTGATACCTTTCCTCTGGTATCTTACCTCTGGTAATTTCCTCTGGTACCTTTCCTCTGGTCTCTTTCCTCTGGTACCTTTCTACTGGTAACTTTCCTCTGGTCCCTTTTCTCTGGTAATTTGTACCTTACCTCTATTACCTTTCCTCTAATCCTTTTCCTCTGGTACCTTTCCTCTTGTCCTTTTCTCTGGGCCCTTTCCTCTGTTAACTTTCCTCAGATACATCACCTCCGGTCCCTTTCCTCTAGTACATTTTACCTAGCAACTTTCTTCTGATCCATTTCATCTGGTCGGCTTCCTCTGATACATTTCCTCTGGGAACTTTCCTCTAGTACATTTTTCAGGTAACTTTCCATCTGGTTCCTTATTCTCTGGTATATTTCATCTGGTCCCTTTCCTCTGATACCTTTTCTCTGGCACATTTCCTCTGAACCCTTTCTTCTGTTAACTTTTCTTTGTTACCTTTCCTCTGGTCCGTTTACTCTGGTAACTTTCCTCTGATCCATTTCCTCTTATACCTTTCTTCTGATACCTTTCCTCTGGTAATTTTCCTCTACTATATTTCCTCTGGTACTTTTCCTACGGTAACTTCCCTCTCGTACATTTCTTCTGTTACCTTTCCTCTGGTAACTTTCCTCTGGTCCTTTTCTCGGGTAACTTTCCTCTGGTCCCTTTTCTCTGATACCTTTCCTCTCGTACATTTTCTCTAGTACCTTTACTCTGGTCCATTTACTCTGGTGCTTTTCCTCTGGTACCTTTCCTCAGGTGTCTTTGTCGTATCCAGCAACCTTCTACAGATTTTTATAAAGAACCTGTGAATACTACTGGATACGACGTATAACTGATAAAGGAATATCATTCAAAAAATGTTATTATAAAAATTAAGACACAAACATATCTCTATATATTTATCCATTTGAATTTTGAGCAATGTCTTTTAATATTATTTTTAGCCGAAGCCTCCTTCTTCCGATTGGATGCCATTACAGGGGAACTGTCTGTGAAATCCCTCATTGACGCTGATGTGAAAACTGGTGGTAAAGAGATATTTATTTTACAACTGTTGGCTAAAGACAGTGGTGGTAAGACCTCTCAAAGTACTACTATTTGGCTTATGTTAGACGATGTAAACGACAACGACCCCCACTTCAACAGTTCCGTCTACACAGCCTCCATAGCCGAAAATGCCGCCGTTGGAACAAGCGTTATATCCCTCAACGCCACTGATAACGACCTTTTCGCTTCCTTATCATTTTCTATCGTCAGCGGAGATGCAAGAGGAAAATTCCGGTTTATCTCGGCCAATAGGTCTTTGTTACAGCTGAATGCTGTTATCAAGCCTGATAAACCAACTCAGGACCCTGTGTTTTACCAATTGAAAGTTCAGGTGAAAGACGGAGGAGTACCCGAGCTGACAGCAGAAAGCCATGTCATGATTCATGTTCAACTAATAAATAATCACGCCCCTGTATTCAGTGCTTCCTCTACAACTCTGGTGAGTAAATTGATAGCTGACATTACAATGGAAAAAATAAATCTATTAAGTTGTCCAATACAAAATTACTTATGAAGGTAAAAAGAAAAGAAAAGAAAACCTTTCTTTTAAGCAAAATTCATTTTATTCAATCAAAATAATATCTAATTTGTTCTACAGATTTCTTCCAGCGTAACTTTAAATTGTCTCATTAAAAGAAAACTCTTCGTCGTTTGCCTTAATAAACTGTTAGAGAATTATAAGATAATATTCTATAGCGCATGGGAAACTCAAGGTTTTTCTGTTTATAAACCATGAGAGCGGCATCTGGTGTGTAAGCTGGAAACTCTAAAATCTCATTACCAAAGCACTGTTACGACGCATCATGAATTGGGTCATCTCTATCCACTAGTCTAGGATGTTTCTTTTCTTTTTACGTGCAAGATATTCTATGTTCCCTGAAGGTTTTCTAGCTTGTTTTCGGCTTTCGTCTTTCGTCTAACCCAGCCATTTAAGCGATCATTTTTATGACAGAATTATATCACTCTTTTGGATCCTTTTCATCAAAAAATTTCTTAAACCACCTAATTCTCATATTAAAATACTTTTACTATTGTTTGTAATCAATTAACCCACGAAAAGCGATAATGCCACCTAGACACAAGGGACAATTTGGAGTGAAAGAGAATAATGAAAAGACTTAGAAGGAACCGGAAACTCAATCCTAGACAGGAAACATGGGGTAAACCTACACTCCTGTTCAAAAAATAGGATAAATGTGTGAACCGGGTGATAGGCGAATCTATTTACTTCTTTTGACGAAAGAAATAAAAAAATAAATATTAAAAGAAGTATAGAGTTGAAATAGACTTTAGAAAAAAAAATCAGCAAATGCCTAGCCGATGTTCCATTGAGCTTTTGTGACAATGTGGCCTAAATTTGAACTCCTGTCATCTGATTAATTGTTATCATTTTCTGGAGGCTACGAATAATATTTTTAATGGAAAGAACCGCCCGAAAATAAAATGGCGAAAAAGGTTAGGAAGAAATAAGCGCTAAAATAATGACATATGTCGCTAAAACTTTGTCAATTTTCCGTAGAAAATCGGTAAATAAAAATAGGATATTCAAATCTCATAACCAAGACTGTAATGTTTAAACGGTAGTTCATGAAGTGTGCGGGCGTAAATTTGTGTTTCCCATGCCAAATAGAAGAGTCGCTTGTAGTTCTCTAACATTTTATTAAGTCAATCGACGAAGAAGTTTCTTTCTGAACCATGAAATGTGAGGGCGTACATTGTCATGGAACGGAATTGTCCCATATCTGTTCACTGGTCTAAGATGTTTCAACTTCTCCTGAAGGTTTTCTGACTTGTTTTTGGATTTTCGGATCAATTCAAGTGATCATTTTTACGACTGAATTGGATCGGCCTCTTCGATCTTTTTCATGTCCTAAACGAAGTTTCTTAAATCAGTTCTGTATAATTCTGACATTAGCAATACTATCGTCAAATGAAAAGCCGATGATTTGTTGAGCTTTTGTGACATTATGGCCTAAATTTGAACTCCTGTCATCTGTCGGCATTGATTAATTGTTAGCATTTTCTGCAGGCTACGAATAATGTTTTTAATAGAAACAACCGCCTGAAAATAAAATGGAGGAAAAAATAGCTATCATTACTTTCCCAAACCAAAATAAATTATTAAATAAAAGATCCGAGCTAATCTCAAAATGCAGACATGAAAACAAATTTTTACTACGTAACTTAAAAATCGAAAACGGAAAAAATAAATAAATACATAAACAAACAAAATGACAATAAAATAAGCAAAATAAATTAATCCAAACAAATTACCAAACCACACCTGTTAGAATAGACGAAATAGAATAAAAAGGAACAAACTCAATAAATAAAGTAAATAATAAACAAATTAGCAAACTATTATGAGCAAAATATTAGACTATAAAAATCAAAACAAAACATCGGACGATAAATAGCTATAACTGTTATATAACGATAAAAAAAAATGAATAAAAAATAATATACTGCGTTACTTAAAAATCGAAAACCAAAAAGAGAAAATATACAGTGTAACAAATAAATAACAACAAGTAAAATAAATTGATCTAAATATATAAATAAATTAACAACCGATACCGATAAACTAGCCTTTTAGAAAAAAACATATAAACATAATCAATCCAAATAAATAAATAAAAAACTGTTACCGCCTAAATAATAGTTAGAACCAACCACAACAATCAACCCCAAAATTGAATAAATAGATTTAATTATCTCCCTAAACAAAAACAAAACTATTAAATAAGCTACATAAACACTTTTTTATTACGTTAATAAAAACACCGATGAAAATTAAAAAAGAAAAATATATAAGTTAAAAAATAAAAATAAATAAAAACAAGTAAAATAATTTTACTCAAATAAATAAATAAACAAATAAATAACTTCCGGTAAAATAACCGCCAAAATAGACAACCCACAATAAGCTATATAAACAAATTTTTACTACGTTAATAAAAACACCGATCAAAATAAAAAAAATATATATATAAGATAAAAAATAAAAATAAAAATAAATAATAACAAGCAAAATAATTTGACACAAATAAATAAACAAATAAACAACTTCCGGTAAAATAACCGCCAAAATAGACTACCCACAATGCACCCCTGACCCATATATATCAATAGCCGAGTAAAATAACAGCACTCGTGGCCTGATGATTGCATCTAGCATGAAACAGACTGTCGCCTCTAAGTGTTGACTTCTATGTTCACTTTATATATATATATATATATATATATATATATATATATATATATATATATATATATATATATATATATTGACATATGCATAATCATTGTTAAATTAAGTTCTTCAATGAAACCTTCGTTTTACATTCATTATACAACTATTTCATTATCAAAAACACATACTTGCATATTATATATTGGATTTCTACCATCAGGTGAACGAAGATGCTATTATAGGTGCCTCAGTTGTCACAGTAACTGCAACGGACAATGATTGGGGAGACGATAAGAATATTGTCTACTTAATCACAGGTAAGCTTCATGTTTAAAACAGTGTAAACGTAAACCAATTTGTAAAGTGTGTAAACGTAATTTAAACCAATTATTTAACTAAAGATGAATTGTTTCCTAAGCCTAAGTACTTTATCTAAAACTAACACAAGACTTTACTGTCACCAACACACTAACATTGCAATTTTATCACTTACCACAAAATGAATAGGCTTACGGGCATATCACGTTGAAATACACGATCCCGTATGGACGCCAAAATTAAACAACTTAGAGCCTGGTCAGTGATCATGGGTGACCGCTTGGGAATACCAAGTGCTGTAAGCTTGGATGTGCGGGTGGTGTAATGGACAACAGCCCAGAATTGGAAATCGGAGAGCCAAGGTCCAATTCTAGCAGAGTTCGTCATATTCACTTGCGTGCAAATACTCTTGGAGAAGCTATGGGTTCACCTCTTCTCCCCCAGCTATGAGTTAATTAGTAGGACGTGTATCAGTAAATTATTATTATCGCTAAAATTTCTTAGTTCTTCTATATAAATATATCGGCATGACAGAGTAGGACAATATTTGTACTGGAAAATCTGCAGCTTTTACGGGAATGAAACTGTAAGAAACTGTTATGAACATCACCCAGACCCGGTTACAGAGGTAGGACCTGTAACAATTTCATGCGACTTTAAAATACACACAAACAGAACAATCTAAGGTAATCGCCCAGATATTGTGATCAAAGACCACAAAAACAGAATGTGCTTTCTTACTGACATGGCAGTCCCTGCAGATTGTAATGTATCTTTGAAGATCTTTTAAAAAGAACTATTAAAATACAAGGATCTTGAAGTGGACATAAATAATTCCAGTTGTAGTTGATGTCCCCGATTTGAATGGAAAGGTTTCCATGTACTCATGCCTTAAAGAAATACGAAATAATTGTACTCACAATTTACGAGAATGCGTGTGCTCTTAGGTTGCCTTTCCTTTTATTGTTTACATAAGCAATCAGTGAAAATGCCATGATGCCATTTCTGATCTTAGGTCTCTGATTGGCACCCGGAAGGAAATGGGTGTACAGCCAAAATCAAAGGAAATAACAACAACAACAATAACAATAATGATGATGATGATAATAATAATAATAATAATAATAATAATAATAATAAAGAGAAAAACATCATAAATAATACAGTTAATAATAAACATGAAAAATAAATATACCTTTTTATTGAATTGATTGACATTATTAATGGGAAGGAGGTGACTGATGAACAGTAGTAGGGCATTGATATTTGTTTGGAAATTGGTGAGTTTTAGTGGTAAGTCACCACGACTTTTCTATGTTCAGTCTTTTATCTGTCTAATTAGAATTACATCTGCGTGGCTGAAACCAGCTTCCAGTAAGTACCGACTTGGGAATTAAAGTGAATAATATTGCTTCATTTGGTGGCAAATGGGTGTATAATATTAAAGAAAAACGATAAAAACAATATAGATTACAAAGCAAGATATGTTGCAAAGGGGTGCAGCCAGATAAAAGATGTAGATTACCATGAAACCTATGCAACTACCACAAAGATGGCCACTATCCGAACCACAATGCAATTTGCTGTCCAATATGATTTGATAATCCACCTGATGGATGTCAAATCAACATACCTAAAATTGGAATATTTCGTAGTAATATTTTCCTTCCTGCAACAGTCATTGAGGCTTCTACTTTTTAACGATGAATTAACTTTCGAGATCGACACCCATATCAATGAGTTCGTCTCGTGTCTGCTGCGCTTTCGGTTTTCTATTTGCGAATCAAGTATTTACCGACTCCCTTTTTCCTCCATCCAGGCATTTATTGACCTATTGGATAATCCCCCACCACACAGATGGTGATTTTCTAGGCATACATTAGATGTGGCATAAAGCCAAGAGTATGAGGCACCCAGTAAGTATCGAACTCACTACCCAGTCGTAATTGTTCTAGCGAGATAAGCGAGATAAGCTAGCTTATAAATATTTATAATCTTCCTTGTCAATGCACTTAATTCATTGGTAAATATTTATCATACAAATCAAATATTACACAGTAAAACATTCAGATTATAATTCAGCTAACATTAGCGTGTCGTATTGCCGATTTATTGATTCGACCCTCCAAGTAAATATTGTTTCTTTATTCAATATACAGTATATTATTAATCATACTTATAAAATTGTATAATATATTAACATATGCTCTGTTTACATTAAATATATATATATATATATATATATATATATATATATATATATGAATTACATAAAAATTAAACTCAGTTGTACCACGTTTATTTGATTTTATGTAATAGTTACATTTTTATGTAATTCATTTATTGTTATGGTGTTGAAACCATAGGAAAATAACACAGACTCAGATATAAAGTTAAACGGTATATTATTCACGGAAACGTAGTACAAAGTATGTGGACTGGAGAGTACTTCTCTCACTGGTGTCCTGACTCACTCATTCATACACTCACTCGGTGATACACTCTTGGTGACTCACACTTGGTGACTTCCGATATTTAACAACCACCCCACATGGGTCGTATATGGCACAAGGCCAGTTTAATGTGGGCTCTCCGAGCCCGTAGGCTCGGCCAAAAATATGCCCATTAGAACCCGTATAAACGGGTTCAGGGACTGTCTACCTCCCCGGACGAAACTTTGCCCTGCGGCAAAGCCTCGTCCGAGTTCCTCTCTGCCAAAGCAGAGAGTTCGACAGGAGTCACACCTGGTGACTTCCTCTTTACTAGAAATTGGTAGCCACATTATATAAGTGTGGAAGAGTCCATTTGTAGGTATGTCAGGTTCCCACAATACCCCTCTTCCAAGCCTTTTACTTGGTAAAAAGGGTTAATACCTTTTCTTCTTTGGGTTAATTGTCAAAGGTTCGGTGAATTTCCTTTTTCTCTCCGACCTTCGTTGTTCAGGCGTATGTTGCGGGGGCTCGAGGTCAAATGTGTCGTAAATGATCTCGATGGGTTCTTCCACTTCATCCTGTGTGCTGTTAGAATCTAATTCATGCCGTTTTTTAATTTGATTTAAATGTCTTTTATGGGTATGTCTTGGTCCTTGTATAATATACACCATTTCGCCGATCCTTCTAGTGATCGTGCCTTCCTCCCAGTACGGCATATTCTTTTGAAAACTTAAAAAAAAAATTTCTGACCTGGAAGAAATCGTTTTTTTGTTCCTTTTTCGGTGTTACATATTTTTGACTGTTTTGGGATTAGTTTGTCAAAAACAGATCTCACCTTTCTGGCAAACATGATTTCTGCCGGTGAGCCATTTGATGGTGTATTCGGGTTCGGCGTTATACAGGAACTGCTGTAATGCTATGTCAGTAGGAGTTCCTTGAGCATTCTTAAATGCTCTTTTCAGCGTGTCAACGAACATCTCCGGTTGTCCATTAGATCTAGGGTGGTATTGAGGCGTATTTATGTGCTTGACTTGGAAAATGTCGCAAAAGTTTTAAAATTCTGCTGAAGTAAACTGTGTGCCATTGTCGCTGACAACGCAGTCCACTATTCCAAATCTCGCAAACAGCTCATGTAGGAAACTGATTGTTACAGCCGTTGTCGGCCTCTTGCATCTTAAAACTTCCGGTCACTTGGTGTAACTGTCAATAGGACCAGCAAAGTCGATATGTATACGTGACCAAGGCTGGTCCGTTTTTGACCAGGGTTTGAAAGTGGTAGGTGGAGCTTTGGCCGCCAAGGCGCATCCTCTGCATGTGTTTATCATTTCCATTATGTCCTTGTCCATCACCGGCCAGTAGACATAACTCCGCATGAGACTCTTCATACGGTTTTTACCGGGGTGTCCACCGTGGAAGTCTTTCAAAATTCGTTTCTGTAATTTTTTCGAAATTACAACTCTTTCACTGTATAATAAAACATTATCACACAGTGAGTAGACTTCTGACACGCTATTATCTTTTGTTGCGATTTTATGTTTTATCTCGCAAATAAAATCATCTTCTAGCGCTTTGTTTTTGATTTCCGACAACGTTACAGGTAATTCCCGAACGGTATTCGCTATTATTGATTTTATTTCACAGTCTGAACGAAGAGCTGCTATAACTGAGTCTTCAAGTGGTTGGTTTTGATTAGCTATTAGTCCGGATAGACCATCTGCATGGCCAATTTTATTAGTTGGTAAATAATTTATTTTAGAATAATTGAGAAGGATGGTACCCCATCTCAAAAGTCTATTCGCCGTATAAACCGGTAACCATTTTTGAGCCAAATATGGTTAGTAATGGTTTATGATCGGTCTGTAGAATGAAATACCTTCCATGCAGATATCTGTGAAATTTTGTTACCGCGAATATGATACTGAGAGATTCCTTTTCAATTTGGCTATACGCTTTTTCTGCGAGTAACAATGTTCTTGATGTGTGTGCTATGGGTTTATGTGTACCGTCCTGCATAATATGCAAGATACAAGCACCGATGTCATGAACTCGCATCGCAGGCCACAATGATATCCAATTGAGTGTTAAAGTGAGTCAAAAATAGTTCTGAAGTTAAAATATTTTTTATTTTTTCGAATGCTGACTGGCACTCCGTTGTCCAGTTCCAACTTTCTCCCTTTTTTAACAATTCATTCAGAGGAGCTCGTAACTCGTGCATATTATTTATGAATACTTGATAATAGTTGGCAAGTCCCAGAAAACTTTGGAGCTCGTTGACGTTTTTTGGGGCAGGCATAATTTTGATAGCTTCTGCTCGCCTTGGGTCAGGTCGTCTTCCATTCTTATCAATGACATGCCCGAGATACGTTATTTCATTCAAATAATATCGAATTTCGATTCTTTTACTTTGAGACCGAAATCCTGAATTCTTTCAAAAACCTTGTGGATATGTTTGCGATGTTCCTCGGTAGATTTGCTTGCTATAACAATGTCATCTAGATAGGCACACCCAAAGTCCAAGCCGCCCAGCATGGTATCCATGACCTGCTGAAATATAGCGGGTACAACTTTGACTCCGAAAACCAATCTGTCAAACTTGTATAAACCCCTGTGGGTGTTGATACATAGAAGTTTTGCGCACTCCTCCTCCACAGGGATTTGAAGGTATGCATCGCTTAAGTCCAATTTGGAGAATATTTCCCCACCATTTAGTTTATTAAATATCTCCTCCGGGGTGGGGAGAGGGTAATGGTAATCTTTTAAAGCCGCATTGAGGCCCGTTGAAAAATACGCACAAACACGAATTTGGTTGGACTTTTTCCTTACGTATACAGCGGAGGCAGCCCATTCGCTAAAACTCACTTTGGATAGTATACCGGCATTTTCTAGTCGGTCTAATTCTTTGTTGATTTTTTCAACTAATGCAAATGGGACATTTCTTTTACTTTTGAAAACGGGTTGAACGTTTTCTTTCAACTCAAATTTGGCTTTTGTTTTATTACATTTTTCTAGTCCCGCCGAGAAAACTTCGGGAATTTTTTCTTTTAATTCTTCTTTCAGGTCTTGGGCATCCGTTGTCATATTTTCCACCTTTTGGCAAAAATTGTTGATTGGTTGATACTACAACTTAAACCGTTCCATCCAATCCGTTCCAAACAAATTCCCAGAATTTTTATGGACAAAAACTTTTAATTTCTTTGTAATGCCATTCAGTGTTACAGGTAGAGTTAGCTCACCTTCAAATTTGATTTTGTCACAAGTTACTGCACGTGCTGTTTTGTTTGTCTTTTTCATTGTTGGTTTTTTTAATTTCCTGCAAGTATGAAGATTAATGATTGAGAGATCCGAGCCAGAATCTAGTTGCAGCTTAACTGTTGTGTTTAGAATGTTAACTACAACGTATTTTCGTAGATTCTTATCTACTTTTTCGTTTGATATAGTTTGTTTGACTCTGTTTCTGTTATTCCTTTTGTTTCTACAGTGCTCCCCTTTGTGGCCAATTTTACCAAAATTATTACATGTCTTGTTTCGGTAAAAACAGTCTGTCGCCCAATGTAGTCCACCACATCGTCCACATGGACTAGGGGGTAATTTTTGTTTTTCACAGGCTCGTCTATTTTTAAATTGTGAATGTGCGTACTCTGCTTTCTTTACCTTTTTTAGGGGAGTACTTTTTTGGCTTGTACTTAATTCTCCTAGCATACGATATGCCTGATTCCTCGATGTTTTTAGAATCGCTTTTCACACTGATTACTCGCTGGTAATCTTTCGCTAGTTTTTTGTAATGTGAGACCTGGTTCGCTTTCTAGTCTTGATAGAACTCTCCGTCTAATCTCCGAGTTTTTTGCAGAAACTAAACCTTGGGCAAATATTAAACATTTGAAATCGTCAGCTGTCAGTTCAGCCAAACGAAAATCATCACAGTGCTTATTAACAATGGACGCAAATGTAAGATAATCCTCTTTATCCCGTTTTGACAAGTTAAAACACTTCCATCTTTTGTGGAATAAAGTTGTATTAGGGCTAAATAACTCAGACAAAAGTTTTACTGTTTCATCGAACCCTAATTCACTTGTTTTCTTCGGAAGAATGTAATCGACGAACTTACTATGTTCGGCTGTTCCCAACTTTCTCAAAAGTAAGCGAACTTTTTTAGCGTTCGTCCAATCCTCACAATCAACCGCAAAAAGATCTTCATATCTTCTATAAAAAGCTTCAAATGTTTTATCTTCTTCAGGAAGATAATTAAATGTCTCCATAGAATTCCAAATTGTGTTGTGAAAAAATACAGTGTTGTTTTCACTAACATCCTTTTTACCCAAAGTCTTTAGAAATAATTCTTGAAATTTTTCTTCCCGTTCTTATTGCTTTTCTTCTTGTTCTTTTTGTTGTATGAGCAATTTTTCTTCCTGTTCTTTTTGTTGTAGAAGCAATTTTTCTACCAACATTTGTTGCCGTTCCTCAGTCTTCTGTTGCAGTTCAAATTGTGCCTTCCTCATCTGAACAATAATTGTTTTAAAGTCTTCCATAATGACTTCAAATACGTGTTTTCTGAGAAAAAAACACAAAATTTAGACAATATTTTTCTCAAAAAGGGGGAAAAGTAAGTAATTCCTTTCCTTAATATTTCTCAGCTATGGTTGGTAATACTAAAAAAAGCTTTTTTTTCTAATACAGTCTGAGTGTTTCAATTTTTCTCTAACAGGAGAAAAAAAATTGCATAAACAACCACGCTGCCAAACAGATATATTTTTCTTTTTTTTTTCTGTGTGGTCAAGAGCAGCGGAGAACAATTATAGCAATGAGGGGGAAAAAATCTTACTTACAATTTTTCACTAGTAAGTATTTTCAAATAGTTGGTTTGACTTTAGAATGAGTAAATATTTCTTTTATACTTTTCTAAATATATCCAACGTCCGTATCAAAGCCTTATTTCGTATTTAACGTTGTCTGTCATTCGGTTGGAGTGTCCGTTTTTTATCTGCTGTATATGTAACTTTCTTTCGTGAAAGATTTCACTTTGTTCGCCAGACTTGAGATTTACACAGTGGGATCTTTTTAAGACTTGAGATTAACACACTGGGATCTTTTTAAAGACGTCTTTAGAGTTATGGTGTGACCCTTTTTTCTCTTCAGGTAGAGGTTTCTCTTTGGTTCTTCAGTTCTTATGGTCGGCACGGAATATTTTTGTTCTTTCCTTTGAGTGATTCGGAATATCTCGTCGCAAGTTGTTATGGTCGGCAAGAGAGAATTTTGGTCTTTCCTTACGTGAGGTCGTTTCGAATCATTTCGCCAGTTGTTATGGTCGACAGAGAGAATTTTGGTCTTCCCTTTCGTGAGGTCGTTTCGAATCTCGTCGCCAGTTGTTATGGTCGACAGAGAGAATTTTGGTCTTCCCTTTCGTGAGGTCGTTTCGAATCTCGTCGCCAGTTGTTATGGTGTTGAAACCATAGGAAAATAACACAGACTCGGATATAAAGTTAAACGGTATATTATTCACGGAAACGTAGTACAAAGTATGTGGACTGGAGAGTACTTCCCTCGCTGGTGTCCTGACTCACTCATTCACACACTCACTCGGTGATACACTCTTGGTGACTCACACCTGGTGACTTCCGATATTTAACACCCCCCCACATGGGTCGTATATGGCACAAGGCCGGTTTAATGTGGGCTCTCCGAGCCCGTAGGCTCGGCCAAAAATATGCCCATTAGAACCTGTATAAACGGGTTCAGGGACTGTCTACCTCCCCGGACGAAACTTTGCCCTGCGGCAATGCCTCGACCGAGTTCCTCTCTGCCAAAGCAGAGAGTTCGACAGAAGTCCCACCTGGTGACTGCCGATATTTAACAACCACCCCACACGGGTCGCATGTGGCACAAGGCCGGTTTAATGTAGGCTTTCCGAGCTCGCAGGCTCGGCCAAGAATAGGCCGATTACAACACGTATAAACGGGCTCAGGGACTGTCTACCTCCCCGGACGAAACTTTGCCCTGCGGCAAAGCCTCGTCCGAGTTCCTCTCTGCCAAAGCAGAGAGTTCAACAGTAGTCACACGTGGTGACTGCCTCTTTACTAGAAATTGGTAGCCACATTATATAAGTGTGGAAGAATCCATTTGTAGGTATGTCAGGTTCCCACAATATTTATATGCTCTATAATATATATATTGAGCTCTCTTTTGTCGATCAGTTTTAATATTTTATATTATTAAGTTTCACTTAGATCACTTACCCACGTTTTTTTACCTGAATATATATATATATATATATATATATATATATATATATATATATATATATATATATATATATATATATTAGGAAATAGATTAAGTCTGACAATTATTTTAATATATTTTCTGTTTATATATATATATATATATATATATATATATATATATATATACATGCGCAGTGAAAATATACTTTCTAAGTTCGAAACCTAAATCTTGTTACCAACAATATCACACACAAACTACAAACAGTTAAATCCGCTAAAACACAAGCTTCATGACGTTTGCAGCAAAGATATAGATGGAAAGAGATCCGTAAACTGAATCTTATCCAAAGCATCTCCAAATTCAAACTTTTTGTCATTGCAACCAAAGCTATAAGTTTAGGCCTGAAATTCGTCACTGGACTGAAGGAAGATGCCACTGTCACAAACATAACCAAAAACCATCAATTAAACAACAATGAATTCGAAAATAGTTTCGTACAAGGTATATTAGCAGACATAGATGAAACTACGCTACATACGGACACTAAAAAACCGATCCAGGAACAAAGACATCATCATAACCCCATCCGATAAAGAAGGCGGAATAGTTATGATGGACACCAACGTCTACATTGAAAAATTAGAATCCCACCTAGATAGCGACAGCACCTACACAAAAACCAATGAATAAACATTAAACACAGACAAAGGTTCAACAAAACAGTTAAGAAAAAATTAAAAAATGGAAACAAATCCTGGATCAGATTAATAGGATATCACCCTATCACACACACACACTATCGGCTTATCCAAAACACAAATTCGACATCCCAATCAGACCCATTGTGTCTCGTATCAACTGTACACCCCACAAATTAGCTAGGGCTATTGAAAAAGTCCGTTCCTTGGAACCATCAACGCGACACATATCAAACACTCTGGTGACTTAATCGAGAGAATACGAAACTTAAAAATGGAAAACATAGTGATGGTGGGCCGAGACATCAAATCACTATACACCAACATAGACATCACGAAATGCCTCAACATATTGAGAAACCACCTCAAAAATCCAAAGAAAACTTCCATTACCTGTCCACAAAATTATAGAAATATGCAAACTAATCACTAACTACCGCTTTTTCTCTTTCAATAATATTCTCTACATGTAAAAATTCGGGTTACCAATGGGGTCACCTATCAGTGGTGTTCTCATTTGCTTTCGTCTAGAATTCTTAGAATCCGGTTCATTAGACACATCATACCAGACAACACTACTTACCTAAGATATATAGATGACGCCCTCTTATATTCCCAAGATACAAACCTATTCAACATAATGAATGTCAATCAGGTTGAACCCAATATTGAATTCAAACACGGATTTGAAATAAACAGTTCTCTACCTTTACTTGACATGTTACTAATACGCAACAATGAGAAATTAGAGTTTAAGGTATATCGTAAACCCACAAACAAAAATGACCTAATCAACTTCTATTCCCAACACAACCAAGCCATAAAATCTGGACCAGTCCTTAGAGCTCTTAGGATATGTAGACCGCAATACCTAAGTGAAGAAGAGATATATATTGATAAAACTATGAAACGTCTCCACTACCCACATAAATTTCATTCTCAAAGCAAAAAAAGCTTACAAAATCCACAAAGCCAAAAAAAGCAGACACCACCAATAACACTTCTAACAAAAATTACACAAAGTTCATAATCCTTCTCTCCAACACTCTTTCTACTAAACTTACAAACAAATTAGTCATCCATAATACTAGGATCGTTAGCACCACTGCCAAGGCAATCGGATATATAATTAGGAAGAAAAATAAAGCCAACGCCGATTCAAATGCCGGGATTTATCAAATGAGTTGTTTAAAATGCAAAAATGTTTTTGTGGGGCGGACCCTCACGTGATCTAAAATCTCATCTGCGAACACAAGAGAGACTTGCGTTTGGCCAATCGATCTAACTTTCTCGTTTTGCATCGGAACAATGCTGGACATAACTTTGATTTTGCTAATGTAACCCTAATTAAAAATAGAATATAATACTTTAAGGAGAAAATACATTGAAAACTTAATAACATTATTACCAACTATAAACACACGCCTAAAACATTACATTACATCGCCGTCTTTTATTGAATCCATTCGTAAAGAATCTAACTTATATCTATCTACTACAAAGAATAATTTTTTTAAGGGACGAGCCATAAACTGCGACTCCTCACTGTGCCTGTTGATCACACAAAGGTGAAGATAAACCCTTCACTAGACAGACACACAATTACAAATAGATTACCATCCGTTGCCCACACAGATCTACATATAAATAGAATTATTCACGGTTTAATACCGGGGACACGAGTCTGACCAATAAAAACTGACTCAAACTAATAAATTAAAATACCAGTGTTTTCTGTCTGTTTTCTCTCAATCACTGACGAAACTTTAATAAAAGTGAAACGCGTTAGATTGATATACGTTTCCGATTTTTTCTTTCCTTTTACCATATATATATATATATATATATATATATATATATATATATATATATATATATATATATATATATATCTTCCCCAGATATGTACATAAACTATGCCTCTTACTTTGTAACCCTCTACCTCGAGTGGCTCCCAAGTCTTGTACAGGGGGAACATAAAATATCTATGACAAAGTGGAAATTTTTTTCGTCCTTTAGAACTTCAACGGACAAAAGGGATGTGTACGTTGATGTGATTACACATGCTCATGAATAAAAGGGGACAATGACGTTTTAAATTTTATTTTATTTTATTTTTAACATATGTTTTGTGTATATAGTCTAGCCGATTCCATTTAGTTTCTTTTTGTTTCTGTTTTTTTTTTAATCACTTTTGTTATTAAATATCTCACATTGTTATAATAAAAGATCTGCCAAGAAAAGTGAACCAGGACGCAAATTTACTGTGGATGATCTAGCAATCAAAGCACTTTCTATACATTTTCATCTTAAAACCAAATTTATATTTAACTAATACTATTTACTATTAACTAATTTTGCAAGTAGCTTACACTTATAAAATATTAAACACTTTCTCTTGTCTTGCATTTGTTATGTTATTTTTTTAGTTTGATATTTAGGATACTTCCTAAATATGAAAAAAAAAACAAAAAAAACATTTGTTTCTTTTTTCATTTCTAGATTGAGGAGTTATTTTTATTTTCGTTTCTTACCTTTAAATTGATGCTCACATCTTTGTTATTATTATCACAACTTTTCGGTCGTTGTATTCTCCGGCCTTCTTTGGGTGTCTGTCGATCCGGTTAACCTTCAGCTAATTTCGAAATGAACCTTTAATTTAATCTACAAACGGGGGCGAGCAATAACTAAAAGAAAATAGATGAGATATACCAAGATATGAATAGCGAAATGAAAAATGTCTACGTCCGTAGATTAAATAAAGGGTTTAGTACGAAATTTTCTGAAGGTTACCCGGGTCGACAGACATCTGAATAAGGCCGGACGTCGCAACGCTCCATTCTTTAGTTCCACCAATACAGACTTTTAGTGCTATGTCACTTCCACGGAGTCGAATCAGCCTCACTTCCTTCGTATTCCAATTGTAAGGAAGTTCAGATTTTTCCCAGTTATTGCCACTTTGTGGAACGGACTCCCGTGTGTTTTTCTTCCCTGAATAATAGAATCAAGGGTTAATCGTTATATATCATCCTTGTTCTTATAATCGTCATCTCTTACCAATTCACTTACAAACATATCACACGTCATTCATCCTTACTATTTTAATAGCAATCATTTATCTTGAAGGGCACTCGAGCCTTGTATTGGGTGAACTTTAGCATTCAAAAAACGCAGAAACGTTGTGATAATGACAAAGATGAGGGTATTAGTCGGAATGTATATAATTTAAATAAAATAACAGAATAATTAGAAAAAAGGTTTAGATTCTTGAAGTCCTGATAAGATCAAGAAATCCTACGGAGAATAAGATCTTTAGTTTAGACACAATGGTTTAAAATGTATTTGGGACTTAATTGATAGACACTCTGAGGTCAGTGAATATTTTTGTTTATATGTCACTTTGTTCGTAGCATTATCATAATGTGAAAACCCTATGATGCCGATGTAAGAATAGTAAAATAAAAAATATAAAAAATTGTCTAGAATCTATAATTTTTGTCTGTTGATCTTGAAATATAGTCGAAATTGATAGCTTCCCATTGGCTAAGAAGGCGGTTAAGAAGCTTTTATGAGACAGTTGTAAATGATCTCATTCAAAGTTTGAATACCACCATTGAGAATAAAGAAGACAATGTTGAAGGCTAGATTTGAAATTTTATTTCCTTTTATGTTCGTTTTACTTATGGGCCGCTTTTATTAAATGTGTTGTAATTAATGAAGAATAGGCATTATTTTTTCACCGAACTTTGTATATATAATATTCTGATTATATTTGTTTAGCCGGAAACACGGGCGGTGCGTTTAGTATCAATAGAAAAAACGGAATAATCCAAGTGGCTCAAGCTCTGGACTTTGAAATATTATCCACCTACAGACTGACCATCGTAGCGAGCGATGAAGGCACACCTGCAATGTCCAGCACTATGGTACAGGAGATCAAGATCACAAACACCAATGACCTCCCAGTAGCCTGCAGCGATAGCTATCTATATATCAATATAGCAGAAAATATTTCTGTCAACACAGAGGTGATGTATTCGCAGCTTAATTCTATATCTACACGTATAATTTTGAAGATATTTACTTGACAAATTATGTCTTGCAGAATATTTTGTATGGCTTTTATTTCTTTTTCGTCCTATTTTTCTCTTTTTCGTGCCATCTACAATTTCTGAATAGAGAAGAGTGCTATCAAACAAAGAAAAACATTTTTTGCTTTTGAAAATATCATGTCCCTTCAAGGTCGATCATGCCTATCCACAGATTTATTTATTATCTATAAACTGACATAACTTCTTGGGAAAGATAATATAGTGGTTTTTAGTTGGCCTGATAGTAACCATTCACTTAGGCCAGCTGCCATCCAGGTCTACATTAATATTTAATCCATATTTACAATTTTCCAAAACGGTCTTCCGCCTCAAATACAGACGACTATCTCCACAGTATTAAAAAAAAATTGTGAAAAGAGAGAAAATTGCTTTCTTCTTTTGGCAGAAGTGAAGTCAGCCGGGTCGTGCCTGGTTTTGGGCACGAAGATACGACATAAGTTTTGATGAAATTACTGACGCTGCCAATTTATTTTAATGACACTAAGTAATTCTGTGCATATATGTACACCACATTTGCACATATCTGAATGTGAAATAAAAAAGTCACCCTTTTCGAGTTATTTATACGCTATTATATATTCAATGTCAAAAGAAATAGCTGCTCTAAACATGAACAGATATACCCAAAGAAATATGACTTAAACTATGAAATCCTTTACACAGTCTTGTTTCGGGGGAGGGGTGAATTTTCCTCTCTACAGCTTCTTCCGCACAGACGCAAGACCGGAAGTCAGTCAGTAAACTATCGCTATTTCTATGGCAAATGCTCAGATGATCTCCATTCTTCAGTTCCACCAGTTGAGACCTTTACAGCTAGGGATGCTACTGCCAACCTTCTTATCCGCCGTGTTTCAAATGTAAGAAAGATGTTCCACTCAG
This sequence comes from Acanthosepion esculentum, assembly GCA_964036315.1. Classification (NCBI taxonomy): domain Eukaryota; kingdom Metazoa; phylum Mollusca; class Cephalopoda; order Sepiida; family Sepiidae; genus Acanthosepion; species Acanthosepion esculentum. The sequence goes on from OZ038485.1 coordinate 66,175,062, forward strand.
CTTTCTCACATAAACGTTGTGGAACAGACTCCCGCGTGGATACTTCCCCGAACGCTACACTCTTAACCACTTCAAGTTAAGAATCAATCATTATATATCCTCATCCACATAATCTCGACTTCTTACCATTTTCTATTCCACTCATATCTCACATCTAATTCATAAGTAGTATTTCAACTGTAACACTCTATCTTGAGTAGCTCTCAAGACTTGTATTTGATGATAATACGCTATTTATGCATAGATATTGCTACAATTGACTAAAATAGTGTGAGTAATGTTTTACCGTCATTTCCGCAAAAAACCCAACGTGTACCAAAAGGACGGTTATTCCCTTGACACCGCTATTACTGCATACACTTTTTATTCCCTCGACAATGTCTATTTACAAGATTAAAAACATATGAACCACTTATAATGCGATATTTATAAACTTTTATAAAAAAATTAATATTTACTATTTTATAAAGAAATAACATTCAAAAGAAATCTTTTTATTAAAAAATTTCTAAAAAAATTACAAAATTATCAAACTATGTAATCCATCTACAATGAAATATTTATTATTTACTATTTTATAACTATGAAAACAAGTTTTTCATTCATAATTTTATAAAAAATATCAATGAACTATTCATGTCTATTCTCAAGAATAAAGAAAATCCACTCTCATTTTTTGAGTTTTATTAGAATTGTAATCATCATTTTAATAAACATAGACGATGAAACCAAATGCGTGTACAATGATAGCGGTGTCAAGGGAATAACCTCTCTTTTGACATATCTTGCTAATGCGGATACGAAGGTTAAACATTGCTGTAGTTTGTTTATATTTGACTCTTACTGTTCAAATATAAAAACAGCATTACACCGAATTTTAATTACTAAGTGCTCAACAGAATAAATTGTAGTTTTTTATTTGAGTTGGTCGCACAATTTCTGGACTGTTTTAGTGTAATTTTAAAAATAATATTCACTTCTTGTTGAGCTGTGACATTTTTTTATGCGCTGTTGAATCCTGAAAGAGTCTGATTTTTGTTTTCCTATTATACAGGTGGCGACCCTCAGTTGCTGGGACAGGGATAATCTGACATCCGTGACGTACAAGATCGGTAGAGCGGGAATAGGAACATTTCAGATTAGTAGTAGCGGCCATTTGACAGTAATTACAGGTGAAATTCAAAGACGATAATTTACAAATTAGTAGGGAATATCAAATTAGTATGATTTAGATTTAACGAATTGGTGTGCATGTAGTGAAAGCTTGGAATGAGTAGTCGACGATCTTACACATACTTTCGCACAAATACACCCCGGGGAATGTGCAAATAAATCTCTTCTTGTCCCGGCTATGGGTTAAATAATAGGAAAAATCCGGTTGTCTAGCTGCAGTCGGCAACCAATCAAGGATAACTCTTAATTAAAAAACCTAGCCACCTGAAGCTGTACAAAGATGGTTAGACAATAAATGCAGGTACTATGTCCGTAAAAAAAAAACACACACACATGATAGATTTAAGCAACTGTAGTAGATCACACTGGGGGGTGCGACAGAATTCTGTTGACACGGACACTGGACCCATGAAAGGTGGATGGATAACGTTTTAATTTGTTATAATTTATTATAAGCAGCCAGTGCTGTTTTTTTAGTTTAGTTCTTACTACTTGCATTATTCCTTTCGGAAAGGGTCTGCTGATAATACATATCTACTCGACTCTGATGTTGGAACTCAGTCCTGAGTTCTATCACAAAAAATACACAAACTCAGAGAATGAGGATATCACTATTACCCAATCCTAGAGACATAAGGGCAATTAATACAATTTAAAACAAATTAATTGGATTTACTTTGCCAGATTTACAAACGAAGAAAATATTTTGAGCTTCTCGCTGGTGAGTGCCAGGGAAATATAAATATCTTTCCCAAATATTAATTGGTAAAAACTTGTTTGATTTTCCTTGTTCTTTAAAAACCGTATAAAAATGGTTTTAATGTTTTAAAGTTCTCCTAAGAGCCAATTTTAAAATTGAAAGGATCTAATTTAGGGTGGAAAAAACGAACAAGTGAAAGGTGACATTTGATTGCAAAGTGGCCCTCTTAGAGATCAAAGAGTAGGTTCCATTAAAGACTTTATGAAATGGTGGTTGTTTTAAGAAGCTGAAGAAAAAAACCCCGGATAGTCTCGAATAGGAGTAGATAGTTTCGCCTATCCCCAGTTTACACTCTTCCGCTATCTTTTGAACAGGAGTAGCTGGTTTATCCTTTGTTTCCCGTGTAGGATTGGGTTTCGTTTTCCTTCTAAAGTCTGCTTCAACTCTATAGTCCTAACGTGTGTCCTAATATAAGCCGTCACAGTAACCCTCTACCTTGACTGGCTCTTGAGACTTGTATTGGGTAAACATTAGTAAAAAAAATATACCCAAATTAAAATAATTTGTTTTTTTTCACATAAATTAGTAACACCATAATTTTCACATGAGTACAGCATAATTTATTCAAGATTACAGGCAAATTGCATTCAAACCTAAAATCAATCCTTCTGTTTGTAGAGGGAGGGCTGTAAAGACTTAATGTATATTGTCTTCACTACCTTCAAAAGCCCGACTTAGTACTGAGAATGTTTTCATCGTAGGACACAGCACACTGGCAGTTACGTATTTGATACTTGTGTATTTTCGTCTAAATAATATTGAAATTATAATGGTATTTTTGTAATCATTTCACTCCAAGCAAGGCGATAATGCCACTAAGACGGAAGGAGTTTACTGGGATTGAAAGAGAACGAGAAGACTTTAGAAGGAACCGGAAATCCAATCATAAACAAAAAACAATTGTTAAACAGCTATTCCTGTTCAATAGACGGGGTGAAAGGCGAATCTATCTACTCCTATTAAAAAAAAATAAGTAACAGAAAAAATAAATAAGTATGAGAAAAAATAAGTAAATAATAAAGAATAAAAATTTCGGAGTTTAGATGGAGACTTTAGAAATATAGAGTTAAATTAAGAAAGTTTACTAATTTTCTATGAAATAGAAAGCTTTAAAATAAGCTGATTTTTTGCCCACTGCATTTAAAGAAATACTCTTTGACTTTTCAGCATTGGATTATGATAAAGGTTCCAAGTCTTACACTTTTGATATCAGCATCTCAGACGGTCTTTACACAACGACAGTACCAGTATTGGTAACCTTGAATCCTATCAATGAATTTGCGCCTCAATTTCTGAATACACATATTACTAAAAAAATGAGAGAAGACTCTGCTATTGATTCTTTAGTTGCAACCGTTAGTGTGACAGACGATGATGCACCGCCCCATCACGTGACCAAACTATGTCTTCAAAATGGTGAGCAGAGATAAATGCTTTTTTTTCTTCTTTAATCTAATTCTTTCTTTTTTGGTTTTCACAAAATTTGATATATTCTATTTAACATATTATATATTATTTCGTGTGTTATATACTATTTGTTATATACCATACCTATGAACACTAATAGGTAATTAATTCAGGCACAGCAAATTCTGGTAGAAAAGAAATTGGGTGGCAATAATTAGGGTAACATTTTAGCATTGAATACATTTGAAGCCATTCCAACTCGAAAAATCCTCTTTTCTTATCGCAGCTCACTTACATATATATCATTGTGAATGAAATCACTATAGGAATACATTGTAAATTATTTTATTATATAAATAAATAGAACATAGGGAAACGTAGACAATAGTTATGAATAACGTAATGAATTAATGAGTGAGAAGTACTATTATATTTATAATGGGAGTATGTTCAAACAGCGTAGAGAGCGGAATTATGTCCCTTGAATTCTATTCGGATAGTCTCTTTATATATTTGGATTTAGTGTTCTAACAGAGGACGGAAAGTGCAACTCTGAGATCTGAAGACGTATTGGGATGACCAAAGATACATTACAAAAGCTAAGTAGAGTATTAAGAATGTTAAGGGGTCTCTCCTTTTTACACAAATGGACTCACCCGAGGTATACATATACTCTACCAGTGAATACCCGGACAGTCTGTAATAGAGGAGGGTAGCACAAGCGTCACAGTTAGCGAGCACATAAACTCAGTAAGGAGTCATACCGCGATACTTCAATACCAAGACTGTATATATATTATTGCTACTAACCCGCATTCTTGGATCTACTAATCCGTATTACCAGTTTCTTATTATTATGTTAATACATTTATTTTCCTTATCTATTCTTGGCGTTTGTTATTCATTGATATCGGATTCATCCCGGAATCCACAACAAAGAGACAGAAAAATTTCGTTGGAAACAAAGAAAAAAGTACTGAACTGTTACGTGGTACCTGTCCTCTTGTATCGCAGCGAATTCTGGACAATCTCCTCAAAGATGAAGAAGCAATAGAAATGTGGTTCTACAGAAAGATGCCGAGGATACCATGGGCCCAACATGGGAGCCACGATGAGGTTTTGAAGAGAATTCAAACTTAAAGGAAACTTATACTTAACATCAGGAAGAGGCAGATGTCATTTCTGGGACACGTAATAAGGAAGGAGTGTTTGGAAAATCTGATACTCATGGGACAGATTGAGGGAAAGAAGGACAGAGGAAAACAGAGTGTAACATAATTGATGAACAAATGGATGGCAGAACAGGGTTTTAGAGAAATAACAAAAAGCCAAAACTTATTAAGAGCTACAAGGGATAGGAAGGTGTGGAGGGCAATGATCACCTATGTTTTGCCTATTTTTAAAAATCTGTATAGAGAATGATTTACTTATTAACAACGCTTTGACATTTAATTTCGTTTTGGCCAAGTGCTCGCTGATAATCTTCAGGTGTTTATTATATTTACGAAAGCTCCAAAATCATTCAACAAATGTCCTTCGCCTATATCTGGAAACCTTCAACGAGACCCTCACTCAGCATCCCACCGACCGGACAATGACTACCCCACGGTACCTCTTTATTTTCGTTCGTGTCGGTATTCACCAAAAAACGGGGAAATGCCCGTTGTAAACACACAAAGAAACGAAAAATGAAAACAAACGTTACGGCGAGAACTGAGGATTCAAACCCTGTTTTTGAAATATTTAGTTGTTTAATTCAAGGCTTCATTTGCAAGATAACTTTCGCCTTGTCCCTCTAACAGACCATCTCTTCTCTTCGACTCTTCAACTCTTACGAGCATTCTGCCCTTTCGTCTCAGAACTCAACTACTTGAATCTCAACTGTGACTGTTGATATAAGACTACGACCAGAAATTCTCAATGTCCAGTTTTGTTGTCATTTGCTCACAAAAGTTTTAATTTATCTATTTTTTAAAAAGAAATAACAGTTCAAATAAATCGATTAAGTCAATATATATTGACCATTACTTACACTGTTAAGATTCTTCTGTTTTTGTAGTACTTTGAATGAACAGCAATTATAAATATTTAGTAGAATAATAAAAGTACCCAGCAGCTTGCAAAATATCGATAACCTTGCGTAGTTTGACATATATTAATACGAATGTATTAATATATGTCAATATATATTCTAATTGTAGGCGCGTAACTAAGTGGCTAGAACGTTCCGGGTTCGAATTTTACTATGGTGCGGTGTTAGAAGTATAGGAAAACAAACCAGAGGTTGGCACAAGCCTTGTGAGAGAAATTCGATTGACGAGACTATTCGGAAACTGCCGATGGCTGTACTAGCATAACGATAACGAAAGTTGGAACATACTGATCGTGTCCAATTACTGACCACGTCAGATTATGCTCTCTCTCTCTCTCTCTCTCTCTCTCTCTCTCTCTCTCTCTCACTGTTAAATAATAGTTTCAGACAATAAATTTTTGTGAGTGTATTTTGGCTCAAACCTCCCGAAGCTGACCTTTAAGGTCAGATGGTAGACTAAATAAGGAAGTCGTTTTTGACTGGTTAAAACTAGCGTGGGAATGTTAGATAGAAGGTAATTTCAACGACGCCATACACAATAGACGGGGTTATTGCGCCACAGTGGGGATGATAGATCGACCCCACTGGCTAGTTGAAAATGTGCACGTCGACGTGTTTAATAAAATAGATAAATTTGAAATCCCTTTTGTTGAAGTTCTCTTTCATTTCCGGAATCCAAAAACATTTCGACCCTCGGCCGGGAGAAGACAAGCGAGAGAAGATACGTTATGGAATCGAACACCGTCAACCAAGAGAACCACCCGCCCCCAGAACGAGGGAGTTATACAACACCAGAAACTATGACTAACAACCATTCAGCATAGTTGCAGTCAGTCAGTCAGTCATGTGCCATGCGTGATACACGCTTAGGTGATCATGTATCTTTCGATACATGAATGACGAAGCAGATTTTTCCCGCAGTAATTTGCCATTTCTTTCTGCGTAGACCAGTTGCCATCCAAGGCTATACAACTCGGTCTGTCCTGCTATTTACCAATAGATGGAGAGAGAAGAGGAGGATTCATACCTTTCCCAAGGGTATTAGCACGTAGGTGTAAGTAATGGATTCGACTGGAATTCGAACTCGAATTGGAGACACGGTGGAGTAATGGAGAATTCGGGGAGCCGAGTTCGAATTCCAGTCGAATCCATTACATTCATTTACGTGCTAATACTCTTGAGAAAGGATGTGAATCCTCTTCTTCACAGCTTGGGAAAAGGTATGAATCCTCTTCTCTTCCTACAGCTATGGGTAAATGGCAGGAGAGACCGGGTTCTATAGACTTGTATGGCAACTGGTCTAACGCAGAAAGAAATGGCAACCTACTGCGGGAAAAATCTGCCTCGTCAGTCATGTATCAAAAGATTGCCTAAGCGTGTATCATACATGACACATAACTGATAGTTGGCTCTGGGTGTTGAAGAAACACCGGTATGCTTGAACGGGCATCTACAACAGGGATTAACTTGATACTTTTGAAGACAGCTATACTAAGAAACTAACAATCATCATTCATCTGTATTGATATAAATATAACTTCGTTGTCAATTCATCAGATACAAGAACATAAGCTTTTACATGTGTCTTTTTTTATTTTGATAGTGATATCACCGGCCCTTTTCCGGCTTGAAGATGATACCGGAAATATCCGACTCATCCGAGAATTAGATTATGAAACAAAACAATCGTATTCTTTGTTAGTGGTGGCCGTTGATGGTGGCAATCTAAAGGTAACGAACAATATCTAAGATTTTCTTAATTTCTTTTAAACATAAACATGACAAACAAGGTAATTGCCAGCCTCGACATCGAATTATTATACATAAATATACCCATTACAAAATGCCTCAACATATTAAGAAAGCATTTCAAAACATTCAAAGACAAATTTCCTCCACTTCTATAAAATTATGCACCTATGCAAACTAATCACTAACAATGTTTTTTCTCTTTTAATTAAATTTCTATAAGCAAAAATTCGGTTTACCTATAGGATCACCAATAAGCGGTGTCATTGCTTGTCTGTTGCTATAATTTTTAGAGGCTGGCCCATTTAAACACGTCATACCTAAAAACTGCATTTACCTCAGATATAGAGATGACGTTCTTCTAATATCTCCTCACAATGAAACAAGACAGAATAAAAAAAAATAATAATAACGTAGAAACTACCACTGAATTCACATAGGATCACGAAAAAGACAAATCTCTATTTTTCGCCGACATCTTATTAATACGTAACAATAACAATTTAGATTTTAACTTTTACCGCAAATTAACTAACAAAAACGGTTTAATCAATTTCTACTCCCATCACAGCCAAAAAATAAAATCATGACTAATCATAGGATTTTACCTCAGAGCCCTCAGGAAATGTAGCCCTCAATACCCAGATGAAAAACATTCAGGCGTCTTCACTATCCGCATAATTTCATCCTCAACGCTAAAATATTCAAAGAAGTCTAATATCAAAAACACAAAATTCATAATCTTACCTTCCAACACTCTATCTATAAAATTTGAAAATAAATTAGTTATCTCCGACACTAATATCTTTACCATAACCTCCAAGACAATCGGATATATAGCTAGGGATAAAATAGATCCAACACCGCTTCAGATGCAATGTAGAAATAGTTACATTGACAAAACGTCAAGGAATCTAAAAGTCCATATCTACGTACATAAGAGAGACCTACGTTGGGACAACCCTTTAAATTTTCTCGTATTACACAGGAACAAAACTGGCCATAACTTTGATTTTATAAATGCCACAATAATTAAAAAAATAACATTCTTTATGCAGGAAATATTTCGAAGGAATTCTGATAAATATTTTACAATCTATAAACATACCTCAAACATGGTATAACACCAACTTTTATACTTAAAGATTCCATACTTAAAGAATCTAAGATATGTCTATCTACTATCGCCACAACTACAACTGGTGTCACGTAAAATATCTCAAAATCAACATGCGAACAACCATCAAATATAAATAAAAACGCCTACCACACACACACACACACACACACACACACACACACACACACAAAATGAATATACATTCTCATCCGAATCTCGCATAGAAAAACTAGAATTATGATTCACTTACATTTTCCACATGAACACTGCTTGACAAGACAAATGCACCTGAAGTCTGCTTAGCCAATGAAAAACAAACAACTCAAAATTTTTTTCTCTATATCTCATTCTTTGATGAAGCTTTGATAAAAGCGAAATATGTTAGATTTATAAACACTTCTTATTTGTTCCTTATCCTATCATTCTGTCAGATTACGATCTATATTCGATCTGTAATTGATACCAATATAGTATATATATATATATATATATATATATATATATATATATATATATATATATATATATATATGTATGTATGTATATATATATATATATATATATTACAAAATTGTGACTGGTAGGGATAATTCCAAGGAGAATATTAATCCAGAGAGAGCTCAATGGAAACTACAGAGTATTATAACAATAGGAAATCAAAAAGCAAATCTTAAAGATCTATTTCGGCTATAATTTATTCGTGAATATTTCCATATATTCATCTCTTCAGACCGAAAACCTTTAATTAATGAGGACAATTTCCCCTGACTGATATACTAGATTGACATGGGGGAGGGAAAGTAAGAGAGAAGAAAGAGGGAGAGGAAGAAGGCAAAAGACAGATTTTTTCTGTTCTCTCTTGCTTTTCCTCCCCCCGTGCCAATCTAGTATATCCGTCCGGGGAAATTGTCCTCATTTATTAAAGGTTTTCGGCCTGAAGAGGTAAATACTGTTAGAAACGACATACATTCTAGTAATTCGAAAGTTTGGACCTTATTTTCTGTACTTTTCTTCCGAAAAGAAATTCGGAAAATTTATGACGGAATTTCTTCCTTGTCTGAGAAGGATTATTCGTAACTTGGAAAAGTTGATCATTAAAATTAATCGACAAAATGTATGTGGTTTTGAATAGTATTTGCCATATATATATATATATATATATATATATATATATATATATATATATATATATATATATATATATATATATATATATGTATATATATATATATGTATGTATATATATATATATGTATGTATATATATATATATATGTATGTATATATATATATATATATATATATATATATATATATATATATATATATAATGCAACCTCGGTTCTCGAACGTCTCACATGTCAAACAAATCGGTTTTCGAACAGAATATTCGAGTTGAAAATGCTTCGGTTATCCAAGAAATGTTTGGTTCTCGAACATTGCCGAACTGAGCCGAACAGAGTTAACCCGAACGGAATCACTTCTTAGTCAACCGCCGTGTTGTATACATTCATGTGTTGTGATCTGCTTTTCTTTTTCCAATTTTATTATACTGTGCCTTTTTTCCTCTTCATTAAGTCCTCAGTTATAGCTCCAAAGAAAGCTAGCAGTGATACTGGTAAAGGAAAAAGAAAAGTTAAAAGAAAAACAATTGTTGATGATATTGTCTCTTTCTACTCAGTTTCATATGGCAAAATCAGAGATCTATAATATTCTTATAAATGAAGAGATGATTGTCTTTCCTTCCCATTTCCAAACAGTAACATCTCTTTCCTTCCTCTTCCACATACGCCATCAACTCTCCTACGGTAAAATTGAAGTGTTCGTCTATATTTTATCTGTTTAGTATTGGGTATATTTTTTTTGTTTGTTTTGTTAGATTTAATGATTTCGATTAGTTTGCGTATAAACTTGTGTCCAAAGTACTGTTGTTAAAGTTTAAATAAGAAATCATCTTCGGATCAGGAACGGATTAATCCATTTTACATTGATTCCTATTGGAAAAATAGTTTCGGTTTACGAACATTTCGGGTTACGAATGGGCTTCAGGAACGATTCAAATTCGTGAACCGATGTTCCACTTCATATATATATATATATATATATATATATATATATATATATATATATATATATATATATATATATATATATATGTATATATATATATATATGCGGAGTACAACATTTTATTGAAGTTTTTAAACCGGATTTTCATTTTCATATTAAATATATATACGACAATAGCCAACTTCTCTGTTCCTAAGGACAAGTTTCCAATTTTTTTTCTATATTCATGAATCCTGTTCTTTTATTATTACATACTTACTGAATTCTTTGTTTTCATAGGCGACGAGCACTGTTAGTGTTCTTATTGAAGATGTCAATGATAATTCACCTGTTTGTGCCAAGTCCATCCTGCGCATGGGTTTGAAAGAAGATGAAGGTTAATTTACTATATTTTATATCAATCTAACTCTAAAACAGTGAATTTAAATGAATATCTATCTATCTATCTATGTAAGATTCTATTGAGCTTCACGCAATGTAATTGGCAAGCCCAACATCTAAACATATGGTCGCCTCAGCTGCACTTAGGATGTAGGAAAATTGTATGATATATATATATATATATATATATATATATATATATATATATATATATATATATATATATATATATATATATATATATATATATATATACACATAGTTAAATCATACATTCTAGATGCATTAAAAATGTAAGATAATTGTGTTTTAGGTATAGAAACCTAGTATTCAAAACTGTGCTTGTTTTTTTAAAGCCGATTCATATGTACGCCATTTTGGTTATCTAGTTCTGCTCCAGGTGGGCATAAGATTAGGGAAGTTAGAAACTCCGATGTTCCAATCTTTTTGGCACGGACGTTGCCAAAACGAAATTCACCTTGCGAAGGCGGTTATTTGGTTTTGAGCATCGACCAATGAGATTCAAAGTCAATTTCACCCATATTCAGGCATTTTGTGAAAATAAATGTTTATCAATTTGTGATTTCTTTTTCAAAACATTTCACCACACAAAAAGCCAGGACTTCTGTGTACAGAGTCCTGTTTTTGCTGTTGGCATAGATTTCCACTGATAACCACTGGGGCTGTTGATTTCAGTTGACATGCAAAACCCATTTTTCATTGCCTGCAACAGCGTGATACAAAAATGAATGCTTGGCATTCCTGATTAAAAGACTACTGCAAATGGCGGAACTTTGTGTTCGAATTTTAAGCAAAACACCGCGTGGAACCAAAATTACTTCTGTGCGAGTTTCCCTAATTAAATTCTGAAATGCACTATAAACGTGTCTGATAGAAGGGACGATAAACTAATTCTACATGAATTTTCGTACCATTCAACTTTGGTTCTGCTTTTATTGGCTTCACAGAATTGAAATCCGTAATTAGTGTTTTAATATTTCATTTTTGTTTGATTTTACTGTTGTTTGAATTAAAGCCACCGCGTTACTTTCTCAGCACTCAGATAGTTAGATAGCATTGTTGTGAATGTGAATTATCTCCCCTTTGATAATCCAAGCTATAAAAGCTGTACATTTCCGCTTGTCAAGTAGACGAGTAGTAAGATTCTTAATTGAATCAAAGATTACTAGACAGAATCTTTTGTCCTGTTTTCATTACAATTTATTCAATTAAGAATCTTACTACTCGTCTACTTGACAAGCGGAAATGTACAGCTTTTATAGCTTGGATTATCAAAGAGGAGATAATCCATATTCACACCAAGTATAACCTCGATTTGAGGAATATCGGATTTAAGGAATCACTTGTAGATCATATGGGACATGTTTTGTTTATTATTTTTAGGCTACTGTAGTTTTTTTCTGTTGAATTCGGGGAAAATCATTTAGATCAAGTCTAATATATAGGTACCTCCAAGAAAAGCAACACTTAATTTTAAAATGCATTTTAAAAAATGAAAAATATTTGTTAAACCGTAATTTTAGTTTTAATTCCAAACTAATAGATTATATTTAATATCCTAATTCCACACATATTCAGATAAGATACGCGATAAATTGTCTATCAATTTGTGATTTCTCTTTTCTTGTCAGCAAGTGGGACATTAGTGTCTTCTCTGAACTGTAGAGATGCGGATACAGGAGTTTTTGGTAATCTTACGTACAGTTTAAAGCAAACGCCTTTCGGTATCAACTTTATCGTGAACACAGCTGGTGAAGTTATATTGCAAGGTAAGTGGAGCATTGTTTATTACAATAAATTTCGAAAAAAAAAAAAGATTTTAACCTTTATAGTTTCTCATATTTTTTAGAGATAAGATTCAGTTACTCATCACTGTTAGGTTTCTGCTTAAAACCTAAAATATGCACATATCTTGAAAGAAATATATACTTACTTACTCTCTTGCGATGATCGATCTCTTTCATATATGATAATTAATGGTAGAACTGGACACATAAACTCTATATATCAGACAAAATCTAGGTAATTTAATGAAAAAAATGGATACAATCCTAGGTGACGTGTTTCGTCCTTAAAAATGGCTTCTTTAAACTAAATAATATATTTATAAGATGGCGTCACGTATGTATATAGTGGGAGGGAACAAGTTATAAACCAACATCGGTGATATATCGAGAGAAATGCTGAAAGTGCAGATACGCTTAACTTTAAATAAAAAAATCCTGATCTTAAATACAACAACAATAAAAACAAAAATAGAAGCGGCAGAAAGCTGAATGAAGTCGGCTATGTTGTGTATCTAGGCACATTGGACGCCAGAAATTTAAAATTGGAATTAAGTTAAGCGTCCCTGCATTTTCAGTGTTTCTCTCGATTGTTACCATTTTGTTTCTTCTCCCCGTGTATAAACGATTCCATTATATAGCCTGAAGAAATATTCAGAACGAAACGCGTCACATAGGATTTTTGTATTCTGTCATTCAATTGCCTATCATAATATAACCATTATTACAGGAAAACGTTTTTTTAATTTTCCAGTGAAGAATTTAAGATATTTTTTTCCTTACTGAATATTACTAATACTGACCACTGATTTCCATAACATATCACGTTCGCAGCCGTCCTTAAAAGAAATATTCAAATGAAAGGCATCGGTTTACACAAGATAATGGATATCGGTGATTTCCAACTCGACTGCCCCCCCCCTAAAAAAAACAAACAGCAACAAACAATCTGAAGGAACAGATCTTATGCATTAGGGCGTTCAGAAAATAATTACGTTTTACCAGAAAGGTTATAAAAAATTATTTAAATATTATCAAAAATATAATCACATCCATTTTCAACGACTGCAGCCCAACAAAGCCTAAATCCAAAGAAATCTGGTCATTGTTTTTTCCCCGGTAAAAAGTTTGAAAGACTTTTTTCAACGTCTTTTTTTTAATGTTTTGCTACTTCTGGAGGTACTAAATCTGGTGCTTATGGAGGAATGTGGAAGACCTTCCCATGCTAACGATCTTATTTTGTTTTGCGTTTGTTTGTCAGACATGTCTTTGCATTGTTATTCAGGAGAATAACATCTTTTCTGTTTACCAAAGCGAGACACTTTCGACATAATGCTTCGTTCGCCTGATCAAGATGTTGGCAATAAACCTCATTGGTGATGTTTCTTCCATTTCTTACTAGCTCGAAGTGGATGACACTTTCATATTTCACCAGATATAAAGCAAGGTCTTCTGTGGATGGAATCCTGATTTGCTGTTCGCACAGATTTCCAAGTGTTGTTGTCGTTTTCCGTTGACATGTAAAACCCATTTTCCATAGCCTGCAACAGCGTGATACTTAAAAAAAGAGGCAAGTTTGGCATTATTGGTTAAAAGACTGCTGCAAATGTTCGGTTCTCAAGCAAAAGATCATGAAGAAACCAAATACCCTCTTTGCAAATTTTCCCAATTAAATTCTGAAATGCACCGTAAACAACGCACTGTCAGATAGAAAAGGTGAGAAATTAATTCTAGACAGATTTTTGTACCATTCAACTTTGGTTCGGCTTTTGTTGGCTGGCTCATAATACACAGAAGTGAAATCCCTAATTACTTTTAGAAGACAGAAATACAAATAAAAGTCTAGCCCTCACTTTAGAAAGATGAACTTATAATAACTCATATAATAAAAATAAAAACTAATGTCGCAATAAATTCTACTGCTATTTGTTCTTTTTTTTTTACACAGTAGCACTTTTATATTATGGCCATTTTATTTTTAACTCGAGAATCTCACATGCTGAATAGCCAAAATAAAAAGGATATTGAAAAAGTAGTTTATTATTTTCTTTTATTTCTCTTTTTTATTTTTTATTTCGGGCTATCCTCTTTTGTTTGAAAGTTTTTCAACAGCAATAACCAAACCTTAAGATGTTATCGTACAGATGCGTCTTTTAAAACGACCGTCAGACTATGTTTTTTTTTTAACAGGAAATAGTCTTGATTTTGAAACAATCAAAGCTTACCAACTGACAGTGATTGTTGAGGACGGCGGTTTTAAGCAGACGACAGTTCTCCTTATGATTGACGTTCTTGATGTTAACGACGGTCCTCCTCGTTTTCCAAACGCGTCCCAAACAGTTAGTCTCCTGGAAAACATACCTTTAATGACCATTATAGCCAACATGGCCGCCAATGATCCGGATGAAAAGACGAGCCCATACGGTCAGCTGATATACGATATCCTTTTGGGGAATAACGAACAAATATTTACCATTAACAGACACTCTGGACAAATCACATTGGCTGGTGAGTGCAATATTTTAAATATTTCCAAATTGTTGTTCGGCGTCCCTTAAGGAATCAGCATGGATCGGAACTAGAAGGTAAGCAGAGACGCTGAGATTTTATTTTGCATTTCTTAGTATTGGGAATCTGTTCTGCGATGAAGGCACCTAATATCAAACAGCAAGTTATTCTAAAAATATGTTTGCAAGTAATCAATATTTGATTAACAAGAAAATGAATGTCACTTACTTGATATTTCAATAATTATTTACGTCTTACTGAGAACATTATATATATATATATAAACGGGGTGGGTTACTTATTTATTAATCCGACTTAAACGTTATTTTTGTGGATATCCGTATTTGAGTAGACGCTCTGTTTTCTTATTGAATAGTATATTTATTTAATATTAAAGCCAGTCGACGAAAATAAATAAATATACTGTTTAAATGGAGTGTCTACTCAAATAAATCTACTAAAAATAACGTTTAAATAATATATATATATATATATATATATATATATATATATATATATATATATATATAAATAAACAGCCACCTGCATTAATGTAAAGCTCTTCAGTAAAATGAATACACCACTCCTGCTGATTGCCATTTGTTTACATTCGTAAAAACAATACGATAGATTTAGCTGTTTCACTCTGCGGAATGAAGATAGCGGTAGAAGCTCTGACACCAAATCGGTTGGGTTTCGATCCTGGCTTGATGTATTCGGATGTCTAGTCGCGTTGAGAAGCTGTGATACAGCGAAACAGTACTGTCTTCAAATGACACACACACACACACACACACATATATATATATATATATAAGTTTAAGCAATATATATATATATATGTGTGTGTGTGTATATATATATATAGCATACGTTAAAACTATATTTTCACAATGCATAATTATGTCTAATTTTCTTCTAGGTAATTTGAACCGCGAGAAAACGCCCATTTATATCCTGACGATAAGAGCGACGGAGTCCCAATCACATAATGCAGGCAGTGCGACGGCTACTCTGACAATCTCTGTTTTGGATGTAAATGATAATCCCCCAAACTGTCCATTTCTGTCCTTTTATCGAAGCATCAAGGAAAGCACCCTCCCAGGCAGCAACAACGCTCAGATTATAACTTTAACCTGTACAGACGCTGATACTCCAGCCGTTGGAGGAACTCTTTCTTATTCGATTACAGTCGGAGACCTGTCTGTATTTGCTCTAATAAATAATACTTTGATACTAAACTCACCCCTGGATTTTGACCATGGGAAACGCCAGTATCTTCTCACCTTGACTGTCAGCGATTCTTTGTATCAGGTCAATATTCAAGGAACAGTGGTGGTCACTTCAGTCGATGAATACCGACCTGTGTTCAGTTCAGGTAAGTATAAAACTAAATGAATTCTTCAAAATTCTACACATACGTAAGTGAAATGTAACATTTGCTAATCGAAAAAATATCTATCAACTCTTTACTTTCTAAGTCACAAAAGAATGATTTTAGATTTGTGTTTGATTCAAATGCTAGGGTTATTAGTCTCATCAGTGTCTTTCAACAAGATGATTATTCTTTTTAAAGTTAGGAATTCGTGTCACAACAACTGAAGGAATTGAACAGCATTCCCACAATTTGAAAACAGTGCCTAAATATCTGTCAGTGTCATTGATCAATGGTAGAGAAGTGAAAATCATTTTCTTGAATCCTTCCTTAAAGTGATGCTCCATGCAAAATAAGTGAACGAATAATCAGAAAAAATCATCGAGTTACTTGAAACAAAATTAGATTTAAAAGATATTGTGACATCGGTTAGCAAAAGAGCTTTAAAATATTAACGAAACTGCATCAGATAAATTTAATGCCCCGTACGCCAGCACAAAGTTTTTTATATGACGAAAAGGACCAGGAAAACACTATGCAAGCATTTAGAGAACTGAAGTAATTGTTTGGTAGAACTTTTTGCGTGACGACTAAGTTCGGACATTTTCAGCCACAATTCAGCTCGTCATATATGGAGTAAAAATGGTTTCACCTACGATCTAAAAATACTGGACTGATAGGAAAGAGCAGGTAGGTGTATAATTATGTGTGTGTGTCTGTGGGGGTGAGGGTGCGTGTTTTATCAGTTTTTGGTAAATATATAAATTGTTGAAATTCCCCCCCATTCCTTTTTCTTAGCTGTAACCTAATTTTAGTTCGATTTTATGACACACAAGTCAAAATGTATAAACCGATTCTTATATATGCAAAATATTTCACTCAAAACCATACGTTTTATTTATAAGTATTGTTACTTTATTTCAGCTCATTATTCTAAAATGATTCCGGAAGACAGCATTATTGGCCAGATTATTTTAACAATGACTGCCATCGATCAAGATTCTAGAGACACAAGCGATGGCATTGTCACGTATTCCCTACCAAGCAGCAATATTTTGCCATTTACTATAGATGACACCACTGGGCAAATCTCGTTGGTTTCATCATTGGATTGGGAAACGAAAGCATTTTACTCTTTTCAAGTGACAGCCAGTGATACCAGTCATCAAGCGTCCGCGACTGTCAACGTCACTGTCATCGATGTCAATGACAACCGCCCAGTTTTCGTAAAGGGCTCTTACAGGTGAAGTCATTTCTACAGAATGTAAAGTTCTATCGCAATCTGTTCCTATCTGGACTATTGTCCTCATCTTTGTTGTATATTTATCACAGTTGTACGCTCCGGCCTTCTTCAGGTGGTTGGAATGTCGAACTGAAACATTTATTTCGCTCACTGGGGTAGACTGTTCTAGTTCCACGTGCCATGTCTAGTGGATGTCAGTTATCAGTTGTCTCCTGTTAATTCCCCTCTCCAAGTTCTCTACCGCCTTAACCAGGTATTGAACTCACACTCTTTGGGTCCTATTACCATGTGTCCTTGAGGAAAGATGAGGACAATAGTCCGAAAATGTAAATAGTGTACATAATACTTCATCTCAGAAATATAGACAGATACTGTTCCTATCTATCTATCTATCTATCTATCTATCTATCTATCTATATATCTATCTATCTACTGTTATTTTCTGTAATTGCTACTAACCTAAACTTCTGTCGTCGTTGTTGGAGATCGTTTTCAAACGAAGTCAACCAGTTCCCCTAATCATAAAAGGGTTCTTGTCTGGCTGATTAGACCAACACGGGAACGGCACACTTTTCCGCCAAGTAGGTCATCTGAATAGATCCTGAATCACAAGAGAGGAATGATTCTGCGTATGACTATCTTGACGGTCTTACTCTGTCTCCTAGATCAACTTCTGTATTTTGAGCAGCGTCATCAACTGGCTCGATCACTAGACAGCTTTTCTAATTGGCTAGATTAGATATTAGGCCTTCATGGTGGTCCTGGTGTGTTTTCTCTATCACTTGTCATGACTACAGATAGCCATTTCGCCTGGCTCCTTTTCACCCAAAATCATGTCGTGAGAGTCGGCCCTCAGGCAAGAGGATAACTGAGAAAACGTGGCTCCAATGGCCTTTGACTACAAACGGTTTCACATTCAACATGTTGTACCTTATCCAACCGATGTAACTCGAGGATTCATTTTACACAGTACACGTGGAATTGTTGACATTTTCGCAAATGGCGACAATATGGATTCGTAGCCATATAACTGAACTGAAACACACACTGTCTTGTATACGGTGACCTCGGTCTTACCGGTGAGATTCTTGTTAATGAAAACACGTTTAGAAAGCTAAATATACAATGTAGTAAATATTTAGGATGTATTATGCATAAAGTGAAATAAATACAACGGTAAGTAACACGTTAAAGTTTTGGACATATTTCAATAAACAATATTCATTATTTAATAGTGTATACATCATTTGATATGACGGATGCCATACGTTTGAAATAGTTTAAGGCAAACTTTTTGCAGAAAGTAACAATAATTTTATCCCACTCCTGTTAAGAAATGAGATCATAATAGTCGCCGAATGAAGCAGGCTTCTCGAGATGGTATATGAACCTTCATGTTCCTGGACTTCAGCAAGGGGGATCTTTCTAAGAATCCAGAACGCAATCCTATTCGGTTATAGACAATTTTATGCTGTCTACCGATCATTTTTCATCACTTTCTTGTATCTGTTGAGGTAAATGTACCGGTTGGTGATGGTACATAGTCATGTATATTTATTAATTTGTTATTATACGGCTTATTATTCGGACCACCTAACCAGGATGTGTTCTGCTCTTTCTGTAATCCTTCATGTTCTTCTGGAATGGGTTGATGTTCAAAGAGTTAAACCGGTTAGAATTAGCTTCAGCACTCTACATCTAAATAAAAGGTGAGAGATGGTTTGTTATTCGTGCCAGTTTTGATTAAGTTATTCCAATCATCTCTATTAGTGTATCCCGTTGGATCAGAGTCAATTTCAGAATTTTATGTCAGAATTTCTGAGATTACGACTTCGTATTATTATATACCTTGATCTGAATAATAAGAAGAAGAAGAAGAAGAAAAAAAAAGAAGAATGAGAATAAGGATAAGAATAGAGTTATGACATAAGCAATTTCATGGATTCAGGGCTTGTCATTGATGAATATGAATCAAACGAAGTTAGAACAGAATTTCTTGAAAGCAACATGGTTGAAATTCCACAAAAACACCCACATCATTCAAATAATCTATAAACTTACACACAAATGTCGGCTTCAAAAATCCACATGGCGAAGTCCAGTAAATATACTGTCCAAATACATTGCGCTGCATTTCAAACAGTACTGGCGGACAGACCATTGGAAAACATTACAAAAGTAAGAGAAAATGTAATATATGTTTTAACTGCTACTGAAAAACTTAATGTCAAGACAAAGGAAAGATCAAACAACAGACAAAAAGAAACAGCTTCAAAAGCAAAATTAAAGGGAGAAATCGAGGAAATAGGATGTAATTATAGATAGTGAACGAGATTGCAAGAAATTCAAATGCTTCGGCAGAGAAAAGCAGGAAGGTCAAGCAGAAATATAAAATTAAAGGATAATGAAATTGTACCAATCAAGGAAATTCTTAAACACAAACGGCAATCAAAGCCACAGAGAACAAGATGATATGAAAAGCGTTGTAGGTTCTATCGACAGAATAAGACCTCAGGAAATTACAAAGGGAAATTGGAAATGATGTTATAGGAGTAAAAAAAGCCACCATCTATCGAAGAAGTGCAAAAGTTTCGGGAGAATATTTGAAGGAAGCTAATGTAATATGATTCCATTATAGAGCGGATGAAAGAGAGCAAGAAAGAATGAAGGATGTCTGCATGTGTCCAAATTCGAAAGAAGCAGACGTTTAACTCAACTAGAACTGTCTTACAAAACAACAACAGTCGGCTGTCAAAGATAGCTAGAAACCACTGAAGACTGGATGAATGTTCAAGGACATGAAAGAAATGAAAAGAACCACTTTATTCTGTGATAAAGGAAGCTAACAAATTCAAAAAGGAATTTCAAGCGACAAAAAACCTAAAAAAAAAGAATGCAAAAGCAAATGCGATGAACCAAATGTAGAAAAGTTGGCAAAATAAATATTTACATAATCAATGCCCTACCCGTGACAAACAAGCTGTTGCGTAGTGCAGGATCAAAAGCTGAAAATGAATGTTTTATTCTTGCCGCATGGGACCAATGCTTGTTAACTAGAAACTATCAAGCAAACATTGTGTTGAACACAAATACAGATTCTGTGATGAATATCCTGAAACAACCACCCTGTATCCGTTTCCACGGATTATAAGAATCGGCATGACCGGCTGGGCCAATATCTACTTTGGAAAATCTGAAACTTTTATGAGAAAGAAACCATAAGAAATTGGTATGAACACCACTCAGAGCCAGTTACTGACATAGTCACTGTAACAATTTTATATCACTTTACAATAGCCGTAGACAGAACAATCAAAACTAACAGCCTATAAATAATGATAAAAGACCACAAAACTGAATGTGCTTTTCTTACTGACATGGAAGTTCGTACGGAATGTGTTCATGTGGAATAGTTTGTGTTCGCTGGTTGGCCTAAACGCAACATTGACTGGTGACTTATAGGTTGCATTGATTGATGGTCATTTTCACCCACTTGTGGTCTCCAACTGCTATTGGTTATTCCAGTAGTATAACGCATAGTATTATCTGAACCAGTTTGCACAGAATTGACTTGAGGAGCAATCAGGAAATTTCCGAGCGTTGGTGTAGCCACCACATTCGCACGACATGAGGTCAATCGAACATTTATGGCACATGGTGGAGAGGTATATTTGGACGCAAGTTCCTGAGGTCTACAAATACTGGGCAACTGTAGACAGGTACCGATTGATTGATTTGTTTTTTTTAACGGCTTATCAACCTTTTGTGGGTTATTTAAAGCCAAACCATATTTCGTATTGTAGGGGATCGCTTACAATACCGCCATCTAAAGTACTGGCCGGGATTGGCGGTGCTTAACTTCGGCGATCGAACGAGAACCGATGTTTTCCGCGAGACAGCAATCGAGAGGGTGTGGCTCAACATTTCTTTAGCTACTTGTGAAATTGATTCAGTGTTGAGTTTCCTGGAGGTGGTCATATACAAAAATAGCCACTTAACTTTTGGCACGTCAGGGTATATCGCCTGTCATCCTTGTATTTTTTGACAAGGAGTAACACTTTAAACATTTTTTAAGTAGAATTCATGAAATATCGAACGAAAATGAATAACACAGGACAGATGTATTTTGAGCAGTCAGTGATATGAAACACATAGATATGATTCATAAAACGCATTTTTTTATTGTCCGTTACAGCCCGAAAATATCGGAAACCGTCCCTATCGGTACTACCGTGGTTAAAGTAAGCGCGACAGATGCAGACGGTCCGTCGAATGGAAATATTACTTATTCAATAATTGGTTTGTTAAACATTTCTATTTATCTTTTAAATGTTATGATAGAGAGGTACTTTTATGTTCATTCATATCATCAAAGTATTAATATATGATCAAAATACCGCTGAAGAGTTAAGGTCAGTTCAAATACACTTTTACAAAACAAAAACCTAAGTCAGCGTTATGATGTATAAAAATGACAAAAAGCTGTTGAATTAATTTTAATACAGATTGATGCAAATTAAATCCATTTGATGCTATACAACGGTCCGAAAAAACCGAGTCTACGTGAATCACTGCCGATATTTTTCCAAGTGAGGTAAAACCTTGTAAAATGATCGTCGCAAATTTCCTAAGATACCTTGTTAATTAGTGTAACAACTATACAACAGAGCAATTCATGAACGAAAATGACGAATGCATTTTGATGAGTCAGTGATACGAAACACATAAATATGATTCATAAATGACACAAATTCCATTTTATGTTGTCCATTAGATCGGTTACTATCGGTACTCCGTTCAGTTATGTGCCATGCGTGATACACGCTTAGGCGATTATCTATCTTTCGATATATGACTGACGAGGCAGATTTTTTCCCGCAGTAGGTTGCCATTTCTTTCTGCGGTAGACCAGTTGCCATCTATGGCTATAGAACCCGTTCTGTCCTGCTATTTACCCATAGCTTGTAGAGGATTCATACTCCCCCCTGGGTATTAGCACGTAAGTGAATGTAATGGATCTGACTGGAATTCGAACTCATCTCTCTGATTTCTCAATCCGCGCCGCTATCCATTATTCCTGATGCAGACGGTCCGTCGAATGGAAATATTACTTGTTCAGTAATTGAAATGCATTGCTTAGTTTGATAGTTGTTATATAAATTAATGAGGTGTCTTGGACAATTTGTGACGCTCATTCTACAATGTTTTATCTCACTTAGAAAAATATAAGCAATGATTCACGCTGACTCGGTTTTCCGGACAGTTGTATAGCATGTAAAACAGTGTTAAGTCTCATTTCGGCAGTATCGGAAATAACATCAAAAGGGCAAACTTGAAATGATCTTAAAAAGGCAAACTTGAAATAATTCAGAAAGAACAAAAAAATGAAATTATTTAAATAGGAAGAAAATTTAAATAATCTAAAAAAAGAAAACCTGAAATGATCTAAAATCGGCATCGATGAACTCTATCTTCATTCTTTGTTTTCTTTATATCTTGTTAACGTTTTAATGTCGTTTCTTAAAATATCTCCATCTTATTAGACACAAGAACAATAATACAGTCAGGTGTAAATTGACGCTACGAATATGTAATTTAGCATGAACAATCCTACAAAGGACCACTGTGACCATACCATGGGTTTTCTTTCCTTTTTTTTACTATTTGCAAAATTTTCGAGATTCTATATTCTCAAAAAAAACGTATACACATTTTGAAGCTTTCTCAAAAAATATTTAAAGCAACAAGAACCAACTATATCTAATGTAAATGCATGCTCTTAAGATTATATCATTGTATATTTTCAAATTGATGTCCGTCATGACCTAGTCATTGCTAACAACGCGACGCAATCAGTAATCGATATTTCGATAGGTATTTGGTTGCATTCTAGCTCTGTGGAATCTTTCATTTCAGCCATTGTTGTTCGCTTTGTAGCGTAGACTTTATCTTTTAAGTATCACAAGAACAAAAGGTCCAAAGGGTTTAAGTTCCGGTGAACGAGTAGGATATTACACACTGTAAAAGTGTGTATACATTTTTTTTAGACACGCTATAGTTACAATCGGGATAATCGAAGAAGTTATTTGAAGCCTATATACCCACTCATCTGAGATTATAAACCAAACAATTATCACTAGGAAAGTTCATAAAATCTTTTGAAATATGCTATGATTCTGCAGTATTATTTATTTTGTTACTTCAGATGAGATATTGTCAATCGTTATTATTAACTCGTTTGGTATGTGTCATTTTGCTGATGGCAAAATGATAAAATTTCAAGTCTAAATTGTTTATCCCTTTCAAATGCTACATTTATTAGAAAATAGATTCTGTTTAAATACGGAAGGTGTTTTAAAAGTTACTTCTAAGGGTTGCATATATCAGCTTATCCTCTTTTCCTGTTACCTTAGGTTCGTTGCCAAACAAGGAAATGAATCCTCACAACACAAATGTTCATCTCAATCTTAATTAAATTGTACCTGTCTACGTTTGCGCATGTGCCTGTATATTTTAATTCAATGACAGTGACAGATCTAAAAATATTTTTACAAAATTAAAATTAAAAATTATATTTATTACCGAAATATTTTTAAAAAAAAGTTCAATAAAATTTTATAACTACCTGATATTTTAGGGTTAAAATATGTTCTTCTTTTCCTCAAATTTATGATGTTATTGCTCAACCCAGGGTAGGGGTTTCCCAGACTGAATGGAAAGGGAATGTATTATTCCAATGTCTTAATTCAAACTCTGTAAAATTGTGTGTGCATGTGTGTGTGTGTGTGGACTTGTGTATACATTAAATGGTACAATCAAATATAAGTCACTCACGAGCAACAATTATTAGATATTCAAAATGAATAATGCTTCATTAATAAGACTATTACTTCTGATAATGCTACTATTACTAATACTAATAATACTACTATTGCAAAAAAATAAAAAGGAAAAAAAAGAAAAGGAAAATATGGTGCCGAGAAAGGTTGTCACATAAAATAATTGGTCATGGCTTAGATTTGATCTCCGGGCGAGGTTTTTACTTTGTAGTGTAGCGGTAAAAACATCAAACAGACTTTTCTGTGATAAAAAGTGTGTATTTGAATCACTCAAGGTTTTTATTTATTTTTAATTTGAGTTTTAATAGATTAACAGCCTGTGTAACGTTAAGATTAAAAACAAATAAAAATTAAGACAACAGTAAAAGAATAATGAATTTGTTTATAAAAATGTTGGGCAATCTCTTATTGGCTAATGATCAGCAAGTATAAACTACACTTCACTTGGTAAATTTCTCTGTCCTGACAGCTATAGAAGTGTTTTAGCGTTGTTGCAAGTTCATTTAGGCTCATAAATACTTCGATGTGCATATGCGTCATAAAACAGTTCCAAACTGATGAAAATAACCACTAAAAGGCAGCAAATACTTAAGCAAGAACTGTAGTTGATTTGCTTATTATTTAAGAGTTTATTTACATGTATACATAGGGAAATTTCTAAAGAATTAATAGATTTTATTTTTTTAATCCGACATATTTTTATTACTTCAAACATTATTTCTTTAGAGGATAACTGTATTTGAGTAGACGCTCTGTCTAATTTAAACACCATTTATTTCGGCTACCGGTCTGCCTACTCGCCAAAAATTAATAAAGAAAATGTGACCTAAACAGAAAATTGCTTTATTGTGAAGCTCTTGGTAGTCGACCGGTAAAAGGACGCCGGATCATACATACATATATATTACCTACTAATTCGGTACCTACCACAAGTTATATATATATATATATATATATATATATATATATATATATATATATATATATATATATAAATATAGGTAACTATACTCGTGTCGAAAAACCTTCGAACTCTTGATTTAACAACAGCCAAATCAATCACGAAGGAAAAAAAGGTTTTAAAAAAAGAAAGAGCCAGGAACATGAAAGTCTGTCGAAAATAATCGCACAGATACAGGTTCAAGGCCCAAAGAAAAAACCCCGATACGAGTAAACAACTAACTAAAGAGCTCGATACAAGCGTAGAGCAAACCTAGTCAAACCTAGTGAGCCAGACACACCTACCAAGGTTTCACTTAGGCAGATCGTCATATATATATATGTGTGAATATACACCGAAATATATATATATATATATATATATATATATATATGTGTGTGTGAATATACACCGAAATATATATATATATATATATATATGTGTGTGAATATACACCGAAATATATATATATATATATATATATATATATATATATATATATATATATATATTTCGGTGTATATTCAGATACACACGCATATATATATATATATATATATATATATATATATATATATATATATATATATATATATATATATATATATATTTCGGTGTATATTCAGATACACACGCATATATATATATATATATATATATATATATATATATATATATATATATATATATTATCATGGCTTCGCAAAACGAAGATCAAGAGGGAGTCTGTTCACGTCTATTGCAGGCGGCAAGTTTTTGACTGATACGTCCAATGTGGGACAGCTATATACGGTCGCATGTTGCTATTGAAGGTCCAGCCTGGGTACGATGGCATAGCGTTGCAGTACTTCCTCCTCTGCTATATATATATATATATATATATATATATATATATATATATATATATATATTGCTTGGATACCATATCCTAAGCCTTTGTGAGTGAAATTGGGTAGACAGAATTGTTCGGAAGCTTCTTGCTAGCGCAAACGTCGAAGTTTGCGCTAGCAAGGAGCCCCAAGTCATCGTGACTGAGGGTTTAAGCATAATGGCGTTGTTTCATCTGCTGACAGGTTATGCGCTCTCTCTCAGAAACTGAAGATAAGGTCCGATCAGCATAATTTCAGTATAAATAAACCACGGGTGATTTAGGTGGGTGTTGACACATATATGTGTATAAGAGGGCTCTATTTTAAAGTCCTTTTTTAACATATAAATCTAATATTTTGTTTTATTTGCCCACTTAACAGCGCTATTTCACGCTAAGCGATTTCCAAGATGAGTAATTGTTTTTTTTTAAATTTTATTTTATCTCGGCGCTAAAGAAATAAGATAAAGAAATGTAGAAATAAAATCATATGTTCACTCCACGAAAACTGCTATTAGGATAATGCATAATACCAGACGTAACTGATAACAAAGTAGAACCGAAAAGAAGAAAGAATTTACACCGGAGTAACCGGGAAAGAATTCAAGAAGACATATGTAAATCATAAAGGATATAAGTAGAGCCTGATTTTGTGAAAATACATATGGGAATCGAAAATAAAACAGAAATAGCCATTGGTAGAATGGAGTATAATAAAAAGTTAAGGAAAATATAGGAAGAAATTGCGGAAAATCTACTGATTATAGAACGAGGATAATCTGATAAATAAAAAGGGTGAAGTTATTTTGAAATGTCGACACACTGGCGCAGTCCTTTTAAAATGGGAAAAGGACAATAAATCTCGCGAAAACCATTAAAGCCGAGCTAGTCATTTTGAAAATCGTTTAGCGTGAAACAGCAGCGGAAATGGAAAAATGAGAATAAACAAAGTAATTTTTAAGTAATTACTTAAAAATTACTTTACGTTTCGGATAAAAAAATAAAAGCTAACACATATGGGTTTCGAAAGAGTTTAATGAGAAATGTACTTTCCTTCATGAGAAAAATTTGATAGGTCTGCCTATCGCCCGGTTTTAACTTCTCTCCGGTCTTTTGAAGAGGAGTAGAGGTTTATCCCTTGTTTCTTGTTTAGGATCGGGTTTCCGATTCCTTCTAAAAGTCTATTTCAGCTCTATGCTCCTAACACTTGTCCTGTCCTGCGCAAATATAACTCAGCGCAGTAACCGGCTACATTAAGTGACTCTTGGGCCTTGTGAACCTTAGTAAAAAAAATCAACTTCAGTCTGCCGTATCGTGATTCTTGGCTGAATCCGTTTAAAAGCACGATGGGCTATACGATAAGGGCTATACGATACGATATGAAAGACACAGGCTCGAGTGCTACTGAAGGTGCCTTTTCATTGCTCTCGAAAAACTGAAATCGGTAGTCAAAAATATGGTGTTTTAAAAAAGAGAGACGCCTGTTCAAAAACGTGTATCCACTAAATATAACGTATATAGTAATAATACACACACACACACACACACACACACACACACACATATATATATATATATAATTAATTTTTTTTTATCAATGTTGTAGATGGAAATAACGGAGGTGAATTCGACATCATTCGAGGAACTGGCCATATTAGGACATTAAAATTATTGGACTATGATGCGATGAGTATTAATAGTTTCACACTCCGAGTGGAGGCGACCGATCGGAACGGTGCCTCTGGGTCCCTTTCCGATACGACATTAGTTACTATTTTATTGTCCAATGAAAACGAATATCCACCAGTTTTCTCCCAAAACACTTATCTTGTTAGCATTAAAGAGTCGGAACCTGTGGGTTATCAGTTCCTTCAAGTATCATCGTCGGACAAAGACAGAGGCCCAGATGGGGATGTATATTATTTTTTTACAAACAACACCAGTAGATCTTTTTTTGTTCTGGACAGCATTACTGGTAACTTTTTCCTTCAGCGTCGTCTTGATTTTGAAACGAGTCAGAGATATTCGTTTAATGTCACGGTCTCTGACATGGGCAGCATTCCCAAAACAAGCAGAGCAACTGTAATAGTCAATGTAGAAAATGTGAATGATGAAATACCAGATTGCCCGATGTCGTTCTTTGCTAAAGATGTCCGGGAGGATTTTCCTATTCAGAATACGATCCTAACAATAAACTGTACCGACAAAGATGCCGGGACGTATGGTCAGTTAAACTTCTTGATTGAAGAAGTAAATGGACTGATTGGATCGGGATCATTCAAGATCGATAACAGCGGTCAGTTATCACTTGCTTCCTCACTTGATTACGAAACACACACAGTTCAGCTTCTGAAAATCAATATTCATGATGGTGGGATCCCGCCAAAAAGCACTGAAGTTATGGTCAAGATCACTGTACTTAATATTAATGAAGCCATTCCTATATTCAATGTCTTGCCTTCTGTACTCACTATTCCGGAATCATCTCCCATTGGTCATATAGTGGTCAAAGTTTCTGCCCGAGATAACGACACAGCGGATACGTTGACTTACTTTTTCACAACTCCCAGCAATGAATTTGAAATCGATTCTGTACATGGCGACATCAAGGTGAAAACATTACTTGATTTTGAAAGCAAGAAATTATTCTCGTTATACATTACAGCCGCGGACAGCGGGACTGTCCCTCAAAGTTATTCAGCACAGACAACATTGACCGTAATGCTTAGTGATGTAAACGACTCACCACCAGTTTTCTCTAGCAGCGTCTATCAAAGAAATATCCAGGAAAATCAGCCGGCCGGTTCCACGTTTGCAACTCTTACAGTGACGGATGCCGATTCAGGCTCCAATGCCCAGGCTACGTTCTTGATTGTTAACGGAGACACAACTAATACATTCCGGGTAACAAGAGACGGGGCTGGAAATTGCGATGTGTCGCTAGCCACACCTTCATTACTTGATTACGAACAAAAGTCACAATATACATTACTGATACGGGCGACAGATAGCGGCGGATTGTCTGCAGAGGCAACATTGGCTATACAGGTAAGCATATTTTAATTTTTATTTTGAATATCTGTATAATATTGAATTATTATACAGACTTAAAGAATTGGATATAGTTTGATATGTTCTTTATTGCTGGAAGAGGAATTCGATTATTGTAAACTGGGATTCCCTAAACTTTTGTTCCATCAACTTTTTCCTAGATCCTTCATTGGCCATCAAGCACGTACAAATATATCAATAATAATTATTTTTATTTTGGAGTAGAAATTCCTTTGTCCTTTCCTTCATTATTGTTTCTCGATAAGATTTATTTTAGCTTTACTTTTTGTTATTCCTTTTTCAAGACCGCATCGCTCCAGAAGTCTGCGTTGCTTGGCACAGTAAATATTCTGTGAAAAGTGCTATCTGTCTGATACCATACGACTTGATGGTGGACACACATAATGAAAGATCTCCGGTTGAAAACGAAAAACCGCGCGAAAGAAGAAAGTATATTACTACTACTAATAATAATAGTAGCAGCAACAACAACGACAACAACAAAATAATAGTAATAATAATAATAATAATAATAATAATAATAATAATAATAATATGTCATAATTTTTCCTAATTAAAAAGAGTCTACTATTTATGTCAAAAAGAGAATAGAGGGAACAAGCGTATAAGTTTCTAATTCATTCAAAAACTGTTATTATTTAAAGTGAATACATTTTATATTAAAAATTTTATTTTAAATGGACAAAAGATTCAAATTTGAAATTTTATAATTTTGGTGTCACTCACCGAAACGGCGGGAAATGAACTTTCTCTCTCTCTCTCTTTCTGTATATATATATATATATATATATATATATATATATATATATATATATATATATATATATATATATATATAACTTGCCTTGTTACCTGACGAGACCTCATGGTTGAAACCCGGGTAGTGCGGAAGGTAAAATATTTTCATCTTTTTATAGTATATATATATGCACATTTCATTGAAAACGACAGACAAGGTGCTTTTATATTCATGTTGTAGTGTGGCCTATATAATTATTTACGAATTATTTACGAATTATATAGGCCTCACTACAATATGTTTGACACGCAGACACACTCTACACCTTTCTGACAATAGCTCAATTAGATCTCATTTAAATATTCATGGAGACCTACCCGACACTATTCGTAACATACTTGTTGACAACACTAATATAATAGCATCATCTACATGCAACAAAAAAAAAAGGCTAAAAATAATGGAAGCCTTATTAACAAACAAACCAACACTTAATAATGGACATAATATCTTTACTGTGTTTAGAAAAATGAAAACATTTTATAAAACATACATAAACAAACTATTTCTTATTTTAACAGTTAAAATGTAATCCTTGAAAATGGCTAAATGTATAGCCGAAAGCACTCGAATAAAAAGAACATTCGGACAGTTTTTATATAATTTATTATCCAAAAAGAAAAAAAAATTATTAGATCGCATGAGAAATTGTATGAAAAACTAAATAAAAGCTCCTTGTCTGTCGTTTTCAATAAAATGTGCATGAAAAAAGGATTGCTGCCTAAATACACACACACACACACACACACACACACACACACACACACACACACACACATATATATATATATATATATATATATATATATATATATATATATAAATATATTAATAATAAAATTATTTGTAATCAGTATGGAATTTCCAAGAGGATATAGATACTTTGAGAGCTCTATGTCAAAAGTTAGAGCAAAAATTATTATATAATGACAAACAAACAAAACATAGGTGATATTTATTTCATTGAAGTCGATAAAAACTACTTCAAATCTTCAGACCTGTAAACCAAATGAAAATGGAAAAATTTACTCTAGGTTTAAAAATTAAGAATAGTGATTTCATATTGAGAGGGTGGGTGAAAGAAAGATCTTAAGTTATTATCATGTACGAAGTGGGGGAAGGAAATGGTGTGTCGTCTCAGTTGTATTAACTGACATTAGGACCCGTGGTGACCTAATTTAACATCCGGATTGTGGACATAAAACGTTACATGAAATGGCAATTGAGAATACATTTGAAAAAAGATTTTAAGTGTAAAATCAAAATTCTGTCTGGATCTTTCTTTGGTTAAGATTTTGACAGATGTATTCAACTTAAAAAAATGTTATAATTTATATTAAAAATAGTGGTTGGTTAAGAACATTCAAAAACATTAAAAAATATTCAGAACCTGGCTAAAGATTTCAATTTAAACGTAAAAAAGATCTAGTCAAAATAAAAGTGTATATATATATATATATATATATATATATATATATATGTATATATATATGTGTGTGTGTGTGTGTGCTTTCTAATATCTAATTATCCATGAGAGTCTCCATAAATAATTAATAAAGCACTAAGATCTACAGAAGAAAAAAAATATATAAAAAATCTATTTATGTAGAGAAAAAATAGACATGTTATATAAAGTATATAAAATAAGCAATAGTCCGAAACTTTTATAATTTAAATAAACTTATTAAAGTTTAACGGAATACGAAGAGACTTTAAAAACTAACTAAAGTTAATACAATCTGAATTAACTAACTAGTATAAGGTTAAAAGTTCACAGATTAAATTCAATAAGTGTCTGTATCTCTATCTATACGAGAAACTTTTCATATAAATTAACATGTAGTATTGGTCAAACATATAATTAACCGCTCTCTAAGCGCAAACAAATAATAAATGTATCATGCACATGGTTGACACCAGTACAACATATGAGCACTAGACATGTGTATCTCTATATCTACACATATTCATATATACAATAAATACATAATATACATATCCATAACCATCTACACCTCGCCCAATTATATAGTTATATATGAATCTATCAAGTAGCACAATAAGCCGTCCTAGTATAAAAGTGGTATATCTAACATATGTATAAAAATTACGTATATCCATTTATATACATATATATATATACATAGAATACCATCGTATGTACACATTACATATTAAAAACAATCTCATACCCATATATATTCTACACCTAAATACATCCATACCTCACATTGTGCTAGATGGCTGTTGACTCTACAAGAAAGTTCATCTGCCCTCTAACAGGTTTTGTTTTAAATCCAGCTCGGTGTCTAGTTGCCATTCTCACCAGAAAAGCCTGGTGGGGGGACCTGTTTAGTTGCTGATGACCCGACTATGCAGCTTGTAGTATTAAGTCACAAAACCAACAATGGTTTTGATTACGCAAAACCATCAAACTTATCTGCTGTCCTCATCTTTATTATTATATTCACGACGTTTCGGCTGTTGCACGCCTCCACCTTCTTCAAGTGATATACGTTGGAATTTCGAACCGAACCCTTTATTGAGGTAGATTGTTCTAGTTCCACGTACCATGCCTTTTCTGGCTATTTCAGTTAGAGTTATTGCCTTTTAGTAACTCAACTCCCCAAGTTTATGTTCACCTCTGCTGTGGCCAGGTATTGAACTCACAACCCTTTGGATCACTGGAGTACTTCAACCAACGCTTTTATCGACTGTGTCCTTGGAGAGTTGAGTTATTAAAGGGGAATAACTGAAACTGAGATATTCAGAAAAGGCATGGCACGTGGAACTGGAACTAGAACAATTCATCCTGGTGGACGAAATAAAGGGTTCGATTGAAATTCCAGTGTATATCATCTGAAGAAGGTCGAAGCATACAACGATCGAAAACGTCGTGTATATGACAATAAAGATGAGAACAACATTTCGAACTATGTAAATAGTTCGAATAGTTAAAATACCTCATCTCAGAAATAGAGACAGACGATCAAACTTAGGGGAACATTTCAGTATGGCATATTTTTAATTTAACGTTCATTAAAAAGCATTATTTCATCTTAAAGTATAAAAATAGTTATTTATTACAATCATGTATTCTTGATTATAAATTTACATAATAGACATCAAGAAATAATATATCGGCGGGCGAGACTTTCTTTAGCATTCTCGTTTATTATAATACTATAAATCGTACATATAATTGAACGCAACTTCACACCCGCTAATCATATTATAATTGGGGGGGTGGGGCATCTCGACATGGTGTAATAGTTAGCTAGAACAATTGCGACTGAATAGTGAGTTTGATCCTCACTGGGTGCCCCATACGTTCGGCCGAATGCCATGTCTAAGCTACGTTTAGAAAATCACCATATTATAATTGTTTCTTTCTTCGTTAGTTAGAGTGTAGTTTACGCCATGCCATTACATCGGATAAATAATGGCCCATTCCTGAATTGATTGCAAGGATAGACGGAAGAACAGATATATAAAAAAGCGCTGTTTGGTTTTAGCGAAAGAAAGAAACTCGCATGTGTTTAACGTCTGCTTCAGTGAAATAGAAAACCTTGTCACTTTTGAATCTTTTTATTTTTATCGTTTTATTTCTTTAAATATTAACCTGCATTTATACTTATGATTGTTTTTGTAATATTTGGTTAAAGTTGTTAAATTCAAATATTTAACAAGACAGGGCAATTTTCGCGAGTATTTTATAGACATGGAATTCGCAAAGAGCTTATTCAATCATTAACTTAAGAATGAAGGTTCATTAGAAAGTTTAAATAGAAAAACCGAAAATTTTTCTCAGTTATTACTACTAAATTAATAATTTATCAGTTATTAAAAGAGTTTTCTGTCTATTAAGACGATTAAAATTCCTCAAAACCGGAATCATACTCGACATCCAAGAAAAAGATGTTTGAACCGAGTGTCCAAGATGGCCCAAGATCGCTTTCTTTCAGTAGGTAGCAAATAGGAAGAGAGTCTAAGTCGAGGAACTTCTGAGAATTTCATTTATTTAAAAAAAAATTAACTGAGAGATTTCGGTACTTAAATTAAGGTTGATCTGCTTACATTTTTTTGTCTTCAGGTGCAACCCTACAATGAGTATCCACCCAGTTTTCAAAATATCAGCTCAAGTCTGCCAATTAAAGAGGATGTGCCGATCGGAACAACACTTACAAAAATAGCAGCAACCGACCGAGACGCCGGTCAAGACGGTAGGATATTTTATGACCTTACGGGCGGCCTTGGTAAATTTATAATTGATCGCCACAGTGGAGTGATCACCGTTCGTGATGAACTGGACAGAGAACAAGTCGACTCCTATCAGCTATTAATTGTCGCGAAAGACGATGGGGTCAACCCATCGGCTTTAACATCAACGCTCACCCTGACTATCACAGTCGAAGATATTAATGACAATAACCCAACTTGTGCAGGTCGTCAACAAAACATTGCGTTTGTTCGGGAAGATCTGCCCATCGGCACTTCTGTCTTTTCGTTGTTTTGCACTGATGGAGATCGTGACCCTGCGTTAAAGAACAATGTCCTACGTTATGCTATCACCAAAGGTAACAATGCTGCTGCGTTTGCTGTCAATGCTAGTACGGGCCTTTTAACCACAAAAGCGATAATGGATCGGGAAGTGAAAGCCTCTTACGACTTGACCATACAAGTTTCTGACTTCGGAACACCTTCGAGATCAGTTGATCAAAGTGTTTACATACAGATTACTGGTAAGTTTTCTATTCACTTCGTTGATTTAGAATTGAAAAGATTTCTTCAGATCTGCCTGAAAATTAAAATATTTTATATTGAGTCATTTTCTTTCTCATCAGATCATGTTGTGTTCGTATATCTGGATATTCACAAAATAGGAGGTATCACTACTCTTTGGCAGCGATGGAAAGAACCAGGGGTCGGTGTGAACAAAAAGAAGTCGATTATAAAAAAAAAAAGTATAAAAGAAAAAAAGGGCAGCACGGTGGCATTAGAACCAAGTAACTGTTTTTTTTTATTATTAAAATCATATTTATTAGACGGGCTTTTCTTTCCAAGCAAAGAAACAGACTGAAAATTATTGAACTCTAGGTTCTAATACTTCTTCTCACTGACATTCAACCTGATACTGAGAAGCTGATATCCTGCACTAATTACATCATTTCTGAGATGAGGTGTTGTACTTATTTATATTATTTATATTGTTCGGACTGTTGTCCTCATCTTTGTTGCCATAGTCACGACGTTTCGGCCATTGTACGATCCGGCCTTCTTCGGGCAATTGGAATTTTGAAACGTACCTTTTATTTCGTCCGCCGTGATAGATTGTTCTAGTTCCACGTGACATGCCTCTCAGTATTAGTTATCTCCCTTTAACTCAGCGCTACAAGATTTTGTTCACCTCTGCTGTAACCAGGTATTGAACTCACACCTCTTTGGGTTAAATCACTTCCTGATATGTAGCAACAAGTCATTGGAAATAATTTAATGTTATTTTTTGAAGAATAAACTCGTTAAATGAAACCAGAAATTATTGATGATTCAATCTAATAAGCTTATATACATCAGACTTTCTCTTTGTAATTGGGCCTTATAAAAAAAATATGTTAGAAAGTTTAATTTGTTCGTTTGGGGACCATCAGCTTTGAAGGATATTCGGAGTTATTTAAAACAAATTCAACTTGAAATATTTTTAAATGCCATGTCTCTCCAGGAAGTAGGCGATCATGGGTCTCCACAGATTCCCATTCTTCATTATATATGAATGACAGTGATGCGGTTTCCCGTTTCCTTCCCTATGGTTTTGAATTGGAATGTATTCTTCTCCTAGACTGGTAGCCATACAAGGCTAGAAAGCCCAGTATACTATTTAGCATACAGCAGTGCAGTGGTGAGAAAGAAATGGATTCATGCCTTTCCAAAGGGAATTTACGCGAAGTAAACACAACAAATTGGCGAGAATTAAAACCAAGTTTACGGATTCTATTTTCCTCGCCGATAACTGTTACGCAACCCATAAATATCGTCTGAAATATATAGATACAAAAAATTGAAGATAAGACGAATAACAATAACAATGAATCTGTAATAATAAAGCGCATTGTACATGTGTCCATCCATCCGTCTGTTTTTCGATCTCGGCGAATCATAAACAACCTGAAGTAACAGTATATGTCTATATCTCTGAGATGAGGTATTGTGTACACTAACTACATTATTCGAACTATTATCCTCATCTTTGTTGCCATATTTATCACAACGTTTCGGCCGTTGTATGCTCTGGCCTTCTTCAAGGACACATGGCACGGTGGATAAAGGCATTAGTTAAATCCAGTGACAGGTCACAAAGAGTGTGAGTTCAATACTTGGTTAAAGCGGTAGAGAACTTGGAGAGGGGAATTAACAGGAGATAACTGATAACTGACATCCATTAGACATGGCACGTGGAACTAGAACAGTCTACCCCAGCGAGCAAAATAAAGGATTCAGTTCGACATTCCAACCACCTGAAAAAGACCGGAGCGTACAACGGCCGAAACGTTGTGATAAATATGGCAACAAAGATGAGGACACTAGTCCGAACAATGTAATTACTGAAGTAACAGGTAGTAACTACTGTAGTTACACGCGATTAAAATTAAAAGTTAAATTTAAATATCGAACAGAGTGAAAAGTATTAAAAAAAAAACAATTCCTTATTAAAGGTTTATTTTAATTTCGCTTTTCGTTGCAGTTGCAATTACTATCGTAATTAAAACGTAAGCGGGGCACGGTACGTTGCTCGTATGTTTTTTTCTTCTTCTGTGACGTATTCGAAATATTACATAGTTCCGGTTCCGTTATGTCTTTTAAGAGTGACTTTATGTGAAGGGATCTTAAAGAATGGTGATTTTGAAATAGAAGAATTGCGCGTAAACAAACTACGGTTGCGTATACGAAGAAAGATTATGCCGAATTAAGGTGTCGAATAAAGATAAAATAATCTAATTATTTTTAATTCTTTATAACTTTTACGTACATAGGACGCTGAAGGTAAAAGGCCGAATGTCGCAAAACCCTTCCGGGGAGCTAGCGTAAAGTCCGCTCGAAGGTCGGCTTCTAGGCTAGTTTTAAATAAAAATTTTCGCAGTGTTCAGAAGTTTAAAGTTATTTGTGCACGTAATTATGAAATAAAATAGTAAAATTTTAACTTCTGTTTGTGTGTATAAAAAAGTTAGCAGCAGCAGACAAATTTAATAATGTGATTATATGTATCAAAGATATGTGTTTAACCTATTAATACCCACTGTTCTATGTTTGGAATTAATGAGTTATCGATAGAAAACTATAATGAATACCGGATATTTTAGAAACTTGTTATTAATACCGGATTTTTATAAACATATAATTAATAATGGATTTTTATAAAGTTATAATTAATACCGAATCTTTTAGAATACCGCATAACTTATAATTAATACCCAGTTTTTTCTAGGAACCTATAATTTATGCCGTATTTTTCAGAAACTTATAATACTACGTATTTTTTTAAATAAATCTATAATATCGGATTTTTTAGAAACCTCAAATTAATACCGTATTTTTAAAAATAAACGTAATTAATACTGACTTCTTGAGAAACCTATAATTAATACTGGATTTGACGGTGGCCATTAGTGAGTTAAAACTAGCAATTCAGAAGGAAAATACAATTGCTTCTTGAATGCTGCATATTTCTGTGGTAGACGGTCTAGACTTGCAACAAACGCACGTTCTGATAATGATTGCCATGATGATTCTATAATGATATCTTTTTCAAAAATATCTTTGGCTCTGATTGGGTAATAAATCCAGTCAAAAAGAAATGGACTTTCTTTATTTTTTTCTATAAACTTCAACTTAAAACAGCATACATTTATTAATCTTGATAATTTTCTTTATTTTTGTACTTTTAATGATTTTAGTTTTTGTAAAAACTCAGACTGGATTTTGTCTTCGAACTACATAGAGTTAACATATATGCTGGGTTCTAAAATACTAGAATCAATTGAATATTTTCATCTGGTCAGGAGAAGCAAACTCATTTTTATCGGGTGTATATAAGATGTTTTCAATGGATTTTTCGCGTTTCACGACTTTATGTTCATTTTTTTAATTTTAAAAGAATCGTATATATATATATATATATATATATATATATATATATATATATATATATTTCCTTATT
The DNA here is from genome assembly GCA_964036315.1 of Acanthosepion esculentum. Classification (NCBI taxonomy): domain Eukaryota; kingdom Metazoa; phylum Mollusca; class Cephalopoda; order Sepiida; family Sepiidae; genus Acanthosepion; species Acanthosepion esculentum. Next base: position 66,213,474 of record OZ038485.1, read on the forward strand.
TGTCTTTCAATACTATCAAATGTTTCTATTCTGCTTTACTGCAGATGTCAATGATAACGCTCCGGTATTTACGTCCAATAATTACTCGGTTGCAGTGTCGGAGAGTATGTCCACAGCCAATGTTATTCTCAAAGTGACTGCTACAGACAGTGACGCTGGAGATGCAGGTAAAAATCACGAACAAACTTAACGACTTCAAGTTTGGTGCACGAAGTCATTTATATTCATTTAGTACACTGATGATATTTTTACAATTTTACACAAACATTTTGTTATAATTTAGTAGATATAAAATGTGATTTAGCATTAAGAAGTATCTTAATTTAGATTTCAAGCAAAGCCTAATTTATGAAGCAGAAATCTGCAGATTTTGATATCGTACGTAGGGAAAAAAGTAATTTCTTATTTAAATTTGTTCATTTGGGATAATAACAGAAGAATTTGATCTGAATTTTGTTTTTTTTCCATTAATGTAAAAGATTTCGAAGAATATAGAAATTATTTCTCAGTAGTTTGAATAGCTTACCGTGATGTAAATTAATGCGATAATTTTTAAAAAGATGTATTTTGTTAATAAAGAAAAGATTTCATGAATGTAGTCAGTTTTATTTAATAGAGTTCTTGATTCAATCAGTTAGCTTAGGCGATCATCATGTATCTTTCGATACATGACTGACGAGGCAGATTTTTTTCCGTGATAGGTTACCATTTCTTTCTGCGGTAGACCAGTTGCCATCCAAGGTTTGTTCTGCTATTTACCTCTGGTGTGGGGAGAAGAAGAGGATTCATACCTTTCCCAAGGGTATTAGCACGTAAGTGAATTCAGTGGATTCGACAGGAATTTGAACTCGGCTCCTCGATTCCCCAATCCGAGCCATTATCCATTATTCCACTTCTAGATTAGGGAGTGTATATATTGTCATCAAAACGTTACTTCAACTGACATCATTAATTCCGTATTAATAAATAATATTAGAGTTTGAATATTATATATTCTATTGGTTTGGACAAAACGTCCTTCTATTTTGTCCTCGGATGGTATTAGGAACTTTGTTTTAACTAAATTAAAAAAGATCTATTTTCATTGTATTGTGCCAGCTATCATATTGGATTCGATTTTTTTCGGATCACATTTATTGCTTTTAATATATATGCTTGACACTAAAATACTAGAATCAGTTGAATATTTCTATCTTTTCAGTCGGTTGAATATTTCCAACTGTTTAATCAAATAAATATTCTGACAAGTTCATTTCGTGTTTTCAATTTTACGAAAAAAAAAATTCAAATTTTGCGTATTTTTGTTCAGTTATTCTAATAATAAAGACGAGAGAAAATAAGAAAAAAAAATTCAGAATAGTTTTCTTTTTTTTTTCTTCAAATTTTAACATTTAAATGGCGAGAAAACCTTTGTACGAACGTGTCCGCCCAACATGTAAAAAAATGAGAGAATTCATGTTTTAAAGAGTAGTTTTTATAGTTATTTTCATTTGAATTATATATATAAACTACTTATGAATGATGCAGGATCGTGATGGTAGACTCATGGATGTCCGAGCTAGCTCGACCGAATAATAACAATTTACTTGGGAGCAATCCTGTCAAAAGATGGCGCCTGCAACGCAGAAATCCGCACACAGATCTCTACAACCACATCAGCAATGGTCAGACAGGAAAGGCTATGGAAGAGCACCTCAGCTTCCACATTAAATTTAACTTCTTCAAGTCGCTGGTCGTATCCACCATCCTCTACGGGCGTGAGACTTGGATACCTCTGGTTGAAACAGGAAAAATGGTTCCAGGTTTTCAAAAACGAATGCTTGAGAGGAGCTCCACCGCATCTCTTACTGGGAAGGCAAAACCAATGAATATGCACGGAGCATTGTTAAAAGTCTTGTGAGTCACGTTACACAGCAGAACACTCTCTGCAAGACCATCATGCAAGGACCTGTTGAAGGCGGGCGGCAAGACAAGAGCTGGTAAGGCAACATCAAAGAGTAGACGGGCATGACAATACCGGAACTCATGAGAGCCACCGTCAACAGATCATCTTGGTAGAGGGTGTCTGTTTCTTCTGCCCTTCGGTCTCCTCGACGACTGAAGCAAAGGACTGGTGATGGTTATTTACAGAAAAAGGCACTTGGAGAAGTTGTTTGTTGAGAAAGATATTTTGGGAAGATGAAATTATGAATGTATCTGAAACGTAGCAGAAAATAGTAGGAAAAAACTGTAAACATTCCTATATTGCACAATAAATTTAATATCGAGAAAAATAACAGTGTACAAGTAGCTTGATTTTTATTTGAGAAATCGAACAAAATATATCGTCCATACAATACTAGTGTAACACTATGTGGCTGGCTAGGATGAGATTTATTGTCCGAAGTAATGTGGTCACCTGCCCGATTATGGTAAAATCGGATAAATGACACTATTGCCATTAGGTCAATATTAGTAGAGTTGAGTAAATAATACTGTTGTCTATTTTAAGCTACACGTACGCAGATGGAACAAAAATAAGATGTTCCATTGTTTAGGTAGTGTGACCACAGATATATAACAGAAGAATTGTGAGAAGAAGGAATTATTCTTCGTCTATACAGAAAGTCTCATCAGGCTGGTAGCGAGTGTCCGTCGTTTGCCACGTCGAACCACAGTGTTATATACACCGCAACCCCACCGAAACTGCTGTTGGCAAAATAAAAGTGAATTCCTCAGCAAACACTGGTTATTGTTATCTTCGGTGTATACAAGTGTATCTTTCCACGACTTCATCCTCTTGTGAGCATACACCGACCTTGGTAGCTATGGCCAACACCGACAAGCCACCTTAAAAAAACAACGAAACACAACGTGGGGTCGACTGCTTGTTTATCGAATCTGTCGGAAAGGTAGAGCATGGCCACACTAAGAGCATTTGATTATTTTTTTTTTAAAGTCTGGTAGAGATATACGTTTAAAAAGTGTAACGTATCTACTAAAAAGTGCAATGTATCTATTAAATGTGTAGCGCAGCTATTAAAAGTATATAACTATTAAAAAGTGTAACGTAGCTAGTAAAAAGTGTAACGTAGCTATAATTAATATACTTTGAATAGACGGCAATATATTTGCTTATGTCTCAAAAATAAAAGTGACATTATTGCTATTAAATCAAACATATTTTTCGAAGAACAATGAAAAAATGTTATCATTATATATAATGAAATGTTGTGCCTCTAAGAAAATACATAAATAGTACAAATGATGAAATCTGTATTAAATAAAATAATTTACATTTCAGGTGCTGTTTTGTACAGTATTCTGTCCGGCAATGCCAACAACCAATTCGCATTGGATTCGCTTACCGGCGATTTGAAACTGATCAAAAACCTCGACCGAGAAGCAGTTAGCATTTACACTCTTTTAATTCAGGCCATAGATGGAGGTTCTCCACCTCTCTCAGCGAAGGTCAACGTTGTAGTAACACTGATAGACGAAAACGATAATAGCCCATCGTGTAGCTCTTCATATTACTCCGTAACGCTGTGGGAAAACGCCAAAACAGGCACCCCTGTCATATCTTTACAATGTACAGATTTAGATATTGCGTCTAACGCTATTCTTTCATACTCCATTGTGTCAGGTAATGCCCACAGTTCATTCAATATCAACCCAACGACGGGCAACATTACGGTTTACAGCAGTCTGGACGCCGAAATTAAAACCAAGTACTTGTTGAATATCGATGTTTCTGATAAAGTTCACACCACAAAAGTTGAAGTCGAAATCGTGTTGTTGGACATTAATGAGTCCCCACCGAAATTCATGCCTCCAGGTCCGTTCGGAACACACGTTCTTGAAAATTCTGCAATTGGTTCTTCTATATTTCAAGTCATCGCCAAAGATGACGATGCTTCGTCCTCAATGATATTCTTCTCATTTCCAGCCCCAAACAAATACTTTAGCATCCATAAAATGACCGGAGTGGTCAGTCTTAATGATCATTTGGACAGAGAAACTTCAAGCACACACACATTGACCATCGAAGTGACGGACAACGGCTCTCCTCACTCATTAAATAGCAGTGCGGCACTGATCGTTATTGTCGATGACGTGAACGATAATAATCCCTTTTGTAGCAAATCACATTATGTCGTGTCCCTTCCCGAGGATACGTTAACATCGACGTGGATTACGAATATATCGTGTTCCGATGTGGATATCTCTTCACCGTTGCTCAAATACACAATCGAAGCAGGGAACAGTTCAGGGATCTTTGAAGTTATATCCAGCACCGGCCAAATTTTCTTGAAGAAAAATCTGGATTTTGAAACAGTTGCTTTGCATACGTTGGACATTCGTGTCGATGATAACGGTACTCCTTCAATTTTATCAACCCGTGTTAAGTTAATCGTCAAAGTTTTACCAATCAACGAACACATACCGACTTTTAGCATCATCAATAACAATATTATCACAGTCATGGAGAACTCTTCTCTTAGTTCTCTTATCGCATGGGTCAACGCGACAGATGATGATAAAGGCGAGGATAACGGCGAGATTGCTTTTGGCATCAAGTCCGGTGATCCGACTGGTCACTTTCTGATCGATTCAAAAACGGGTAAAATCTCTTTGGTAAAAAATTTGGATCGAGAATCCCAAGATCAATACAGACTGGTCGTAATTGCCAAAGACTGTGTACGAGGGTTTGGCAATTCCTTGACCGCCTCAACCACAATTCATATCAACGTTGCCGATGTGAACGACAATTATCCTGAATTTAGCCAGACCTCATATGTCCTGTCCGTATCTGAAAATGTGGGAACTGGGACCAAACTGCTGTCGCTTGTCGCTCATGATGACGATTTCGGATTAAACGGTCAAGTGGTTTTCATTATTGAGTCCGGTGATCCGACCAATAGATTTACGGTTAATAACATAGATCTTGAAGTCAAAGACAAACTTGACTTCCTGAAGACTAACTTTTACTTGTTAAAGATCCAAGCGCAAGACAAGGGTGTACCTCCGCTTTCATCTTACGCATATGTTACTGTCCATGTGGAATACAAGAACAATTATCCACCGACGATTTCAAACGGCAACGCTAGCATTATTTTAAAAGAAAACCACACAATCGGATCGATTGTGTATCGTGTGAATGCAACTGATCAGGATACTGGAAATTCAGATGGACTGAACGTCTCTATAAGTTCTGTTATTCCATCAAATGCTCCTAGACACGCTTTTGACCTTGATCAGAGAGGAGACATAGTTCTGACTGCTTCATTAGACTATGACACACTGCCGAACAAATTTGCCTTGATAATATCTGTATCTGACAAAGGGTCGCCAAATGCAAAGCCATTGACCAGTACAATGACTTTGAGCATCGCAATCGAGAATATTAATGATAACGCGCCTGTTTTTATTCAAAATGTGTATAGCTATTTTGTAAACGAGGACACGCCTCTCAACACATTGGTTGGACAAGTCAGGGCAGTGGACAAAGATTTCGATCTATTCGGGTCTATTACATATTATGTGGTTGGTGGGGATACGAAAGATCAAGATTTTGAATTAAGTCAGAAAGATGGCAGAGTCTTCGTTAACGGATCGCTGGATTTTGAGAGAAAAGCTGCATATGTGTATATAGTCGAGGCAGTCGATCGAGGTAAGCCGGCGAAGTCGGGTCGGTGCATTGTACGTATATCAGTACAAGATGTGAACGATATGACACCAGAATTTGTCCTCTCTAAACATTCGCTGGGAATCTCTGAAGACGCTGCTCTCGGGACGTCGGTGATCAAAGTAGAAGCGAGAGATGCTGATTCTTATGCGAATGGCAATTCTGATATTCAGTTTAGTATGACGGAAACAACGGCTGCAAAAAACCATTTCCGAATTGATGCAACCAGTGGACTGATATCTGTGCATCGGAAGCTTGATCGTGAATTTATTAGCAAGTGAGTATCACAGACGATTGAAAAGATTTATGTGTCAGAGATTGATTTTAAAAGAAGCAGAAATGTGCTTCTGAACTGGTCCTTGTTCTCTCTAAAAATCCACAAAAAATTCCTTGATAGAGGGTTCGACAGGAACTGTGAACATCCTCAATAGAAAAAAAAAACTATATCACTATTTCCCCGAGGTCTACTTTTCCTGCTTGTTGGAAATCTTTTTCCGTAGTTCCAGTCTTTAAGAACTCGGGCTAACCGTCTGATCCTGTTGACCTTCTGTCTCATTTTGACGAAGTAATAGAGGCTATAATTGGTTAAGCATCTCACATCGCAGGGTCTGCTTTCAGACAAGCAATATGGCTTTCGCTTCTCTAGATCAACTCCTGATGTGTTAACCTTTATTACTGAAAGGATCTATTAAGTTTTAGATAAGAATGCTGAAACTAGGGCTGTTGATTTAAATATCTCGAAGACGTTTGACATGATTTGGTATGCTGAACTTCTTCACAAGTCATTTCTGGACAAATATTGGAACTGATTCAGTCTATCGTACGAAAAGTTATCTTGAATGGCCACTCTTCTAGATCTTGGACATACGTTGATCCTAATTTTCGTCAACGACCATCTTGTTGTCATCAGTTCTCAACTCGGTATCTATGCTGATGACACAACTATTTACTCTTGTCGTAATAGTAAGTCCGGTCAGTTCAATAAGATCAAATTAGCAGCTGATCTTTAAAATGAAATAAAGGGAGAAAGTATTACTTTCTCATGAAAATTTTCATTAATTAAAACAGTATAAAGTACTATAATTTGAAGTACGATTAAAGATTATAACTTGAAGTATGATTTTATATTTAAAGACCATATCTGCAAGAATCATTTCCATTTTTCCTTTCCAATTCTATTTAGAGAAATTAAATAAAATCTTGTATATTAGCCTTCTATCTCTTTTTGGCAAAGTACTAGGAGTTCTAATCAACTTTGAATTGGTTAAATATCTCACCTTTCAAATAAGCAATATGGTTTTTGCTTCTCTAGGTCAACTGATGATGTATTAACAGTTGTGGGTGAAAGAGTCTATCAAGTTTTAGATAAGAAATATAAAACTGTTGCTTTAGATATCTTGAAGGTATCTAACTGGTCTTCTTCACATGTTGAAAGTTTATGCTATTTCTGGACAAATTTTTAACTGATTCAATCTATCTTTTCAAATCATGAAATAAAAGTTGTCTTGAATGGCCACACTTCTAGATCTTTTTGCATTAATGCAGGTGTCCCGCAGAGCTCTATTCTTGGACTTAAGTTGTTCCTAATTTTCCTCAACGATCTTCCTGGTTAGTCCCGATCAGTTCTAAACTCGGCATCTATGTCGATGAGACAGCTATTTACTGGCCTCCAGGAGAGTGACTCGACCTAAAGATTGCCGCTTACATGAAGTGGTAAGATTATATTGAATCATTTTTAGTTCTGCTGCTAGGAAGGTTGGTTCATTGTGTCATGCTAGACAATTTTTTATCGCCATAATCTATCTTACGAATTTATAAGTTAGCCATTCGTCTAGGCATTGGATATTGCTGTCAAATCTGATTTAATGCATCTGCTATGTATTTAGAGATTATTGATAAAATACAAAAAAGAATCTGCAATGTCAACTGACATCTCGGGTTCAGTCACTTTTACATGTTGTAACGTAGATTCTCTGTACCTTTTCAATAAATATTCTCATGGTAATTGTTCTGATGAGCCCTCTTTGCTGCCTAGACTTTATAAATTCAATTGTGAAATGATGAGAACTTGCTGCCAATCTAGCACTGAATTGGCTAGATGTAGCCGTAAGTTCTATACTGACAGCTTCTTCTCTCGCACTTCTCACTTGTGGAATTCTCTTCCAGATTCTTGCTTTTCAGTCAAGTTTGATCTAAATGTAATGCCAATGATTATCCTCTGTCTTCTTATTCCTGTTCTTTAATTGTTCTCTCTCCTTAATAATTTTTTCTCATATTCTTTCATACTCAATAACCCCTCTTGCATCTTAGTGGTTTTATTGCCTTGCCTGGGGTGAAATGATTATAAAAAAGAAAAGAAATAAAAGAGATAAAGATTTATTTTTCTCGAGGCATACTGTCAGACTTATGCAATTTAAAAGGATCGCGGTTGGGTGCCAAGTGTGGGGTGGGAGTTGTAATAAATGTGTGTGGTGTCAAAATCAGAGAAAAGTGTAAACGGATTTGGATGGGAAAAATTAGAGAAACGGTGAGGTGGGGTCTATAAAGTGGGTGGTTGGGAAATAAAACAAGTCTTTCACACGACCTCCAAGAATCCATAAATCTAAAAGTGTCCATCAATGTTTAAGTAAAATGCTTCAACAAAATCGAAAATATTTCCATGTAGGCAGTGTTGCCAATGCTACAATATCGAAAAATGTCCATCTACGGCCAAAAACTAAAGAATATACAATGTTTGATGAATAAGTATCGAGACTGATATAAAAAGAAAACGGCAACACATATGAATTCGACATTTAATCTCCCTGTTGTGACCAAGTAAATGGTTAAGAAATAACAAAACAAGAGGTTGCAGATAAATAGTGTATTGAACAGTAAATACAACAGAAGTGTGTTACACGACTTGGGAGTATGTGTCGGTTGACCAGCGTTCAGTCTATATCACTCGTGGTGTGGGGGCTCTGTTTGTCCCCACCCTACGAGGGTAAATGTGGAACAAAGACGAGTTTAACGGCCAAAAAATCCCCGTAAAACTCGCATAAACAAGCTCGGGTGTGTCTACCTCCCCGGACGAGACTCTGCACTTCGGCACAACCTCGTCCGGGTTCCTTTCTGCCCAAGGCAGAGAGTTCGACAGGAGCTGCGAACAGTCATAGCCTCGGTAGAACAATCTATATCACTGTTAATATTTAACAGCCCCCACGAGGGATATGTGTGGCACAAGGCCGAGTTTAACGTGGGTCAAACGTGCCTGTAGGCTTTGCCAAAAAATCCCATAGAACCCGCATAAACGGGTTCGGGTCTGTCTACTTACCCGAACGAAAACTCTGCCCTTCAGCACAGCCTCGTCCGGATTCCTCTCTGCCCAAGGCAGAGAGTTCGACAGGACCTGTGAACATCCTCAATAGAAAAAACTATATCACTGTTCCCCCGAGGTCTACTTTTTCCTTCTAACTTTATAGTAAGTGGAAGAGTCCACAATAGCCTCATTAGAGGGAAGACGCCACAACACTCCCCCGAAGTAGTCCCCTTCTGATGCCACACACTTTATTCAGCGTCATTTCTGTTGATAGAAACATTCCCAAAACACTTTTTGTAGGATAGCGAGCAACTATCAGTCAGTTGTGTGCCATGCGTGATACACGCTTAGGCGATCATGTATTTTTCGATACATGACTGACGAGGCACAGTAGGTTGCCATTTATTTCATTCAAGACTATCTACCCATAGCCATACCTGGGTGGGGGAGAAGAGGAGGATTCATACCTTTCCCAAGGGTATTAGCATGTAAGTGAATGTAATGGATTCAACTAGAATTGCGAGCTCTCCGATTCCTCAATCCGAGCCGCTTTCCATTACTTCATCGTACCTCCTCTAGCGAGCAACTGCCTTGTTGTATTTTCTTGTATTTCCTCGACGTCTTGAAATCTTGTCCCTTTCCAGTGGTATTAGACTTTCAGAAAGATGAAAAATCGCTAGGGGCGAGATCTGGGGAATAATGTGGTTTGGAGAATTTTATCCTTGCCCAAAAACTGCTGCACAAGCCATGGTCCCTGATGGGACGTCTAGGGTGTGGTGGCGATCACACTTTTCTTCTAGTCACTCCTATAAACAACGGAAGTGAGCGATAACGTTGTAACTTAAGGTACATGCCCAACAGAGATGAAGGTCTATATGTGCCAAGTCGCTTCGTACTTTAGCGCTTTACCATAGCAACAGTCTCGTACTTTTTGAATCGGAACTCATGTATCCAACAACTTCTCCTCTTCCAATGTTAGCTTAAAAGGTGTTAATGAAATCGAAAATATTTTTATGTTAATTTTCTGGCCTTGTTGACTTCACTTCCTTCTCAATCAGTTCCTCACTCATTAATAAGCGGGGATGTCCTTATAAGCTCTGGAGTAGTGGGGGAGGGTTAAAGAAAATCCTTATATTAAACGCAGGGTGAGACGTTTATTTAGTATTCATGTGTAACAATATAGATTTAAAAGGACGAAGGGACAAAGAAAAGAACAATAAATCTTCCTTTATGAGAAAAGAAAACGATTTAAAATTATATATATTTGATGTCAAGTGAAAAAGAAGCGATACTCACACTAAGGAACACCGAAAACATCAATTAGAATTAAATTGTTTAAAAGTTCGTTTTCAAAGTTTTCAATCAGCACTTGACGATAGCGTTGTGCATAAAACTGAGAATTGTACACGCACACACATACACACATACACACATATGTATGTATATGAGAATAATAACATGAGAATAATATCTCATGTTGATCCACAGTCTGCAACATTGCGGAGTAAGCGTTTATATATTTAACTAAATAGTATTAATTATATTTATCGGCTTGAATACTCGAGAAATTACGCAGAAAATATGTATCCTCCGACTACGAAATTTCTCGAGTATTCAGGGCGATAAATGTAATTAATATTCTTTATTTAAAAATAGAGCATTTAGAAGTTGTATCCAGAAAAAAATAACGTCTAAACAGAATATATATATTGTCATCCACGGACAGACTGTTTCGCTGTATTACAGCTCATCAGTATGTGTGACATCCGATAGCTTCAAGCCGGGATCAAAACACGACTGATACCGAATCAGTCGGAGATTTTCCCTTAAGCTATTGGCGCATGGTTGAAGGGAAGGCGAATTTTTCCGTATTTATTCTGTGAATATATATATATATATATATATATATATATATATATATATATATATATATAAAGTGAACATAGAAGTCAACACTTAGAGGCGACAGTCTGTTTCATGCTAGATGCAATCATCGGGCCCGATGATTGCATCTAGCATGAAACAGACTGTCGCCTCTAAGTGTTGACTTCTATGTTCACTTTTATATTTACACACGCTCTATCTCTGATATTGAGCACTTTATCCCGTAAATATAGCACACTTTAAGACTATATTTCTTCATATATATATATATATATATATATATATGTATATATATATATATATATATATATATATATATATATATATATATATATATATGTATGTATGTGTGTGTGTGTGTGTGTATATGTAGATATATAGATGTGTGTGTGGATATATTTGTATATGCATATATGGATGTATGTATATGTAGGTAGATGAAGATGTGTTCATATGTGTGTGTGCATGTTTATTTATGTATACATATATATCTGTATATAGGCGTATATGTACGTATGTATGTATAGTTAGACGGATAGATAGAGGGATTCATCGTTTACCTGTTTAGATGGGTGTGTGTAGGTATTTATATGGAGATGTGTAAGATTTTATGTATATATTGTTTATGTGCACGTATGTGTATGTCCGTATGTATATATGTGTGTAGATGTATATATGTGTACGAGCGAATGTGTATGGATGTATGTGTATATGTATGTATGTATATGTGTGTATGTATATAGATAATATGTGCGTGTATGTGTGTATGTATATATATGTGTTTATGTATTTATACATATATGTATATGTGTGTGTATATATATATATATATATATATGTATGTATGTGTGTGCGTATGTACTTATGTTGTTGTGTATGTGTGTATACGTATGTATTTTTGAACATAGAAATTGCTAGGTTAGATAATCGTTATTTTTATATTTTTATGTTTATGTTAGATTTGTAACCTGTTATCGATATTACCTTTGTCAAATCTTGATTACGCAGCGACCCTTTTATAAACGCAATTCGCTTTTTGTTCCCCACCCCACCTCCTCCTACCCCTTTTTCTCCTTCTTTTCCTCTATTTCTCTCATCTCTAAGCTTTAAGATTATATCGTCTATTGTGTGTATATGTCACCAAGAAATGTATACACTTTTCCGGTGTATCTTTGGACATTTGAAAATATGTATATTTTTCTCACTTAAACTGTCTTTCACCCCTCTCTATAGATCTCATTTGCTCTAGCGTTTGTCCCACAATCTCATACATACACTCTCACTAAATTTTATTTTATTTTTTCATTTTTTAAATTTTTTCCCGGAGTTGTTTTTTCTGTTTTCTTTTTGAATTTGTAGGTCTGATGAATTGGATCGTATTTACGATTCCAATGGAATAAATTATGACCATGGAATATTAGTGTTTAAGTCTTTTTATTATATCCTTACTCTGTCCTAGACATTGCGTTCTACCTGGATTCTATCCGCTTGGAATTATTTTTTTTATACACATATGTATGTGTATGTATGTATATTTATTTATATATTTTATATATATATATATATATATATATATATATATATATATATATATATATATATATATATATATATATATATATATATATATATATATATATATAAAGATTATTTGTGTTAAAAACATCATCCAGTCTACTAAAATTAAGTTAATGTAAAATTAACGATTTTTATGTAACGTATTTTAAACTAGATATTTCTTAATAAATTAAATTGAATTATATTGCATCTATCAAACAAAGTAATTTCTACGAAACTTAGACTCGGGAGATTAGTCTACGAACTTTATATTTTAATTTATTTACTATATATATATATATATATATATATATATATATATATATATATATATATATATATATATATATATATATATATATATGTACATATGGTTCTTTATGACTAGACGACCATACCTTCCACAGATTCCTTTTTCTTTATTATTTGCGATCTTGGGAAATATAGTGGAGTTGTTTCCCTTCTTTACAGTCTGGAATTTAAGGTATTCATACTCTTAGACTGGTTTCCACCTAAGGTTGTTGATCTACCATGTTATTTAAACCATTGCTGGCGGTATAAGAAAGAGGTTTCGCTGATTCCAATTTCTCCGCCGATAGCAGTTACGCTACCTAGATATTGTGATATACTAAATGATGCTAAATAATTAATAAACATGGTAGATTCATCGAGAAATATGTAAATATGGATATGTTTAAAAAATGATTTCGTATTATTATGCGTATTTAAAAATGACTTCTTGTTAAACGTTCTGTAATCTTTTATCTGATAGGCACAATTTGATTGTCTACGCTACTGACAATGGTACACCGCGCCTAACAGGTTCAAATAATATCACCATTTATGTCACGGATGTCAACGACAATAGTCCAGTCTTCTCGCGTACTTATCATGCGACGATATCAGAAGAAACGCACATAGGGTCTGTGGTTTTTAGACTAACTGCTTATGACCGAGATGAAGGAAAAAACGCTGCTCTCACTTTCAGTATTCTGAGTGGAAACATCGATGAAGACTTCTGGATAGACTCTACTTCCGGCTATTTATTCACCAATAGATCGTTAGATCGAGAAAGAACATCTCGTTACATGTAAGTCTTACTGTCGAATTATTTTCTGTTTTTTTTTTCAGTTCAGGTCCTTTCTTTTATTCTTGTTTGTTTATTCATTCTTTCATTCATTTCCACCAGAATCAGGATTAAAGCTTCAGACGGAGGATCGCCTATCCATTGGGCAATTACTGATGTAACCATTAATATTAAGGATGAGAACGATAACAAACCGTTTTTCCTCTCTTCGAACTACACCTTTACAATAGCGGAAAATCTCCCAGCTCCGGCGAGGGTCGGTCAGTTGATGGCTACTGATGCAGACATCGGTAGAAACGGCCTTCTTAAATATAGGATTCTCTTTATGCTGACAGGACCAAACGATTTCAACATTGATGGTGGAACCGGTGTTATAACATCGAGGTTAAAGTTAGATCGAGAGTCTGTGTCTTATTACAAATTGTGGTGTGAAGTGGCTGATGATGGAGTACCTTCTTTGACAGGTAGGATGGTTTCACCTTTTATTAATTGATTTGATTGATTTGAACTAGAATCCAGAGTAAAATTCCTTTAATATCACTTATCTTTTTTTTTTAATGGAAAACCTAAAAAGAAATATATTGGAGCAGAGCTAAGAAATTAGAAAACAAGCGACTCTTTTATTATTTGTCTATATTTATGAGATGTGGTATTGTAACTATTTACACTATTTACTTTGCTTGGACCGTTCTTAGCACCTTTATTGTCATATTCAAAACGTTGTGGCCGTTGTACGCTCCGGCCTTCTTCAGGTGATATTTTTTTGGAATTTCGAACCGTACCCTTTATTTAGTCCACGGCGGTAGATTGTTCTAGTTCCACTTTCCATGCCTTTGGATATCTCAGTTTTAGTTAATTCTCCTTCATAACTCAACTTTGGGTCAAGTCACTTTTAGATCAATCAACCAACTGGGTCATGTGTCGCTGGGGACATTAATGAGTGAATTTTGATCCAAAAGTAACTAAACCCAAAGAGTTGTGGGTCCAATATCTGGCCACAGCAAAGAGAATAAAGATGAGAACAACAGTCCGAACAATGTAAATAGTTTAAGTATCTTTTATTATTAATTAATTAATTAATGTTGGTTGCTCGTCATATATGATTTAAAGCTAGGAATATATCCTTCGCACTGTGTGTAATATCAAGTATTGTTATTTTTCATAATCAGTTTTTCAGTTGTTCCATGAGATGTTCGAAATGTAAAGAGACAGCTTCCATTAAATATAGACAAAAGAGCTAAAACATATATATTTTTTGAGCGCAAACTTTGTTTTATTAGTTAAAAGGAGAGGACTTCTTGTAGAATGTAAATCATCCATTTTTTTTCGAATAGTTACTGTTTTCCCAGAAATCTGTTCCGAAGAGTAAAATAAAAAATGCAACAAAATATTATTTAATTAGATAATTTTTTAATTGCTTTTATAAATAATATATATTAAGGACATTGAAGTTTTAAGAAAAAATATTTTTTACAATGAATAATAATTTTTTACAATAATTGTTTTCATTTTAATTATAATTTCAAATATTTTAAACATTCAGCAAAAAATTGGTCGCGTTAGGTTATTAAGGTGGAAACTATATTTATTAATCAAAAATTGAAAAGCTTAATAAAAATTTCCACGCACTAAGATTTTAAAAATCATTTTTTTAATATGTGTTAACGTGCCTATACATGATATTATTAGAAAACAAATTCTGTGTTATTCTAAACAAAATAAATAATATTTGTATCAAATTAGATTAATTATACCTTAAATCAGCTAACATTCCTCAAATAAAGTTTCAGAAAATTATATTTTGTTTTTGGAAGATTTTTTAATATAGAGAATTACATTGCGCTGAAAGAGGACTAAAAAGGGTGATAATGAGCTATTTTAGCAAAATTCTTTAAAAAATCGATTCGAATTACTGTTTGAAATACACTACAGTGTATTTTGCTTACTGGAAATAGTAAATTTAATCTTTTAGCCTTCAATCAAAGCTAAAATGAAAGATCCAAGAAAAGAAATAGCTATTTTTTGTAGGCACTGTAAAATATTTTCTTTAAGTAAAAATTAATTTTGAAAAAAAAAGAATAGATATGAAACAGATATTTCTATATTTGATCTTTAATTAGTAATTAAATTCTAATATATTTATTTGTAAAAATACCGTATAGTGTATTAGTTATTAAAAGGTCGAATGGTACTTTAAATCTATTAGAATAAAATTTAATTAATAAAATATAAGTATTAATAATGTCTTGCACATATTTAAATGGCCCTTTTAGAAAGTCTTTGTGTATACAAATATGAATTAAGCGGTTGAATGAAAATGCCTAATTTTTTTATCATTAGAAACCCAGACGACTCACTGAAGAATGGAAGTATACGTTTATTAGCAGATACTCCCACCGCGCCTAAACTTAACCTGACTTTATAAGTAACATATACTGGATACTGTCTAGGAAAATTAAAACCCAGCCACTCCTAAATTAAAATAAATTTTCCGTAACCTTAACAAATATTGTCTGCGCTTATTAATTAGGCAGATTTTTTGAAAGTTTATTCCTATCATCGCTTGACAATGGAACGAGACTATGGATTTTAAGCTTAATTTTAATAATTAAATTTATAAGTTTAATACGCACTAGATGTATACATAATATACAACAATATGTGAAAGAAAATAAAAATACATATAGACATCATTGTACACACATTCTTCACTACAGACAGAAACGCACAACAGCATTCCTACTCACAAACATATACACACGCATACACCCATATATATATATATATATATATATATATATATACACACACATATACACACATACAAAAACACATAAACATAGAGATATACACACATACACATATGCAAACACACTTATATATATATAAACACATACATACGCAAAGATAAACACACACATATATATATATATAAATATATATATACATGCATATACACATATATATATACACACACACATACATGCATACATATATATACATACATAAACCTATACATATTCTAACAATATTATCTTAGTGACAATTATATATATATATATATATATATATATATATATATATATATGTGTGTGTGTATATATATATATATATATATATATATATATATATATATATTCAATAAATCAATAAATTTTCAAGGTCCTTATCTCAATTGCTCACTCCAAAATCTTGCATCAAATCTCTCGTTAGCGCTTTTTGCAGAATTTCTAAAAACTGCGTTAAATTTTAATAATTTTTACCTATTTGTTTGTGCGTTTACGTGTATTTTTGTATTATTCTGACATAGTTTTCTGTCCCACCGAAAACTGGATGGTTTAACATACATTTTCTTTTGTATCGGCTGATGTAAGTCGTAAATCTTATAAGCCCATCCTAATTATATTTCCCTGCTCCTGTTTCTATTTATTTATTTTATTGAAATAATTACTTTGATAATTTTATTAACATTTCTCATAAAACATCTTTACAGGTTACACAGAAGTGAACATCTTAATATCAGACGAAAATGATCACATCCCTACATTTAGACAAGATTCTTATGAAGCGAAAATCTCCGAACAAGATCCCATCGGAAGAACTGTTATTACTTTTAACATCACTGATGATGATGAAGCCAATTTTGGTCTCATCTCTTTGTCAATTCTTCCCAAAGTCGGAGATGCCATTTTAGCTGAGAAATATTTCAATATCCTAAGTACCAACCAGAGTTTAGTTTTAAAGCGTCAAGTCGACCGCGAGATAGTTAATGCTTTTCATTTCGTGATGTTAGTTCAAGATGGAGGCATTCCTCGGCTTTCCTCAAAGGCTACCGTTGACATTTTAGTGGGAGATTTCAATGACCACGATCCAGTTTTCACGAAAACCTTTCACAATTTGGAGATTGCCTACGACGGGTCATGCACAAGTTTTCTTACGCAGGTGAAAGCGGTTGACCAGGACAGAGATGACAATGGCCGCATTACCTATTACTTTGTTCGGAGCAGATACAATTATCTATTTTCTATTAACGACATTACAGGTTTGTAATATTTTAAAGAGATATTAGGCGTCATCGGTCAATTTTGATTACTACTTTCTTTCATCGAATTTCAGTTGTTTTCTTCCGGAATGACACACACCGACATTCTACAAATATCCTTTTATGTTTTGTATATATTCAAGGGGGGGGGGTAATGGATAGCGGCTCGGATTGAGGAATCGGAGAACCGAGTTCGAATTCCAGTCGAATCCATTACATTCACTTACGTGCTAATAACCTTGGGAAAGATATGAATCCTCTTCTTCTCTACCCCCCAGCTATGGGTAAATAGCAGTCCAGACCGGGTTCTAGCAGTCCAGACCTGGATGGCAACTGGTCTACCGCAGAAAGAAATAGCAACCTACTGCGGGAAAAAAATCTGCCTCGTCATTCATGTATCGAAAGATACATGATCGCCGCCTAAGCGTGTATCACGCATGGCGCATAACTGACTGATTTATTCAAGATTTGTACGATCATGGCTTTCCACAGCATTTATTTTCTAACTATTTCTTTCATACATTTAGAAAATCTCGTTAGGTAGGTTGCTTGGTGTTTCCTTCCGTTCCTCATTCAATGTCTAGTTAGTGTCAAATTCTCATTATATGTGACAGAAATTTCAACTGTCGCTTTCTGATTCTAGGTGTCCTTTTTGCTTCCATTTTCCTTAAAACTTCTTCGTTGCTCAATGTTCCGTCTATGGTATTCTCGGCATTCTCTTGTAGAACAGCATCTGTTTTTGTTGAAGTCTCATCTTCATCTACGAGGATGTTGTCCGACATTCACTGAAATATAGGTGAATTGATGTTACGTAGCAGTTCAGCACTCTTAATCCTTTCAAATGAAATTTTCTTGTTTCATCATGATTTTTTCTGTCACATTTTCTCTTAAAACTCTTCCCAGATATTTGAAGTTTTGTTCTTGCCTGATTTTAACATTTCTATTTCGTAGCTCGCATCTGTCCTTTTTGCTAACGACCACATAGTCGACAACTGTTGGTTATTAATAGTAACTAGCAGTGCCTGTGAAAATGTCACGGTTTTTGAACTCGAATTTTCAAATGAATCTTAATTCTTAAGTTAATATTTGAATAAGCTCCTTACAAGTACTACGGCTATAAAATACCAATGGAAATTCATTAAGCTGCATCATTAAATATTTGAGCTTAAAAACTTCAACATAATATTGAAATAATAATCATAAGTATGAATGCAGGTCATTGTTTAGAGAGGTAAGAGGGTATATAAATGCAAAATATTAAAAATTGACAAGGTCTTTCATTTCATTCAAGCAGAGTCCTAACAGCGTTATCATTTCTGCTATCCTCTCTTTCTTTCGTTCTTTCATTTTCTCTTCGTTCTTTTTTTCTTTCTTATTAATATTTATACTTTCTTTTTTCACTAAAACCAAGCAGTCTGATATATCCTTTTCATTCGTCTTGTAATAAAATAAAGTAAGTGTTTGATTAAAATTAATATTTTCTTTTAAAAGCGTGTGTGTGTGTGTGTGTGTGTGTGTGTGTGTGTGTGAGAGAGAGAGATTTTGGTTGATTTTACTATATATCAAAGATTGATTATTTTGTGACGAATTTTGTCAAAACGGAATGGTCCATTATTTATCTGGGGTAACTACTCAACGGAGAAAGATTGTTTTCGAGTAATTCGTTTTCTACGATTTATCAACCCTTTGCAGGTTATTTAAAACCAGAGAAGATTTTTAGATTGTAAGAATTTTTTTTAAGATAATAATGGTTTCATGATACAAGCCTTACTAATTAAGGAGGAGAAGAGATGGATTCATAGCTTTCCCAAGTGTATTTGCTCGTAAAAAAAATAACGAACCCAACTGGAAGTGGAACTCGGTTCTCCGATTAACAATTCCGAGACATTTTCTATTACACCACCCAAACATCCAAGCTTACAGAACCTGGTATTCTCAAGCAGTCACCCATTTAGGTTCTGACAAAGCTCGACGCTGCTTAACTACGGTGATCGTACGGGACCGGTCTTTCATCGAGATGTGACCGCAAGTCTAACGGATGAAGGAGCAAAGCTATAATAGGATAACAATGGTGGGCAGCGTTTGAACTCAATATTAAAAATGCAAGATATTACTACTAATACTACAAAATCTTGACTGATTTTGTAAAACTGTTTGCGTCACATTTTCGCAGTTATTTTTTGTGAGGAAATCAATACAGTGTCATTAGCTTGACAATTCAAGAGGTAAAAAAGTCTCTGAATATTTGCCATTTACCATCAAAGTGATCTTTTCTATCTGAATTTCTGGTATTTATTTTCCACGATATAATCTTTTACCAATGATTTTTAACCTCTTAAAAAAATAACTATGTATAGTGCGACCGCTCTTGTGTAAAAAATTGGCGATAAAAATTCGCACTATACATGAGTATATACGGTATTTATTTTCCACAATATAATCTTTTACCAGTGATTTTTAACCTCTTAAAAAATACCTGTGTATAGTGTAACCCTCTCTTGTGTAAAAAAATGGTCATAAAAACTCGCACGGTACACGTGTATATACGGTATTTAATTCCCACGATATAATCTTTTACCAATGATTTTTAATCTCTTCAAAAAAAAAAGAAAAAATAACTGTGTATAGTACGACCCTCTCTTCTTGTGTAAAAAAAATTGGCCATAAAAATTCGCACTATACACGAGTATATACGGTATTTAATTCCCACAATATAATCTTTTACCAATGATTTTTAACCTCTTGAAAAAATAACTATGTATAGTGCGACCTCTCTTGTGTAAAATATTGGCGATAAAAATTCGCACTATACATGAGTATATACGTTATTTATTTTCCACAATATAATCTTTTACCAGTGATTTTTAACCTCTTAAAAATAACTGTGTATAGTGTGACCCTCTCTTTTGTAAAAAATTGGTCATAAAAACTCGCACTATACAGGAATATATACTCTAACACTTTCACCCCAGCCTCTCAACCTCCGACGTCTTACACTCTGAGTTGAGGTGTCTACTCGGTCTTAACCGAACTTAAGGGAGTGACCGTAGGTCCCCTGAGCATCCGTAGATCATTCGACCGGTCCACTGGTTTAATCCTGCTTCCTACCCACGTTGTGTTTGTTTTGATTCGGAAAGTAGAAGTGATATTCATCCATTCACGGTCGACCGAAGATGTAGACACGGCTGGAGAGTCTGTGCTAAGGATTTTAGAATGCTCAAAAAAAAAAAAATTAATATCTGCAGAAAGCCGGACAAACAACTATTCAATGGTTGAATTGTTAATGTCTTTTATATTGCAGAAAAGAATAGAACAGAAAGAAACTGGTTACAGAAAAGAAAGTTATTGACGTAAAAACTCATACAAAAGAGAGCGAGAGAGAGAGAGAGAGAGAGATAGAGATAGAGAGAGAGAAGGAGGGAGAGAGAGAGAGTTGTGATTAGCTTGTTGGGAAATCGTCTCAGAACGATATACGACTCTTGCGATGGACAGATAAAGATTTATGTGCGTCTTTAAGTTTATAGTTGCGTTCCTCCCCGGCAGTAGTAACAGTAGCAATCTTCGTGGTAGCCGGAGCAGCGGTACTTATATCAACAGTACATGTTAGCGGGCGTTTTGTTCCAATCTTGACGTCACTTTCGTACTTCTTCGAGCCTTCAATTCAACTCTGCTCACTTTCAATCTCCGACATCTCTCCATCCAGCTCGACTGCACTCGACGACAGACGAGCCAAAAGCAACCTTTCGCTTCTCCCGTCTGCCTCTTCTGTCACCTTTTCTTCAGCATAACTACGCGTTTATATAGATAAATCTGGTTGATCATAATCGACCCTTGGCCCGCACCGATTATCACGGGTGCTGCCTTCAACTCCAAATCATGTGAATTTCAAAGTTCCTCATAGCTGAGTAAGCTCTATTTAAAAGTTTAACCGATAGAAATTATTTCGACCATTTTCCATTGTATTTCTAATGACCCAATTCCAAATGGGCGAGATTTATCTATCTTCCAAATGGGCTAGATCAGATTTCCCATCAGTAAACAAAATTGCTCTGATTTAATTTCGCTACTCGGTTTCATTCTAATTTCAATAAAAAAATACACGTGTGTGTGTGTGTGTATGTGTGTGTGTGTGTGTGTGTGTGTGTGTGTGTGTGTGTGTGTGTGTGATTCCCCGACTCTCTCTGTCACAATACTGCAGTTTATCAGTTTCCCTGCAGATAGTTTCTGTTAGACGATGTTCGGATTTTTCTGGTGGAGATGTTAGTGTTCATTGAATGTTTTGATTAGTTGTTATCTCTTTCTGTCAGGAGACGTCAAAATTCAAATGAGAGCCGAAAAGAACTGGATTTATCTTCTGACAGTCTACGCCCATGACTATGGAACTCCACAGCGTCGATCTATGAACAATGCAACCTTGAGAATTGACACTTTCGTTCCGACGGAGATTGTAGCTTCGATTCACTTGGGAATCAATCGAAAAGATTTTGAGGCCGAACAGACAGCTTTCCAACAACAACTTACTGCATTGCTTCAAGTGAAATATCCCCATGGAAATTTTAAAGTTTGGTGTATTCAGGAAAGGGATGGCGTTGCTCGTAGTTCTCCACAAGCCATGCGAAGACTCACCGCTAACGAGTTTGTATTTTTTATTTTCGAATAATTATATTGATTCTTAAGGACTTAGTATGGATGTAAAATTTGGGGATCGATTAAAAATTCTCTAAGTGAATCCCAGACCGTCTGTGAAAAAAGATGAAAATGGGGAAATTCGAATATATAGTCATCCACAGACAGACTGCTTCGCTGTATCACAGCTCCTCATTGTGGCTAGACGTCCGATTGCTTCAAGCCGTGATCGAAACCCGACTGATTTGATATCTTACCCCTAGGTCATCGTTGCACGGCAGAAAAAAAGGGAATCTTAGCGTTTTTCTCTATACGAAATACGCCAACGGCTCGGAGAACTCAATTCATGAAGATTAATGCTTAATAGCAGTAGGAGACGCTGTTTTTTTAAAAACCCATTTCCACAGAGAGCTCAACCGGATTTCCGGGAGCATATATATATATATATATATATATATATATATATATATATATATATATATATATATATATAAACAAAATGGACGTCATTTTCTACCTTAGAATCCTTTCAACCAACATTTTTTTAAAGGGATTCGTTGGCAAAATACAAAACAATCAAGACACAACAATAACAACGAAAGAGGAACGCGGTTAAAATGAAATAAAATAATTTTATTTTAATCGCGTTCCAACTTTCTCTTCTCTTTCGTTATTATTGTTGTGTCTTGATTGTTTTGTATTTCGTCAACGATTGCCTACTTAGGCACATATTGTGTTAATTCAACACCCACAGAGCCCACCTGTGGCTTATACTGCAACTATACTGAGTGGACCTTATTTGACGTGATCAACAGTCTGAACAAGGCCATTACGCTCACCCCCTCGGTCACGATGACTTCCAACTTCGTGCTATCTCTCTTTCCTTACCGGCCTGAACATTCGAGAAATCTTATTAGCCAAATAACCATCTCGGTTTCGAAGTGCGTGTTGAATAATTGAGGCTAAAGCACACCGGATCAAACAACGGTTTCTTCTCCAAAGGAGAATACAGGCTCGAATCGTGAGTGTTCAGTCCGGTAGACGAAATAGATTACCGTTTAAAAAATAAACGGAGCATCGGCTAAAAATGGGTATCCATTAAAAATAATATTTAAAGTAATAAAACTATGTCGGATTAACAAATACAAATCCATCACTTAAGTTAATGTTTATATTAAGTCTGTTAGTGAAAATAGTTCTCCATTAATTACATTAATATTACTTATTGGTTCATTGTATGATTGCCTATTTATAATATATATATATATATATATATATATATATATATATATATATATATATATATATATATGTATATACAATGTATAATATATATATATAATGTATATACAATATATATATATATATATATATATATAATGTATATACAATATATATATATATATATAATGTATATACAATGTATAATATATATATAATGTATATACAATATATATATATATATATATATATATATATATATATAATGTATATACAATGTATAATATATATATAATGTATATACAATATATATATATATATATATATATATATATATATAATGTATATACAATGTATAATATATATAATGTATATACAATATATATATATATATATATGTATATATATATGTTGAGTCTTGACTCATTGTTGAATCTCGACTAATGCATGGAATAATAATGCAACACAAAATGTACTTAGAACAAGAATGTATTATAACAAGAAAATGTACACAATATTTACATATAGTATTTCTGTATATTTCTGGGAAGACCGTTCCTGGAGAATGGGTTGACTAAGTCGCAGTCGGGCAGAGTCTCTAGCTGGATCTCTGTATTCCCTCCCTGTCTTCCGGTACCAACCATTATTTATATAGTCGGTAGTCACCTATGCAGATTAGGTGGATCCTACCACAACAATATATAAAGAAATATAGTCTTAAAGTGTGCTATATTTATGGGATAAGTTGCTCAATATCAGAGATAGAGCGTGTGTAAATATAAAAGTGGACATGGAAGTCAGCACTTAGAGGCGACAGTCTGTTTCATGCTAGTGTAATCGTCAGGCCTGACGATTGCACTAGCATGAAACAGACTGTCGCTTCTAAGTGCTCACTTCCATGTCCACTTTTATATATATATATATATATATATATATGTGTGTGTGTGTGTGTGTGTGTGTGTGTGTGTGTAAAAGGCATAATTTATATTTGGGCAGCAACCTTCAGGTCCATGTTCGAGCCCAGGTAAATGTCAGAATATCGAATGCTGATTTTTTGTGAAGGTTGGCATAATACAAAATTCTTACTTCCTATTAACCCCCACCCCGCCCGACCCGTGTGTCTTTTTGTCGTACAAAGCAACGCTTACTAAAGACCAGGAGAACGAATAGTCAAAACTAACAGTGATATATTATTCTATTTTCTCAAGATAATTTACTGATAAAATGTTCTGCCAGGGATTACACGCATACACACAGGCGCATTCACATTTATAATATCTCGTATTCTTGAAGTCTTTAGAGGGAAATCGCGCATGCGTCGCATGTAATTATCTCATAATCGTCAAAATTAAAACATTGAAGTCTATTCTAAGTTTATTTTTTCAATGATTATTACAATTCCTCGTGTGTTACAATAGCCAATGATTTGGAAATACGATAAGACTTTTACTAAGCAGATACTATTTTGAATAATGTACAGGGTTTGGCAAAAGTCGCGCACCACAGCGATAATTTATTAAAAGTATAATTACACATGAAAAATTTATTTATTAGTTATTTAATTGTTATATGTGCCCTTCAAAATGTTCACTTTCTTTTTCAAAACACATTTCAATTCTGTGCCTGCATGATTCATTAACACGTCGGAGAGTTTACTGCATTCATATTGAATTCTTTCTTGAAGTACCTCAATATTTCTTGGGCGTGTCTGATAATGATTTCAAATGGCTCCCACAGAAAAAATCCAAGATTGAACTCGGTGGTCACTCTACGTCATGTCTTCAATCTATCCATTTGTTAGGGAAATGTTCATTTAGAAAGTCACGCACGATCAAAGCAAAATGTGATGACGCTCCATCCTGTTGAAAGAACATGTTCATTCTTTTTGCTGATGAAACCTTACACATGTAATCCAGTACGAATGTCGATAGCATGTGACGCGGTATGTTTCATGATTAATTATTTAACCACTAGGATGCGCGACTTCTGCTGTATAAGCTGTATAAGCATGACTATCGTTCTAATTTAATGTTCACATTCATTTCCCTCTCAATTGCAGTCAACCCGTCACAGTCAACGTCTATTGTGTGAAGTCGAATATCACAAATGAAGAAGTCAATCTAAAACAGCGTAAAGATTTTTGCAGTCGCCAAGAAGTTTTGTCTTTTCTCACAGTGCAGGCAAGCGGCGAAATATCAGGAGCACTGAAAGGTTACTACTATTACTACTACTGCTACTACCACACGACCACTACTATTACTACTACTACTACTACTACTACTACTACTACTACTACCACAACGACCACTACTACTACTACTACTACTACTACTACTACTACTACTAATACTAATACTACTACTACAAATAATAATAATACACTGGAACCTCGGTTTACGAATTTAATTCGTTCCTGATGGCCGTTCGTATCCCGAAATGTTCGTAAACCGAAACTATTTTTCCAGTAGGAATCAATGTAGAGAAAAAAAAAGTCTCAGTACAAAAAAAATTGGAAAAGAAAAGCACGCCACAACACACGAAAGTTTACAATACGGCGGTCAATTCAGAAATTATTCCGTTCGTGTTAACTCGGTTCGGCTATGTCGTTCGAGAACCGAAATTTTGTTCGATAACCGAGGCATTTTCATCTCGAATTTTCTGTTCGAAAACCGATTTGTTCGACATGTGAGACGTTCGAGAGCCGAGGTTCCTCTGTACCTGATCTACGCTTATTAGACTGGGTGTTATGATGGGTATATTGAGTTTCGTATATTTGTACCTCGGCGTCTCTTTTTTGGCGTACTTCTCTCTCACTCAATAATAATAATCATAATCAGCGA
This sequence comes from Acanthosepion esculentum, assembly GCA_964036315.1. Taxonomy (NCBI): domain Eukaryota; kingdom Metazoa; phylum Mollusca; class Cephalopoda; order Sepiida; family Sepiidae; genus Acanthosepion; species Acanthosepion esculentum. Next base: position 66,239,697 of record OZ038485.1, read on the forward strand.
CTGAGGTGCACCGGGTTGAAGGCTGCGACAGACGGCCGAATTATTGCAGCTCAGGGCCAATGCCTCGCAACCAGATCCTGTCTCTGTCACATAATCAAGGATGGAACTAACCCAAAATGCAGGATCTGCGGAAAATATGATGAAACTGTCGACCGTATTATCTCAGGATGTCCGGAACTGGCAAAAAATAAATATACTCACAGACATAACAAAGTAGCGAGATATGTGCACGGGAAGATATGCAAGAAGTACAAAATCAAAACCAGATGGTATGAGCACCAATCAGACACACTTACCCAAAATAACGATGTAACTATCCTCTGGGACATGCCAATTCAAACTGACAGAGAAATAAAAGCCAACAGAAATTCAGAAAGTTTATGCTGATTGACATAGCAGTACCATTTGAGAAAAACACCTCCATGAAAATTATCGAGAAATTGTCGAAATACAAGGACCTGGAGTTCGAGATTAACAGGATGTGGTAAATGAAGACTGAGACTGTACGAATAGTAATCGGAGCTCTGGGCCTCGTGAGGAAAGGAATAGACAATTTTACTAATAGTGTCCCAGGTAACATCAACATACAAGTTGCCCAGAAGATCGTCCTACTTGGAACATCCCATATACAAAGAAAGGTGTTATCAAATAAATGACAATTATCCTATAGAGTCTAAGGACCATAGTTTGAACCCGGCTCTACAGGATACAAAGCGGGAGACATAACATAACACATTAATAATAATAATAATAATAATAATAATAATAATAAATCACAGTTGTGTTGGATTACACCTTCTTTACAGACAGGAAGATTGAAGCAAATATGACGGACATGATTGTCAAAAACTGAAAAGAAAAAAATTGCCTTCTAATTGATATAGCCATAAAAACACACCACTACCTGCCTTAGGTCTTCCTGTAGACTTGGTAGGTAGAGTGACCATAGCAGAAATCGAAATATAATAATATCTGCATTGGAAAATATGCAAATTTACAGAAAGGGAACTATAATAAATCTATATGAACACCACCCATGACCCAGTTACAGACATATAGGATCTGTAACAGTTTTATGGGACGTTAAAATGCACACAGACAGAAGAATCAAAGCTAATCGCCCAGGCATTGTGATCAGAGACCACAAAAACAGAATATACCTTCTTATTGCCATGGCAGTCCCTGCAGACTAATGTACAAGGACCTTAAAATTAAAGTCTTAGAAATGTGGCACGTGAGCATATCAACAACTCCAGGTGTAGTTGGAGCCTTCGGTTTGATTGGAAAAAGGTTCCAATAGATTCATTGAAGAGATCTCCGGTAATCCAAGCCTTATCGGTAAAAACTATTTTTGAGCTTAGGTCTCTGATTGGGACTCGGAAGGAAATGTGTATACAGCAGAAATCCAAGGAAATAATAATAATAATAATAATAATAATAATAATAATAATAATAATAATAATAATAATAATAAATGCCTTGATGCTACACCAGGCATGGGTCTCATGGCTTCTGATCTTAAGTGATTGGTAGTGTTAACATGTAGATGGTTTGTTTTGGTGAATTATCCCGTTTAGTGCAACAGATGTGTTTGTCAGCAGAGTAGAGGGGAATGTTTTGTTTGATTGTTTTTTTTTAAAGGCAACTTGACACTCACATCTAGCTAGATTCTTGGGAACACTCGAAACCTGAGACCATACGAGCGGACTTGGCTAACTGTTCCACATTTACAATGTAAATGATCTTATTTCAAATCGACTGTTTTTCAAAATTGCATATAACTTTCATCTACTTTATCGGGAAAGGTAATTTTTTGTGTGTTACCTTTACGTTGGGCCACTTCCTTTCTGATGGTGCTTTACTAAATCGAAACAAATAGTTATTTCCCATCTGACCACATCTTTCCCCCTCCCTGTCTTACCGTATAACTGAGTATATATAGACACTTCTGATATAAATATATCCTGCAATTAAGAAAAAAGAATTATGAATAGGAATTTAAAATAAATATTTTTTCAGGGCCAGCCTGGGATTATTTTGCCATTCAAGAAGCAAATGGTTACGGAAGCCCCAATGAAGTAAATTGGGCCTCAACCACCAATGGCATCATTATCATCATCCTCAGTTGCTTGCTCATTCTTTTCATATGTGGAATCTCCTTTGGTTATTGCTATTGGAGAAGAAAGAAAAATAGGTAAGTAGATTCTCTTATGTACCGTGTCTCTTCAGGACGTGGGCGAAAATGGCTCTCTACTACTTCCTACACTTAATAAGCTCTAAGTTTTCTTTCTACCTTTACTGTTTTAATGAAATATCAGTGAAGGCCAATGATAATACGAGCTCACTAATGAATAAAAATGGTCCCTTCGTCTGAAACTTGGGTCTTACATTCTTATCCGCGATGGCTGAGAGAATGCCCAAATTATTTCTGGAGAGAGTGTTTATATAACCTCCTGCAATACGATTCTTTCCCACGCTTGTAACTCGAGTGCAGCTGCGATTCTGCACGCGTCGGCCTGAAGGTTACTTCAAGTCAACCTGGCTTCTTTGACGGCAAATTCCGTTCTGGTACGAGTGTGGGATGGGTGTCGAGACTCACACTACAATATTCCTCTCAATCCAAGTTGTTCTGACATACATTTACACAAGAACAGTTAGGTTACTCGCTGTTTCCTTCTGTCTACCTTGTCTTCAGAATGACCTGTGAGTGTCAACTTCTTCAAGATCTCTTGATTCTAAGTACAAGTATTGGTTTTGTTCCCATTTTCCTTAATGAACAATAAAGTGGCTTGATTAGATTGTTAGCGATTTTAACCACCCGTTTGTACCGTTGAGTGTTTGAAAACCCTAGAGAACGTTTTTCATCGATATGTAGCAAGTGTCAAGTCAAATATTCATGATTAGTCAACAGTGGAAGAGTAGTTCTATTAAACATAAATTATTTTAAAATATCATCACTAAATAAATAAACGGCAATTTCTGTCAGTCCATTCGTGTGTCTGAAAATCTCTCAAACTCGGATTACTTGCTCTGCATAACCGTATAATACCTTTTTGGAATCAGGATGATCCCGGGATTGAAAATCTGCACTTCATCAGGTATTTGAACATCCAGCATTGGGATTTGTACCCGGATGAAGAGGTAACAGTTAAAATTTAAAATTTTAAAATAACAGGAAAAATTAGTGATTTTAAAAGTTTTCAATTTATATTAAAACAAAAGTATTTAAGGTTTTTATGTTACTTAAAAACTTGGTGAATTTAAGAAAATTTGTTTTAAATTGAGTTTTAAATTTTTTTAAAGTTAAAATGAGAGGTTTCGTCGTGTGGAGTTTTGAAGTTCCGCGGAGTTTGTGTTTTAAAGAACGCAATTTTGTGCCTGAATTGGAATTTCAGCTCAAACCAGAGTTTCGGCACAAATCGGTCTTTTGGTCGGAATTGGACTTATAGCTCGAATCAGAGTGAAAGTGAGATTTTGAATTTCCATGGAGCGAATTGAGGAATTCAAAGTTATTTCTTCAAAGATATCATTGCTATTTTCTAAGCTTGACCAGAGGTCACTTTACTTTTAGGCTGAAGGCCCCATTAGTCATACGCAGGAACTAGCTTAAAAGTCCACAAAAAACTTATTTAAAAGTAAAATCTATTTTTGCATATTTGAGTTTTTGGAACTTATAAATTCATTTTTAATTTCAATTTGCGAAAATAAAACCTTTTTCAGTTTTTAATTATTCTATAAAATCAGTAAGAACACTAGAGACAATATATAAAATGAAAATTAATAATTAGATTTTATATCTATAATATTTTAAATAGTGTTTCAGGGCCCCATAGAACTAATACTGTGATGATGTCCCACAGTCTTAACGGTGAGTTAGGTGAAAAAGCTTATTTCCCCACTGGGAAGGACTTCGGTCCTTCACTGAAACTGTTTATACAAGTGAGGGATGGTAGAAGATAGAATTAATTCTAATTGTCTGTATTGGATTGGGAGTTTCATTATCGTGACCACCTGGAATATTAAAACTAGTTTAGTCACATATCATTACAGCAATTTTAGTCAGCTTAAAAACCACATGTCATAAATATCGTTAATGGGAGATAACTCTGTCGATAATTTACAAGATTTTAATTTTTTTTCTAAGTTATCTCCCTCTAACGGTTAATGTTTAAGTAAAGCTAATGTAAAAGAAATTAAAGCATAAAAGAGTGTAGTTTTCTTTAAAAATAGAGAGGGAATTGATTGAAAATTTGAATGTTTGCTTTAATCTCCATTACTCTTTTAGAATGATCGCTAAGTCATGGTCGGGAGACACGTCTCGCTAATAATTCCGAATAATCTTCTGTAGGGATGTCCCACCTTAGCACGTTAAAAACGTGTACCCCGATTATAAAAGTTTCGAAAATTGATAAAAACAATTTTTTAACGTCTAAATGTTTGAGTTATTGTTAAGAGGAAACAATAAAGTATTTTTTGAACATTTTTTCAGAAATTTTGATCATTCCTATCCGGTTAAGAAATTGATTCAAATATGTTGTTTTTTTAGTCAATAACATTTACACGAAAAAAAAGCCGATCGGCCATATTTTCTGAACATAAACAAAAATTCATAAATACAATTTGTAAAATATTTTAAAAAATGAAGTATAATATTTTCAGACCTTTTTTTCTGCTACTACGACTCCGCATCGGACAAAAAACTGAACTTAAAGCGAGTTGAATTTTGTTATTCCCTATTTTAAAGAGGAGATCAACGTGTAAATTGTTAGGCGTGATGCAGTCAGTATTCCGATAACGCAGGAACTGCATACACTCTTCCTCAAATTTGCCTTGGTAAGGAAACAGCACAGATTTAAGTTCTTCAATATAATTTTTGAAACCAGAATGATGAGACAAGCAATTTATAAAGAACACATTTGTCTCTAGTGACTAGACAGATGCGTTTATTATAAATTGCTAGACTCTAGTCATTAGGTGAAGGGATAATTCATCATCATCATCATCATCATCATCATCGTCGTCGTCGTCGTCGTCGTCAGCCGCAGCAGCAACCACTGTAGTCCACGGCTAGATAAAGGCCTTTTCCAACTCTTTGTATAACGACTCTCATCGTGCTATTCTTTGAATGTCTTACCAACAGAACCTGCTATCTCATCTCTCCATCTGGCCTTTTCATATTGCGTTTACTCTCCAACGGGCACTAATGTGCCAGACTTCGGCTTCATCTGCTCTTCTTGTCATTTGTACCGTTCACCTCATTAATAACTTCTATGATATCTCTTCCCTACACGCAAGTCGCTAGTGGCCCGCCGGTAGCAGCAACCCGCGGGCCACCAGTGAGCCTCTTGCGATCGCCAGTGGTAACATTGCCGAGACGAACACGCCGGAGGTCCAACAGTGGGTCACCAGCGGCAAACGCTAGTGGCATGCTACCCAGTGGCAGGTTGGTGGCTTGCGTGTAGGGTTGGCCTCTTCTCGGATCCATGTTGACATTTTTCTATCTCTCTAGCATTGCTCTTTTTTGTGCGTTTTTTCGATTTTGTTAATTTGCATGTCACATACCCGTTTATCATAGCTAGCATTATATATTTATTATACACTTCAGCAGATATGAAAGTTGCTTTTCATTATGCCTCTATTTTTTATTAAATGCTTTAGAAATAATCGTTATATGACACTTTGTTTAATTCTCAGAGTCTTTCCTTAATGTTTTCACCGGCCTTAAGTAGTTGTATTCATTCTTGCTGTTTATCTTCAGTTCTTATGGTCTTTTACGGAGCATTACAAATGAACGTTACTTTCATTTCATTTCTCTTCATTTTTTATCCTAACTCAAGACTTTCTTTACGTATCATTTCTTGTAATTCCTCTGATATGTTTTATATTACTAAAATATCGTCAGGAATAGTCGGTGATTAAGACATTTTTTTAGGAAAATAGAATCCAGCGGATATGCTGGCAATATAATGATTATCGGAAAGTGAAATGTGAAATCTGCGAGCTGACTTCCGATTCAGGCTTTGTCTATTGCATTTACTTTCGAAGAAAGGCCCTTAAGAAAGGCATAAACTCCTTCCCACTCTTACGGACCAAATTCGACTTTTACGGCTTATCAACTTTTTCGGATTATTTACGGCTAGAAAATATTTTTAGATTGTAAGATTTACTGGTACAAGTCCTACTAATAACCAATAATTGGAGCGAGAAGAGGTGGATTCATACCTTTCACAAGGGTGTTTGGGTGTAGGTGAATATAACGAACCCAAGTGGAATTGGAACTCGGCTCTCTGATTTTCAATTTCGAGCCGTTATCCATTATACCACCCGCACATCCAAGTGGAATACGCTTGGGAATATCAGCACTCATTTAGGTACTGACCAGGCGCGACGTTGCTTAACTTCGGTGATCGTACGAAAACCGGTGTTTCAACGTGCTATAGGTTAAATAGAAGGTTACATTGGGCGGCAACCAATCTAAGAGAAAGAAAACTGAATCCCAAACAGTGAAGGAGGCATTGGGAAATCTTTTCAGGTATCATTCCCAAGAATGCAATTCACATAGGGACGTGGCATTGTTAACAACAACGACATGTATAAAATATGTCCCTACATAGTCAAAAAATGAAATAAATAAAAATTATCGTGAAATATAGAGAATAATCATCTTCATCGTAAACATGTATTCTTTTATGTGCAGTCTTCCTTCTGGTCGTGAGCGATCATGGTTCTCCACAACTGCCTATTCTAAGAAATGTTTTCCCCTTACTATCCATCCTGGTCCCTGTTCTGACATCCATTTACACAAGCTCAGTTAGGTAGGTTACCCACTGTTTCTTTCTATCCATCTTACCATCAGTATGCCCTGTGTGTGTCAACTTTTCCAATCCCTCTTTCCTCATTATGTGTCCCAGAGATTTGAACAGTTTCTTTCTGATTCTGAATATGTGTCAATTTTGTTCCTATTTTCCTTAAAACATCCTCGTTTCACATGTTCCTTTTATCTCAGCATTCTTCTGTAGAACCATATCTCTGTTACTATAGAGTGATTGATAGTACAAAGCACATTGTACACTTTTATTTGATTCAAATAAAACTTTCCTGTTTCTTAATAATTTGTTTCGGTTTTGGAATGCTATTCCAATGCGCCTTTGCATTTCAAATCCTCCCTAAAACTGATATATTAGTCTGACGGGAAAGGAGATAAGATTTGAACATTCTTTTCTCTGTCAAGTAACTAGCAATTAAACTGCATCGCTCTTGTCTCTTGCTGATTTGTAGTCGGGTAAAGTTAATGCAATATTGAGTTATTTGTCTTGGGAAAACATCGATGAGGGACAAATAATCAGGATTCACCGTTTTTGTTCTGGAGAAACAATTCACTCGACGAAACACGTACATAAAGTTGGATTTAATTCAACTATAACATACTTTTCGCTTCAAACATTTGGCTTACGGCCATATCACGTTGAAACACCGATTGCGTACGATACGCGAAGTTAAACAACGTCAAGCCTGGTCAGTATGTAGATGGGTGACCTCTTGGGAATACCAGGTGCTGTAAGCTTGGATGTGCGTGCGGTGTAATGGATAACGACTCGGAATTGGAAATCGGAGAGCAAATTTCCAATTCCTGTCGGGTTCGTTATATTCACTTACGCGTAATTACCCTTGGGAAATGTATGAATCCACCTATTCTCCCACCAGCTATGGGTTAACTAGTAAGACTTGTGTTATTAAAACGATTATTGTCTCCCCACCCCTGCAAAAATAAGATAAAATAATGTGAAAAATATTTGGATTTCGGCATTAAATAACCTACAGAGGTTGTTATGTCACTAAACAAAAACAACCAACTGACAATTTCTGTGTCACGTTTTATGCCGTCTGCTATAACTCTTCCCGGGTAGTTAAAGTCCTATACACCAAGTAACAATAAAGAGCTGAATAGTAACAACAGAATATGAAGTCTGTCTTTCTGTCTGTCTGTCTGTCTGTCTGTCTATCTATCTATCTATCTATCTATCTAACTACTTACTGTTGATGCTTTGTACATATGATTAAATAAAATACTGTTGATTTTTATTCCAGTTCTGTAGATCCGGCCGGCCCAACCATTGAAGAAAAGATAGCATCAAAAGGTAATATAATCATTTTAAAAGTTTTTCGTAGAGCTCAGTGATATTTAACGATATTGCTGTACTCATATCTATAAATAATAATTACATGTTACATGTTTTGGTCTTCTAAAACGTTTTGCACTAATAATGATTTTATTGATGGAATCATCAGTTAAAACTATTATTAGGACAACCACGTAAAATAGAAGTTTTTGAAATTATGTCATTCAACTAACCTATATTGTTGTATAATTATATATAATTATATTATATATAATAATGATTTATCATATTCATGTTTAATAATTATATATGTATATACTCTTTCTTGCCTTAAGTTTTATATTGCGATATAAAAGAAAGAAAGGCACAAAAACAGAAAGACACAACAGAAGCCTGTGCCTGGTGATTCTTCCTTGTCGTATGATATATATATATATATATATATATATATATATATATATATATATATATATATATATATATATATATATATATATTAAAGACAAACAGACCACTTTAAGGCTCTATGTAATAATTTATTTCACCATAGCCTTTTAAAGGACGCTGGATCATCAGACTTCACTTCCAAAAGGTGAAACGAAAAATGAAATGAAAATTTACACTTTTGACGGGTAGTATTAAGTTTATGTAATTTAACAGAGAGGGTAGTGAGGAGTGGTGCGAGAGACATGATCGAGTTTATAGTGGGTTTATTTTAATATTTCTATCTATCATACTTAGTATTAGGGGGGGGAGGGACTAGACATTGACCTATTTAATCGGTTAACTTAACGGAAGTGATATATTGAAAGGGAAGGGGGAGAAGAGAGAAAAAAGAAAAAGACAAAACAAAGAAAGAAGGGGGAAGTAAAGAGAAAGAAGCTGTAATTAGGTTTTACGAAGGAAGAGGGGGGTGGTAATTTTTAGCAACTTATGTAAAAAAACAGATTTTAATGTTTGATAGTAATTTAAATGTTTATAATATCTACGAATAAATTAATTTGATGTTTGCTAGCAATTTAAATATTTAACTCTTTTACAAATAATTTAGGGATTTTATATCAGTTAAATAGTATATTTAAAAACACATTCATAGAAAGTACATTAAAAAAATTTATTCAAAATATAAGTTTACTGATAGTAACTTTTAATATTGTAAATGATTGTTAAGGTAACATCTCTATCAGTTTGAATCTAATTCATGAATGTAATTTGTGACTATTTTTAAATGGGTAATCTTTATTAAAGTTTAGGTTTTAAATTAAGATGGAGTAATATTTGAAGGCAATATTAAAGATTTTGTTTTATCATATATATATATATATATATATATATATATATATATATATATATATATATATATATATATATATATACCACACATACACTTATGTAAATCTCACATATACATACGTTCATTTACATTTGCAATTACACACATAGGCACATACACATGTATCGATATACACAAGTACCTATGTATATTCAAATATCAATACTTAAATTATTACATGGAACCTTATAGTGGTCTGTTTTTCTTTACATTATTAGCTCTGAATTTACAATGAGCTCTCAAGATTTCATCTTCCTTGAGACTAGCCATAAGGATTACCAAGTTTTTCGTAACTTAACTATATATATATATATATATATATATATATATATATATATATATATATATATATATATGTATATATCTGTGTGTGTTTGTGTGTAATTCAACAAACTGATACCATAAACAGTTTGAAAATTCCTGTGAATTTAAAATTTTAAATTCGCGGGTGAAAATGATCATCATGCTATCTCAATTCCAGTTGTATGAAATATATATATATATATATATATATATATATATATATATATATATATATATAATGTGGAGAAACTTATCACTTGAATGGGTGGTGTTTTTTCAGTCATGTCGACTTCGAAGTTTCGTGAGCGCAAAGTAGTAATGGCTTCACTTTTCAGGGCTGTTGGCTTTTCTGCTGCTACTTCTCGATTTCTTCGTATTTATGTATAGTTTGGTGTAATCATAAATGCGAAAAAATTGAGAAGTAGCAGCAGAGAAGCCAACAGCCCTGAAGAGTGAAGGCATTATTACAATGCACTCACGAAACTTCGAAACTTTATATAAAAATATAAATTTAATCCTTGTACGTTGAACATTTTAGCATTGCCACTAAGGTCCACTAAAATAGAATTACTGACACTTGAACGACTTAACACTTTGTTGTTATGAACTACTTTGTTATCATTAGCTACGCTATGACACTCCTAATTTTTAACAACAAACTTCTCAGATCATCAATTTTGACGCAAAATTACTTTGACTGGTCACGTAATCATAATCAACCAATCAGATTGCATTTTAAACAGCTAGTAATCTAGGCTAATTTCGCATAAAACGGAAAGAATTATCCAACTTCCACACGCATCTCCACCTAAATTATCCTTAAAGACTCCAATTCCATTTTCGACTGCTTTATATATATATATATATATATATATATATATATATATATATATATATATATATATGGTGTCCATAAAGTTCGTGTGCACTTTAAAAATTTATAACTTTATTTGTATTTGCGATAGAAATAATTTGTGAAAAGGATTAGAAAGAAGTAAATCTATATTTTTAAGTTTTTATTTAAATTTTATTTAAGTTTCCACATCTTCTCCATCATTAGCAATACAAAGGGTAATACGATTTTGCAGTTCACGGAAAACATTTGACAACTGATTTACAGTAATGCCTGAAATCACATTAGTTATTTTAGCTATACTTAAAACTAGGTACATTAAACTTTATAACATTTTTTACAGATTATTTCTATCGCAAATACAAATAAAGTTATAATTTTTTTAAAAGTGCACACGAATTCTATGGACACCCTGGATATATAAAAGAACGAAGAGTAAGATTTCAGCGTTCAAAACATTAATTTAAAACAGGGTTCAATACGAAAGTAAAGCAATAAATATTTATTTATTATTCATTGTTACATTAGAACAAGTACATACCCACTACAAAACTGTACATATTGTTTCAACGTTAATTTTTTTTTACGTTTCATCAGCTTCCTTTCTTTATCCACATGTAAATTCTGTTTTACCTTTTATGGGAAACTTTCCAATGACGGAAGTGGAAGATGCGCTTCGTTAACTGTATTTCAGAATAAAATATTTTAGTAGCATTGTGATTCCCCAGCTGATGAAAAGTTAAAAACATTTTTAACGTTGAAACAAGATCTACAGTTTTGTAGTGGGTTTGTACATCTTCTAATGTAACAGTGCATAATATATATATATATATATATATATATATATATATATATATATATATATATATATATATATATATACACACACACACACACACACACACACACACACACACACACATATATATATATATATATATGTGTGTGTGTGTGTGCGTGTGTGTGATATGTGTGTGTGTGTGTGTGTGTAAAATATCTATTTTACTCAATATGGTCGTCATATAAGAATCACTAGTAGATGTGTAGCAAACTCGTCCTGACGACCTTTGCTAATGAATTCCATATTCTATTAACAGGTCACCATTAATTTTAATACGGAAACAGACAAAAGATCTGTATCAATATTGGGAAAATCCAGTTCCGATTTTTGTTTCTGTTTTTACTCGTAGTTCCTGACACTTGTTCCTCTACAAACAACGTGTATTGGTAATTATCAAAGAAAAATCAAAACTGACGGACATTAAAATATTTTTCTGAATGGGGATTATAAATATTCCAAATAAATTACACACAGTTTAAAAATGATGTCAAATGACTGCCAATAAAATTGACGGAAAGATACTTAGGTATGACGTCATTTTAGTAACACTATTTTTATAGCTTTTCTTTCTATTTCAGTTGTAGCTTTTTATTATTATATTATTTTTCAGATGACGATGACTTTAAAAAGAAAATATTCAGGACCCCCGTTTTAACTTTACCATCTTTAAACAATAAGGTAAATATTATTTGCGGTCCGGTTTCTGATACTGCCATTCTACAAATACATAACTCAACTGAAAATCAATACTTAGAGTATAGGCTCATGAAATCTATCTATCTATCTATCTATCTATCTATCTATCTATCTATCTATCTATCTATCTATCTATCTATCTATCTATCTATCTAGGGTGTTCTGCCCTAGTCAATCTGACTCCCAAGGATAGGCGATGCGCATTCAAAACTTATCGAAGGGTTAATATTTATTTCCGTTGCATACTGATTGCTTAATAGCCGTAGAATGTAAAACGATCTGGGTAAAAAGAAAGTAATAAAATAGATGAAAATGAAAACTAGGCAAAAATGATTATGAATAATATCTCATTATTTCAAATTTAAATTTTAAAATAGTTTATCGTCCGAGTCGAAAAAACAAAAAATACTTAAAGTCAGTCAGTTATGTGCCATGCGTGATACACGCTTAGGCGATCATGTATCTTTCGATACATGACTGATGAGGCAGATTTTTTCCCGCGGTAGGTTGCCATTTCTTTTTGCCATAGACCAGTTGCCATCCACGGCTATAGAACCCGGTCTATCCTGCTATTTACCCATAGCTGGGAGGAGGAGAAGAGTATTCCTACCTTTCCCTAGGGTATTAGCCCGGAAGTGAATGTAATGGATTCGACTGGAATTCGAACTCAGCTCTCCGATTCCTTAATCCGAGCCGCTATCCATTATTCCACCGTAAGATTTAAAATTATTCAAGCCTAAATAAATCAACAAAATTTACATTTCAAATCCTTGGCACATATACTGTCTTTGAAGAGTTATGATTATTTGAATCCCGAGGGTAAGAGGGCACTGGGAGAAAGTGAGATGGAGTATGACAGAGTTTGAGTGTGAGAGAGAGTGTGTGTGGAAGAAAGAGAGAGAATTCTAACTCTAATTTTAATTTTCCAATTTTCGTTAAATACGGTCTCGGTAATACAAATACGTTTAAGAATCAAGCAGGTAACTCTTTATAAATTAATAATAAAAATTTTAAAATGTTGTGATAAAATGAAAATAACTAAACGGTGTAAAGTCAAATTAGTACCTGATGATTACAATAACCATAAAATTTGTACTGTCGGCATGGTGTATTATGTATATTTATCAATATATACTTAATAGGTCTGTTATTTAGCATTGAGCACTGTTCTTACACCAAAGGATATATATATATATATATATATATATATATATATATATATATATATATATATATATATATATATATATATTATATATATATATATATATATATATACCCAAGTTTATGATTGGTATATACGGAGTGAAATCCAATAACCAACAATTAATATTCTTTAAAGAGTGCTCAATACAGAGTAGAGCAGATATAATTATTTATTTGAATATTACAACATAAATATGTTATAAAATCACGACAAAAGTAGCCATTTTGTTTCAACACTTCTTGTGTCTTGTCAAGTGACGATGTAGAATATAGAATAAATGGTTTTAAAAGTTTCAAATTAATCAACGATCCTTAGCTAGGAGTAAACGCTGTTACATAAGCTAGAGTAGCCAATCAAGATACAAGTATAGGGTGATTCGAAAAATTTGACAACTAAGCAATGTTATCATAGATATTAAAAGATTTATAAAATTTGAAATTAAAATTAAAAGTAAAAAATTAAAATTACCTATTTAGAAATCTAAATCAAATCTCTATTAAGTTTTATATATATATACTCAAATGGATAAATATAAATAAATGTAGGTGTAAGTGTTCAAATACAAATACACACACACACACACATATATATATATATATATATATATGTGTGTGTGTGTGTGTGTGTATATATATATGTGTGTGTGTGTGTGTACACACATATATATATATATATATATATATATATGTGTGTGTGTGTATTTGTATTTGAACACTTACACCTACATTTATTTATATTTATCCATTTGAGTATATATATATATATATATATATATATATATATATATATATATATATATATATATATATATATATATATGGGATAACGATATATAAATTATTATATATCAAGAACAATTTTGGAGGAAAGATGTGTGACAAAGTGGAAAAAAGTTTACGTGAGACCCTTAAGACACGGTATTGTGTGTGTGTATATATATATATATATATATATATATATATATATATATATATATATATATATATATATATATATATATATATATGTATATATATATATATATATGTGTCAAACAAACACTTTCTGGTCGTCGAATCTGATATGGTAATTTAAGTTATGGCCTTTCTTCTCTTCAAAAATCCCAACGCATTTTCCTTACATACAATTTTTTTGTTCATTTTAAAGAACTCGAAACTCATAGACTTTCAGGGAAACGCGTGGTTTATAGTTTTTCCACTTTCTCTTATCATCTATGCTTTTGTTTCGGATACTGTTATACATCCTACAAACATACAAATTTATGAATGTATGTATGTAACAATATACATTGTTTTTAATGTTTATTGTTGCAATCTTTTGGTTGCCGTTGTCTTTTTGTATATTAACTGCGACAAAATCAAGACTGCAGTTATCATTAATAAATTCGTCATAATCGGCCTTTTAGTCTTAATCTCAGATACTTGCTTTGAAAGGCATCAAGCAAGATGTCTCTTGAAATTCATTTGTGCCAACGCTACTACAGCAATAACTGTGTTAATAGTTTCACGACAAATGGAAGCAAGAAGCTAATTCTTTCAGTGAACCATTTAATGTCACCTGTTCGAAATCTTTTGAAAGTTTCTCATCAAAGATCTCTCGAGATAGAAAATTCTAATAGTTCTACAAGAAAAATAGCTGACATTGAAATACGGGAAAGTAAAAAGTTACAAATTAGCTGATAATGATTCTGGCGCCATTATTTGTCGTGTTCCTTTAAAAGAGGATAATTTTTCGTGAAGGCTGCTCAACAATTTCTACGTTATCATTGTCGTTATCAACATCATCATTGTTGGCTTCGGTATCCTTAGAATTATGCAAATAATGGTGTCCTTGTAGTTGATATCTTTTCCCCACTTCTAATCTCTGATTGACAGTTCGTTTCTTTTGGTTTGGCCGTTTGTCTATTAACTTTTCAGTCATTCCTTTTCATCTTAACTCGCGGGAAAAAAAAGAAATGAGAAACGTTAGCTGCCTCAGCATTTAGGCAAATTTCCCGATTAAAAACCACGGTAGGGAAAAAAAAACTTCATCAATCCATTCTACTTCAGACCCCACAACCACGCCAACCTGCGCAAACAAACAAACAAATACAATGACAAACTTAACAAAAGTAAAACCACAAACTACCTTCTACAAATACTGCCGTCCTTACCAGGAATAATAATAATAAAAAAACAAGCGAACAAAAAAAACAAAAAACAAAAAACAAAAACAAAAAACAAACACAAAAAACAAAAACAAAAAAAAAGAACACCACACTCCATGCCAAAAATAAATAGACAAAAAATAATGACATGCTGTAGACAAGAGTTATAAGGGTATCTGGGTGGTGAGTGTCTGCCAGCTGGGGTTGTTCATGACCACACCTACCTCCTAACCCTTTTGCTCAAACTTCAGAAGCCATCTCTCTCTCACAATCTCTCTGTCGCTCACTTTTAACTTGCTGGGTGGTTGTGGGGTTTAGATGATGTCGATGTTGACAGTCTAATCAAGATGGCCAATTAATAGAACTGACGCCTGGACTCTCTCGGCGCGGTATACAAAGAAAAAAATCTTTAACATCAAGACGTGTTGCTCTTTACACTTGAGTAATATGAATCAGTTTTTAAAAGTCAATATGCAAAACAAATAGGATGTCTGGAGATTTTAGAAGCTTTCGGTATCACTAATTTCGAATTCGCATATAACATAATTTTTAATGAGTAGTGGATTTTTTTAAAAATCGTTGATTCCCAAACATCTGTGAGGAAGTCATGGAAATATTTGATGCTAAATTGATACAAGAAATTGTTTTTACTTAGTTTTCTATTTCAATTTCCCGTTGTTTTCCTTGTTATCACTACAACAAGAAAACAGTTTCTACTTATGAAAATACTTTTCTACAAGTGATTGCAATCGTTTATTTAAGGTTGGCGCCAAAGTCGATTCATCTGGCTATTAAATCAGAAGGAGTGATTTATGACGATGAACATAATTATTGTAATTTTTTGATTGAAACTAACACCAATTAATATCAGAGAGACTTTATGGAGTAAATTAAATTAAACATATTCAATGTTTTGATGCGGGTTGAATAAATGAGATTTGCACTTGATTGTCTAAAAATGTAAATACTAATTTAAGGATACTCGTATTTTTAAAAATATTTTTCGTTTTCTTTTTCTTCTCTTTCTTTACTCCCCCTCCTCCTTCTTCCATCCCCTTATTCTTTTCCAATGCCCTTTCTTACATATTTTTTACATATCTTCTCTTTCTCCTTCTCACAATTCTCCTCCTCTTCCTTCTCACACTTCTTCTCACATTTATCCTCCTTCTCATACCTCCTCCTTATCAGACTTCTTCTTCTTCTCACACTTAACCTACTTTTTACACTCCTCCTCCTCCTTATCATTTTCGCATTTCTTCTTCTTTTCATTCTTCTTCTTTTCATTCTTCTTCTTCTTCTTCTTCTTTTCATTCTCACACTTCTTCTTCTTCTTCATATCTTCTAGAGTAATTTAAAAATTGATTATTAATCGCAACTGTTTAAAGTTTGATTCACTACATAAATAGAAATAGTTTAATTTGTCTAATGAAAGACATATTGATGTTGTAGAGAGAGATATTTCTAGTTTCCTGCATTGTATTTCGGGTTCGATACTCAGTACCTATAACTGAGTCCTTAAAATAGTGAAACGTTTGTACATTTGAAAGTTCAACACAAAATTGCCTATCAAATGAAACTGTTTTATTTCTATCACATGGCAAATTATTGTCATTTTTCAGAACTATACAAACAATAATGATCACAGTTTGAATAAATTGAAGGACAAATCATTTGATGGTCGAGCAATTGATCCAGGTGAGAAAGGAATATTTTAAAATTTTATTTTATTCAATATCTTTCATCAATTAATTTTATAATTCTACCCAATTTCTGTTATTCTAGAATAAAATTTGTAAGTTCTTTTTATAATTTTTTAAAAGAATACCATATTTTGTTTTAATAATTAAACGGAAAATGTTTCTTTCAGATTGGTTAGATGAAAGCAAAAACGAAATATAACGGAAAAATGAAAGATTAAACGTTGGTAACATTTAAATAATCTGCATTTGATTGATAAGACCGTTAAATTTTGTCACAATTTTGATACTGTTCTGAGGATGACGCAAATAAACACCAGAGTTTCATGCTCATTGCAATCATCAGGTACTCATTTGAGTTTAGAGTGTTTCTGTTTGGTATCAAATATGTATGTTTTACAATTCCTGTCCCGTTACTTTAAAATTGGTTGAAGATTGATTTGATTTTTACGGTCTATCAATCATGTACAGGTTATTTAAAGCCAGAAAATTTTATTTTTAAAATCTATTTTTAGATTGTAAGAATTTTTTTGGAGATAATAATGATTTACTGATACAAGTTCTACTAATTAATCCATAGCTGGGGGAGAAAAGGTGGATTCATACTTTTCCCAAGGGTATTTTTGCATAAGTGAATATAACGAACCCGACAGGAATTGGAAGTCGGCTACCTGATTTTCAATTTCGTGTCGTTATCCATTACACCGCACGCACATCCAAGCTTACAGCACCTGGTATTCCCAAGCGGTAACCCATCTATGTACTGACCAGGCTCGACGTTGTTTAACTTCGCGTATCGTACGCAATCGGTGTTTCAACGTGATATGGCTGTAAGCCAAATGTTTGAAGCGAAAAGTATGTTATAGTTGAATTAAATCCAACATTATGTACGTGTTTCGTCGAGTGAATTGTTTCTCCAGAACAAAAACGGTGAATCCTGATTATTTGTCACTCATCGATGTTTTCCCAAGACAAATAACTCAATATTGCATTAACTTTACCCGACTACAAATCAGCAACAGACAAGAGCGATGCAGTTTAATTGCTAATTACTTGACAGAGAAAAGAATGTTCAAATCTTATCTCCTTTCCCGTCAGACTAACATATCAGTTTTAGGGAGGATTTGAATCTAATAATTACGTCTTAATTAAAATATGTAAATGATGTCAGGTCACTCTTCGAATGATATTGCTACCATATAACCCAGGACTACTTGCCACATTGTCAAGTCATTGGCATTAAACTGCACCGCAACCGAGTTTTTGCTGTTGAGAAGGGTGACTACATTCCTAGCAGGATTAAAAACAAGATCTGTCAAAGGGCGTATGAACGTTCATGTAGGGTCAGCGCTCATCTAGCCCGATGGGCTCCATAGCTAGGTATGTTGCCAGTGCATTGATGATACGGCATTGCTAGGTGGAGGGCTTCCTATACTGAAGATGAAATCAACTGTCACGTCTCCGTGACCAAACCGAGCTTCAGTTTGGAGGACATTGACTGTATTAATTTTAATATTTGGAGGACATTGACTGTATTAATTTAAAATATACCTTTTTACAGGCTTTATTTTTGAAATGGAATAAGATCATTCTAAATTTCAGAATTTCGCTATTGCCCATCAAAATGACTGGAAGAAAGCAATCTAAAAACAATGGAAAAGAGATGTAACAAAGCATAAACGAAATACTTCCAGTTTGTTCAGCTTAGGAAACTTAGCATTGCAGCCAAAGTATTTTAAAATGCTGCCAATAACAAAGGAGAAAATGAAAAATACC
Organism: Acanthosepion esculentum; assembly: GCA_964036315.1. Classification (NCBI taxonomy): domain Eukaryota; kingdom Metazoa; phylum Mollusca; class Cephalopoda; order Sepiida; family Sepiidae; genus Acanthosepion; species Acanthosepion esculentum. Next base: position 66,258,669 of record OZ038485.1, read on the forward strand.
TAACAACAAGTCGAATATAGTATCAAAATTGACATTATTTTTACTTATTTGTTATGTAACTAAATACATAAATGTCAACAATGTTTCTGTAAAACTTGATATTTCCTGTAATAAATTCTTAATAAATATTATTGTTATTATTTTACTTAAATGTAAGGTAGTCCTACATTTACAATTCCATACGGCTAACCATGAAAAGAAATGTTGATTAAAACTACTTAAAACCTTTAAGCACGTACTGCCGCCAAATTGTTAAATGTTGAATACGCACCTCAACCCTCACCGAACCCGTCATTTACAGAATGCAAACTGAAGTACTATACAGAATACAGAACGCATTTACAGAATTCTTTATGACGTTTACTGTTCAGTACACAACTGTACTGTTTACACGTTTAGAAATAAATTAAAAATGCTACAAATGACGCAAAAGTGATATTAAAACTGAAGTTTGTTGACACAAACCCATTGAGTAATGGGTAGCGGCTCGGATTGAGGAATTCCAGTTGAATCCATTACATTCACTTACGTGCTTGGGAAAGGTATGAATCCTCCTCTTCTCCCCCCACCCAGCTATGGGTAAATAGCAGGACAGACCGGGTTCTATAGCCTTGGATGTCAACTGGTCTACCGCAGAAAGAAATGGCAACCTACTGCGGGAAGAAATCTGCCTCGTTAGTCATGTATCGAAAGATATATGATCGCCTAAGCGTGTATCACGCATGGCACATAACTGCCTGACTGACTGAAATACCGGTCAAGTACAGCTTCTCACTTAGCGACCAAATTCATGGTCGTTACCATGCTGTTGAAATTGAATCCGATAGTTAAGCTGTATACAAAACGAATTGGGCATTTTACAAATTGTCAGTTAATGATACATACGCAAATGCCTCGATGCAGGAAGCCACATGTTCGATTCTCATTGCGTGCTCTGGAACTGCAGCTTTGTGTCATATTTGACCTGAACCAAAAAAAGCTCTATGCTCAACATTTAAGTAGTAATATCAGCCATATTTAAAATAAGGACAGTTTCAAAAGTCAGTCGGTACATGAAGGAAAGAGCGCCATACATTTAGGCTGGTAAATGGTGACTCGTATAAATAATTGAATGAGCCTTCATATTAAAAAAAATTATTCTTCTTGTTGATTCATGCGAAATTTCTTCATCTCTTTTACAGTGTCCGGTCGACTATACGAGTACAACAGATTAACAAGCAAAAGTCGTTGGGTACCAACACCAGTAGAGATTAATTCAAAGATGGCCTCAGTGAATAATTTATTATAAAAATATCGAAAAAAAAAAACATGTAAATTGTTTCTTTTCGTATAATTTTATAATTAAAAGTTTTATAAATAAAAATTTTATGATTAAAATATTTGAATAATACAAACCATTCCCCGTAGCTTATCTCAGTATGAATTGTCTCCTCGGCGAATACAAAAAAAAAAGTTGTTTTAAAAGTATTTACTGAGGATATAAGTCCCTTAACAGAATTTCCTAATGTCCTGGATGACTGTTGTTTTCTTATTTTTATGTTGCTTCTTTGGCGTCAGGAGGATCAAATTTCAAATCTAAATTATTTCTCCCTTTAAAACATTTAATTTATTAGAGAATGCATTTCAGTTTAAATGCAAGAGCCATAAAAATAGCTTCAAAGGGCCGCATATTTTCCGACTTTATGGTTTTATTGTTCAGCCCAAGGTAGCGGTTGTGCAGACCGAGAAGGGAGGAGAATGCATTATTCCAGTGTCTTATTTCTAGCTCAGTCAAATTGCATGTGTATGCGTGTACTTTTGTGTACATTAAATGGCACAAGCACATAGAGTTCACTTACGCTCGCCACAGACATACGCACATACATTACATACGCACCTGCTAATCATACACAGTCTGTGACGAATAGAGAATCAGCTCTTTTTTATAATATATATGTAAGGGTTATTAATATAAAGACGAGAAACAGTAGCAATTATTCACTACCATATGGTTTCCGTTAAGAAATGCCGTACTACTGCAAACTACACACATAAAAAGAAGCCTTGAAATTCAGTGGCTAATAAGACATATTCATGAGCCAGATATAAAAAACAGTCGCTAAAATTCACGCTTAGAAAATAGATATTTGGATTAAATCTTCCGATATGTTTTGGTCTTTCAGACAGACATATAACTCTCCAAGATAATCCGTAAAAACGTACGCATATTTTAGCTGAAGAACTGCCACAATTCTTGGATAATGATGGATAGTAGATAAGGGATTAATCTGGCAGCAGACTGATTTTTGATTTTTTTAAGTTATAGATTAACGATTTGAGAGTTGCGGATGAAAGAAAGATTAATCAGTGGTGAATAATTTTTCTCTGTTGTAATTCTGTTGTAATTCGTTACTTCCTTAGTTCGCCCGACCATTACGTTCTACTAATACCTCCTAATTAATGAACTATTCCATTTTGACCGCGTGAAAACACAGAACCGGCATAACAGAGAGGCTACTTGGTTTCAGTGAGAAAATGAATGAAAGACAGAAGGGAAGATAGAAATGTTTAGCGGCTGTTTCAGTGAAATGGAAAAAGCTGTCAATTTCTAATCTGTTCATTTGTACACCTTTACTTATAAAATAAATTTACTAATAAAAATGTTTGTAAGACAGGTTTTCGGTTAGTATTGATTTTTCTATTAAACCTTATGGATGCACATTTCATGTAATGATTAGCAGTAAATCAGCGACCCGAGTTCAAATTCATTTACCTTCGCATTAACTTACCCTTTCGAAAGGTATGAATCAGCAGAAGAAGTCTTTATTTGTAACCAGTCTAAGAGAAGGGAAACTATGAAACTCGGGTAACAGGTTGTCTAAGGCAACGATTCCCAACCACCCGGCCTTGGATCATTTGGAAAAAAAAATTATTGACTATCGCGTTCTGGTTTACTGTGTTTTGTTACGCGCGTGACCGGCACAGAAGACCCCCTACTCCGGGAAGGTCACTAGAAAAATTGTCTTGCATGACACCGGTTGTTGGGGACCGAAAAAGTTTGGGGGTCTATGGGAAGAAAAACCCAAACAGAAAACCAATCCTTCCTCAGAGGTTGGGGATGGGGCCGATCAGCCCACTCTGTGGAGCAATTCATTTACGGAAACCTTACAAGAGATCGTATGTACCAAGACTAATCCATAAAACAAGTAAAAACGGTCCCGGATTAAAAAAATATGATTTGGGGTGTTGGTTAAGACGAGGACTTTTCATCGTCCACTTTTACTTATTTTTCTAATGGTATTTATCGATTTATCGATTAATGGCTTCTTTTTGAGTCGTTATTAATGTAGATGTTTGGCCATTGTGTTTTTCCCAGTAAGACCTTTCTAAAGAATTAAAACAATTTTACGATCCATATATTTTGCATTCGATTATTTCAGGTTCTGTTTCTCAGAATAAAAAAATATATGAGCAAAACCTTTCGAAAAGACAAACATTCTCTGTATAAAAACGCATCAGGGTTCTCATCTATAATTTGTAATCAAGAATCACTTTCAAATTATTTCAGTATTCAATAATCTTTTGAGAAATAAATATTTATCTATGTCGACTGATTTTTTTTTAACATAGTAACGAGTGTTGTCTTTGTTGTCTGCAACTAAAATGTAATACACTTGTATGAACTTTTGGTGAAACACTTTAATATGCATAGATACCACAACTGATTCGCTAAAAAATAGCATACATTGATGAAAAAATACCCAAACAATAAAAACAAAATCGTATAAACAAAATGTCTATGCTATTATTAAGAGGAGAGACCAAAGAATTTTTTGATTATTAAATTTACTTTTTTTAATTCTTTTTAGAACGTTCTAAATTTTGGTTAAAAATTTTGATGTTTTGACTCAGTCCAGTGATCAATAGGAAATTTTAGTGTCTCTTTTGCGGTGAAAATCACACTGTTTTGGAAATTCTTGCAAAAATCAAATTATTGTCAGATTTTAATGAAACTTTCAAGACTTATTTCCAAATGGATGAAATTATTTGAGATATTTTTTTTGTTGAAAATCCTGATAAATACATTTCTTTTTACATCCGTAAACCTCCCCCATCACCACCACATTTAATTCTATGAAATTTAGAGAAATTAAATTTTGTGAAGCTTAATGTTTATATTAGTTAAAACTGAACTCCTTTTAAAATTTAAATCACCAATTTCTTTTTGCAAAAGTTATTTTATCTATTAAAATTAAGACTAAAATAAAAGGTTCGAGAAATATCTGCTTTAATAGTTGCATATTTATTAAGCTTGAAAATTACTAATTGAAGGAAAACTGTATTATTAAATCCCCAAAGAGGTCAGAGACTTAAAAATCAGTATTCGAAAGACTGGTTTTATTTGAGCGGCAACTAAATACCAGTTCCAGTTTGGTATCAAATATACAGGGTGATTGAAAAGTAACACCCTATTTTATGTATGATGGACTCTCCCGTCTAACTATAATTTTTACAAGACGGGAGAGTCCATCATATATAGAATAGGGAGGTACTTTTCAATTACCCTGTAGAGATTTTATAAGCGTAGCTTAGATGTGGCACAAGGCCAACAGTAGGGGGCACCCAGTGAGGATAGAACTCACTACTCAGTTGTAATTGTTCTAGTGAGTCAAGCTTTCTTACCATTACACCACCTCGAGGTGCCCAAATTATTTTCCAAGCGTAGCTTAGATGTGGCACAAGGCCGAATGTATGGGGCACCCAGTGAGGATCGAAATCACTACTCGGTCGTAATTGTTCTAGCGAGATAAGCTTGCTAATCATTACACAGACTCGAGGTGCCCTTATTGCTTACAATTGTACAGTTCATACTTATTGTCTGTTCTGCCATGTTAAAAAATGGCTGAAAAATGAATAAAAGATCAGGATTATGTATGAGTTTTTCTTCAATGCATTGTTCATCACAAAAACTGAAAATTCTGAGAATCTGGAATATTTTTTCCTTATCTCTGTCTTCCCCAGAGAAATGTGAATATTGCATTAATTATACCGACTAATATCAGCAAGAGTAACAGAGGAAAGTGAATTAATTATTAATTAAATGACAATGCTCACATGTTATCTCCTTCCCCTCAGATCCAAAAGCAGTGACTAATATCCCTGTTTCAAAGTGAATTTGTATCTAATAATTTCAGTTCTTCAAAAGTTTGCTTTTTTTACTTGGGCGTGAACACAAAACCAGCTGTTTCTTGGCTCTTTGATGAGTTCTTAAATGGCGTCTTCGACTTGCATTTGCTTTAACAACAAACAGGCAAATGCAACATGCAAGTTCGGTGTTATCCCTTAGTACATCTTGCCGTAGAATAGTCCAGCTATGAGAACGAAGATGACTTTTTAAGTCAGCAGCCCGGTGCAAGGGTCTCGTGTTATGATACGAGGCCCCTCACTCTACTACATCTCAGTTTTCATGAGTTAGTATTCATATAAAATACAAATTATTTGCACAATAATGGGTCATATGCAATATAAGTAAACAATTCAACTAGAAAAATTGAAAATAAATACTATGTATCTAACTACAAATTATTAGAGACATGTCATAATAAATCATTCCATCTTAAATAAAGCAACAATATTTTGCCGCCATTTTTAACATCAACTTTTATATAGCGCTTTTTCGAGACATGAGCAAAACAAAGACAAAAACTCCAGAATGACGTCCAAATCCGCGAATATTTTCATCCTTTAATAGTCAGTTGTGATTAGTTTAATTTATAACTTATACAAATGCAGGAAAGAAAACAAAGCAAATGTTGATAAGATACCACGGTTCACAAAGCACTGCTCGGGGCCCCCCAATCAGACTCGGCACCGGCCCTGACCCTACCCTATTATTTTCCCCATTTTTATTATTACGGTACCCCCCATTTTATTGAAAAATGAAGGTATTTAAACATAAATGATAGATTAAACAAAGCCTTTGAAAAATTGATTAAACATTAGCTTTTTATTTATTATGTCTGATTTAGATTAAATATGTACAACAGAACTATATTAACTAAAAAAATAACTTTTTTCTTATCCACTTGTATATATATATATATAAGTTTTGTGAGGAGATTCTCTTTTTTTGTCTTTTTACTTGAGTAATTTTATTTAATCCATTTCTGATTTGCTAATCCCATTAAAGCTTCATCAGAGCCACATGACCAACAAATTTCAGGAATCAATTACATATTGGTATCAGATTGGCTATAAGGGCTGCCAGAAAGGATGTCAAAGTTGTCATCCAACTGCTTCTAGTGGCTTCACTCATGGTCTGTATTCCGTTTCCTTCTCCAAAACTGGTTGCCCTATCAAGGCTAGAGAGACCAATCTGCCCTACTAAGAAAACGAAAAGGCTTCTTGATTTTCCCAAAGTGAACACAAACTATCATCTCTGCTAATTGATTCCATTTTATGAGCTGTTCATCGTTAAGCAACTTGCATCTGCATTAAAAATAAATAATTTGGCTAGTTATCTGCCTAAGATCAGGATATTCTAATGAAAGTAATCCGTTTTTCTTATCATTTAAGACAGCTCTTAAATGTAAATCACAGATGAAACAGGAATTATCAGCTATTTCTATTGTCATTATTAGAATTAATGATGTAGTTCGAATATTTTATCTCAATTACTGGGTCGGAACAAAAGTCGGTAGGGTTTTGAAGTGCATTTTAAAGACAATATTTAGATATCTGTACAGAAATTTGTTCAAACACACGTGCTATTTTGTTTCACAACCTTTCGCGATCTTTGAGGTAGAAATTAATTCTATCTTCCTAAAACTTGGCATTTTTCAACCTAATGCCTAAGTAGTTTTTACAGACGTTCAGAGAATTGATGTTCTTCCAATTAAGAGATTTTTTGTAGGGCTTCGAAATAAGAGATATTCCAAACGTGTAAGGTCAAATGAATGTGGCAGGTGTAGTAGGAACTCCCAGCCAAGCTGTACTAATTTCAGTCGAGTCTGCTTAGAGATTTGTGGTCCGGTATTGTCGAGTGGCCAATTACGGATGCTTTTCGTCGATTACTCACTTTAATCGGGCCATTCGTCTGAATTCAACATATTCTTCCAAACCGACCAGATACACAGCATCGACTTCTTCGGATACAGACCGACTTTGGCAATGGTTAACAGTGGTGCATTTTATTTTCGCCGGGACCTTTCTCACTCCACCGTGTTGTAAACAATACATTTTTTAATTTGATAGTTCTTGAAAAACGACGGGTCATTTTTGTTGCGCCCGGGCAGAGAATTGTAGATGGAAATGCAACCTATTCATTTTTTTCCCTTAAATCTTGAGCCACCCAACCACCTAAGTGTTTTCAAATGGCTTACAACGCTCATATAAAATATGTGGAGTATCTCTGCGATCTCTCGTGTCATATGACCAAATGAAGTTTAATTAGCATTTGAATTAGATCATTATCAACGTCTACCGGTCGGAACGTTCTCGGTATTTCAAATCAAAATTCCATTTCTGATCCTAGTGAACTACTTACAAACATTACGCTCAGCTACGGCACCATCTCCATAAACAGTACACATAATTTTTACTGTCTGTAAAGTTTTTTTTCTTTTTTATTTCCGGAAATAAAAGAGAGCAAATGACGAAAATGCATCGCATTTTCCTCCATTTTCACTTTTAAGGTACAAAAGGTTTTTAAAATTCACAATCCCAATATGAATCGTATAGAAAGACATGTCGGAATTACACTTTTCAGAATATGAATATATGCCATAAATTTCAGTCGTATGTGAAACGAAATGATGCGTTCAAACGCCACCCAAAGCGCTACGAACTTTTATTCCAACCCAATACCTATCTGTCAGCTAGCAGAATCAGGGAAGAAATGAACATCTCTCTATGGGGAGTGGGGAAACATATCTGTTATTCAGAACATGGATTTTCTCTTAACAAGAACACTTATAGCGCTGCTTGCAGACAACCTTATTTGCCAACGATATCTTCGCCAAAAAGGATTTACAAATAGACATGATACACCAGATGTCTGTGTGTGTGCGTGTACGCGTGTGACATGCATGTCGAAAAGGGGCAAGTTGAGATAGATAGATAGATAGATAGATAGATATGAAGAGAGTGATAGATTAATATACAGTACTGTCTAAAAGTAATTGAACCTCTAAGATAATATTTTTAAAATTGTCATGACGTGGCTTCCCTCTTTTCTACAAATATTTTCATGGCAAGTGTTTTGATGAGGTTTCCTCCGCGGTTTCTCTATTGCATGACTTTATGTGTGCTCATAGGTTGGCATCTAGGTCTCACCTTTTCACTGTTGACCTACCAAGATGCAACCGTATGTTCTATTCTAATAGTTTCTTCTCTCGCACTTCCTGCGGAACTCTCTTTCGATTTCTTGCTTCTCTGCCACCTACAATGCTAAAAAAAATTAAATGCACCGCCATTTGCCATCTTATGACTTTCAGAACTCTGTTCTTTTATTGTCCTTCCTTCTCATTTCTCTTAAATAAAGTCTTCTCGTTCTCTTTTACTTCCAGTAACCCACTGCGTCCTAGTGACACTACTGACTTGTTTGGGTGAAATGATTAAAATAACAAAAAAAAAAAAAATTGAGTGATCTGGTTTTTAAGGCTTACCAACCTTTTGCAGGTTATTTAAAAGAAGAAAATACTTTTTTTTAGATTGTAAGAATTCTTCTAAAGATAATAATGACTTACGGATACTAATTAACCCATAGCAGCTGGGTGGGGGGAAGAGGTTGATTCATACTTTTCCCGAGAGTAATTGCGTGTAAGTGAATATAACGAACCCGACTGGAATTGGAACTCGGATCCTCGATTTCCTATTTAGAACCGTTATTCACTGCACCACCCTCACGTCCAAGCTTACAGTACATGACATCCCCAAGCGGTCATCTATCTAGGCATTGACCAAGCTCGACGTTGCTTAACTTTGGGAAGCATGACTGGCCAAATAAGAACAATATGGTAAAAATATATACAACCCGCAGATTCTTAGAATAATAGTTTTAAGCTATTTCAGCACCATGAATTGCACGAAGGCTGTGGTCAGTGTGGCTTTTCTTTGTTTTGGACCCGTGAGAGAGCCATTACGGGTTAAACTACAACACCCAAACAAACACGATAAGATAGATATTGTTTGGAGATTTTCATTAACTAACAAACAGAGGTAGTGAAATTGAAGATATTTTCCTGATAAGAAATACGCCCTCGGCCTACATGACGTCGAGAATGTTCGAGGTTTAATGGCCGATTTGACCTCTTCATGGTGCTTCGTTGAGGCTTTTAGGAAGATGGATACGGGGGAAAAAGTTCATAGACTCTCGAAAAGACATAAAAGATGAAAAGGACTTTCACAGAAGGAGGCGGTTCCGCTGCGATCAGATACACTCTAAAACTAAAAGCCGTATCCCACATTTCTAAAGATCTATAATTCGAACCAAAAATTAAGAGGTAGAAAAAAAGAAGGTTCAAGTAAAATAAATGGTTGCTTCTGGAAGGACAATATCTATATTCGAGGAAATTTTCTAACAGCAAACATACATATATACTTATTTGTGCTCGAGAGATGAGTTTCGTCAAAGTATACTACACAATTATATAGATTCATTGCAAGTGTAATGTCAGTGCTAGATATTGGGAACTTTCAGATACTAATTTACTGAACTTTGACTTGGAATTTATTGTTTTTTTTTTACGGATTGTCAACCCTCTGTGGATTATTTAAATCTGAAACATATTTTGGATTCCAACTATAACTATTTTTTGCGAGTAAATATTGCTTTAAGAAATTTTTTTTAGAAAAAAATGATTTTCCCGATTCAAGTTCTATTATTTAACCCATAGTTGGGGGAAGAGATTCATACCTTTCCCAGGGATATTTGTGTGTTAGCGGCCCGAAAAGAGAAATAGGTGAGTCGAATTAGTTACATTTATTTTCGCACAAGAACCCTTTGGAAAAGGCATGAAACCAACTCTTCTTCCTCGAAATCGGGTCGAGTAGAAGGGACATTTTAGATTCAAACCCCCGTAAAATAGAGATAAACCCGTCTGTCTCGGAGAAGAACAAATGTCTAAATTCAAAATCGGCTAAGCGGCCCCAGTGAGGCGTATAATATACACCAATTAACTGCGAAGCGGGTGTGTGTATGCTGTGATCTCGATAGATGTTGATAAATTAAAATCTCAAGTAAAATTCTGATGCAAGTATTATATTTCTTAACCATCATTCCTTATAAAAGTTCCACTTAATCAAAATTACTTATGTAATCCATGTCATCCTGGGTAGGATTTATTAAACAAATGTATCAAAATGGTAATTACATATATACTAAAATACTAAAAGCATACATAAGAAGCAAGTCGATTATATTTTAATTGTATATTTAGTGTATGCAGGGATTATAATTCAAAAGATTAAATAAATGTTGATCATTTAAACATTTCCTATGTTCTGTTCAAAATATTAATTTGAGAGGCGCCTCAAAAGGGTTGGGGTTTTAGGTTTCGGTTTTTCTTCTCACAGAAGAATTTGGACTTTCCCACACTTGGTTATTATTCATTGTGACGCAACGAAGATGCGAGCCATTATGAGAAAAAGGACAATCACGAAAGTAATAACTGCGCTTGTTGAAATTTTGTAAGTTTTTGTAAATCTTTTTGCGAAAATTTCTATGTTGCGCATTGAAAATCGAGAGAGGAAATTTTGTCACTGGTAAAGAAATAATCTAAGTATTTTTAATGGATAAATATACTGTATAATAAATAAACGGAGCGTCTACTTAAATATGAGTATCCACTAAAAATAACGTTTAAAGTGATAAATCTGCCGGATTAATAATTAAAAAGTCCATTAGTTCTTTAGAAATTGCCCTGATTACTTTTGGAAATGAAACTGAACTGATATAATTTAGAGAATCTACAGGGTGGTCCGAAACTCTTGTCTCCCCTAACTCTCTTCTAAACTGTACGAGCTCATGTCAGCCATTTGAAATAGAAAATTAAATTATGTAGGGGTGACAAGACTTTCGAACCACTATGAATGACGTGAAGGATTTCGCTTAAAGGCACTATTCAGCCTCGCTTGATCGGCGAATGTTCCTCGTGTCCGAGCCGATCTATTGCCGTATTGTATTTTATAAAAAGTTTTAAAACGAGAATTAACTTTTGTTTACAAAAAAAAAAAAAAAGATGGTAAGATTTTTATCGCTTTTTTTACTAACAAAAAAAACATACAAGAACATTCTAATCAATATATAAATTCTGTTTTAAATACACCAGAGTATTTTGCTTACTGGAAATAGTAAAAGTTTATTTTTTAATCATTTAGCTTTCAATTAAAGCTAAAATGAAAGCTTCAAAAAAGCTTTTTCATTTTTGTTTTTAAATTCATTTTTAAAACTTAGGTATCAAGAATTAGTATCTAGGTATCTGTCACAATTAAAAATAAAATGAGAAAAGAAAACTAATTTCAAATGTAAATGAAATACAGTTTAAAAATAATTAAACCGAACATTAGATTTAAAATAAAATAAAGGGTTATCTTTCAAACGTTTTTTTAAGAAAATATAACTCACAAAAAAGAATAATGAAAATTTTTTTAAAAAATTAAAAAAACTAAATAAAAACAAATAATTTTTCTTAACTAAGTAAAAGGTAAAGGTTTATGATCCTAAGGGGGACAACCCTTGAAAAACGTGACCTTTTATGTCGCATATGAAACAGCATATTTAAAAACAAAGAACATTTAGACACACAAAAAATTATTTTAATTGCTGTAAAAAAATTTGGTGGGATGATTTGTATTAAGCTTTGCAATTTTCGCGTAATAAATATAGTCTTCACTTAATAACTTAATAACTTAATAACTTAACTTTGACGATATTCGGAAGAATTTTAAAACATTTTTGAAACTTATAAATAAAAAAGAAAACTGCAAACAATTCTAGTAAAAATTCATTATTCATCGAAAATTTGTTTTCTTCAGTCCTTAATATATTAATAAAAGCAATTAAAAGCTTATCTAAGTAAATAATTAGATAATTTTATTGCAGTTTTTATTTTACGATTTGGAGCAGATTTTAGGAAACTTGTTAAGAGTTTGAAAAAAAAAAAAGGATGATTCACATTCTCCAAGGAGTTGCAACTCATTATTAATGACATAAATTAAAATGTATAAAAGTTACAACGATAACAACAATAAAAACTTGAGACACGTGTTGACATAAATAACAAGAATTTATATTTTCTTTTTGTGATATGAAATACAGAATATTGGTATGGTGTGTGTAAAAATGTCCTCAGTGTCTCTTTTGTTTGAGAGTTAGTGCCTACTTGGTTTGGTTCCGAGAATTTCGTTTGTGGGTATGGCGTTTGAAATCGTCTGTTTTCAATCTTCATGGAGCGCTGGCTAGACGGGTGTTTTTGTATTGCTAGTTGCCTACTCATCACTTAAAGCTAAGTACAAAAAAATAAAAAAATTAGAGCACTGAAAGTTTTCCTTAAAAATAACGAGATAAACAATTTGTTCACTTAAATCTAAATAACCTCGTATATCTCCTTCCGTAGAATGAATTATCCTCACGTAAGCTATCAAAACGTCATGAATATCTTTCGTCATCTTGTCAAGTGACGCGAAAGGTTATGACCTGCTTTGTTTTATTTTTAAACTACGTCTTTTCGGCGCAGAAACTAAGTAAAGCTTGGTTCAAAATATTTTAAATAAACATTATAATTTCTGATTTTCTTAAAATAAGTTTTGAAAAAATTATAATTGATTTTTAAAAGAATTTCAAACTGTGATTTTCATTTTTTTTATAAATTGGAAAAAAAATGTCTGTCATGATATCGATTATCTGTCAATTTTGCTGACTAAAAAAAAAACAAGATTTTTAACGAAAACTTTGGACGTGCTAGGAACGATTAAAAAATGTAAAGAATATCTCAAAAATACTTTGATCTTTCCTCTTAATAATAACATCAACATTTACATGATAAAGTTTTGTTTTCGTCAAGTTTGGCGTCTTTTTCGTCATGCTATACTCTTTTTTAGCGATCTCACGAAGGTACCTATGTTTATTCGTCTTTTATTTGTGCGACAACCAACAGCGGAGAGATTAACAAAAGCCTGATATAACTGAGTAGGCCGTCATAAAATTTATTTTGAAAATAAAATAAAATTCTTTGCTTCAATTTCATTGTCGTTTGAAAAAATGCGACAAATGACAAAATTCTAGAATTTAATAATATCATTGAGTGAAAATTGTTAGCAACACATTTTTTGTCTCCAGGTGTAGTAATCATGAAGAATTATGACAGTTTGGACGAACAAGGGCGTTTTGTTGCGTTGCCATGTACATGTTCGTCCTTCGCACGAGGACATGACCTTGCTTTCGAATCCCTTGCGGAGATGACTAATGACTCCCCGATCTTTGCCCTGTTGAGTTGTGACATGGGATGCTGGGGGCTGAACCCGACTGGGAGACGCAGTCCTCTTGATCCTTCCTTTTCTGGCGTCTCTGTTCTTTGTCCCTGATTCTTTTCTCTTCAAAATCAGAACTTTACAAGGGAGTGCCAGATGGCCACAGTCCTCAGCAGACTTTTCCCTGGTAGAATATGTAATACTACAATGCTTGTGACATTTCTTCAGTGTTACGCACATTTGGTTTGCCAAGTGAGCGCTTGCCTGTGGATAACTCACTATAGAACAATCTCTTTCGGAGATTCGGCGGAATTGGCCGGCCTACCGGAGCTGATAGCGCAGTAAGACGGCACGAATGCACTCCATCCCAGCACGCTGGAGTACTTCAGTGTCCGGGATTCTGTCCTGCCACTTGACACGGAACAGGATCCTGAGGCATCTAATATGGAAGGTTTCGAGCTGTCTAGCATGCCGTCTGTAGACTGTCCACGTCTTGCACGCATAGAGCAGGCATGGTAGGACTGCTGCTCCGTAAACTTTGAGCTTGGTGTTAAAGCTCATTCCTCGTCGCTTCCAGACATTATCCTTTCAGTCTGCCGAAGGTGATTCTTTTGGTGATTCGTTTGATGATTCTGTAGGCCACTTCCTCGTCGATGTTGGCGGAGTGCTACCAAGGTAAATGAATTTGTCTGCAACTGTTAGTCTCTGGCCGCTGATGGTAATGCGAGGTTCAATGTAGGGCACCGTAGGTGTAGGTTGGTGCTGGATTTCAGTCTTCTTAGTAGAAAATGTGAGGCCGAAGTTTTTGAAAGATTCGGAGAATAGGCCCACGCATGTCAGACTGGGTACTGGCATTGAGCACATAGTCGTCGGCGAACAGGAAGTCGCGGGCCGTATCTCCATGCACTTTTGTCTTTACCTGCAATCTCCGATTGTTGAAGAGTTTACCGTCAGTACGATGTCTCCATTTCGGAAGGCGTTCGTCAGGGATGGAAAGCAAAGTGATGCCGCGGTGGTTGTCACAGACGTTCCTGTTCCCTTTGCGCTTGTAGAAGAGGATAATGGAAGTATCCTTAAATTCATGTGGTAGCTTTTCTTCAGTCCTCATGGAGCTGAACAAGCCTGTGAGTCTTTCATTCAGTTTTGGGCTATCAGTCGGGATGGTGTTGACACAATCATGTGCCTTGCTGCTTGACAAGCGCTTGATGTCTTTGGTTACTTCTCTAGTTGGTGGATCTGCCAGTGTGTTGTTGATTGGGACTTGTGGTAGTCTTGCAATGGCTTCTTTGTTGAGGGTTGATGGTCGGTTGAGTACACTGCTGAAGTATTCTGCCCAGCGCTCAAGTATCTTGTCCGAGATCAACATGTTCCCATCTGCACTGAGGAGCGGAGATGACCCAGACGAAGTAGAACCGTAGATGGCTTTGAGAGCGCTGTAGAAGTTCCTCATATCCTTCCTCTCTGCGTAGGCCTGGATGGCGTCAGACCGCTCGCTAAGCCATTTATTTTGCATGCGGCGTAATTCAGACCGAACAACCCTCCTGGCTGCGCTGAAGGCTTCCTTCTTGAATGTAGAGGACGGGTTGTTAAGGAGTGCTCGGCGGAGTTGGTGTTTTTCCGACAGTAGAGTCTGGATGCGACTGTTGTTGTCGTCGAACCAGTCGTGGTGCTTGCGAGTGATGGATCTCACAACTTCTGAGGCTGCAGCGTAGACAGCGTCACGGAAACGATCTCATTCCGCCTCCACATCAACGTGCGGATCTGTGTTGGGTGGTGGTAGCTTGTTGTCCAACTCATCTACCAGTTTTTGTCTGAGTAGGTTATTCTTTAGTTTTGAGATATTCAGTCACTTTGGCATTCTGATGCCTTGTAGCCTGATGTGATATGGAGGTTCATCTTGGAGATCAGCAGACTGTGGTCCGTCCAGCATTCAGCACAACACAGTCCTCCTGACCGTCATAACCCGCCTGTCCTTCTGCCTAACGATGACGTAGTCAAGTAGATGTCAGTGTTTGGAACTCGGGTGCATCTACGACGTCTTGTTGTGGTCGGGCAGACGGAAGACTGTGTTGGTGATGAGAAGACCATGAACGGCACAGGATTCCAGCAGAAAGAGACCGTTGCTGTTACACTTGCCCACGCCGTGTTTTCCCATTACTCCCTCCCACACCATATAATCTCTGTCGACACGAGCGTTAAAGTCACTGACAATGATGAGCTTGTCTGCCCTGGGTACGGTCGAGATAGTGTCCTTCAGATCCTCGTAGAATCTTGTCTTTCACCAAGTCAAGGTTAGTCATGCTGGGGGCGTACGCTCTGATCGGTGTGGCGAACTTCCTTCTGTGGAGCGGGAGGTGGATTGTCATCAGGCGATCGATAATCCCCTTCGGGCGAGGTACCAGCATGTTGAACAGGTTGAACTTGATGGCAAAGCCAATTCCTTCCTGGTGTCGCTCGGTGTGTTCACGTTCAATCCAAAAGAACGTGTTGCCGGTATACTGCTCTGTCAGGTGTCCTTCTGCTACACGGGTCTCGCTGAGGGCGGCGATCTGCACTTTGTATCGAGCTAGTTTGCTCGCAATGAGGGCTGTCCGTCTCTCAGGCCGGTCAGTCCACGCAAGGTCCGAAAGGGTTTGCACATTCCACGCACCACCGTAGTCGATCTTGATTTTTGGGGGTTCTTACCGCCGGTATGGGATTCGTGCGAGCCGCGGCAAGTTGGCCAGGGAAGGCTGAATCATGCAATTTTTAGGACCCTTTTTCTAGCTCTATCATGGATATTGAGCACTTTTCAATAAGTACCTTGCATATAAAAATGCACACACACACACACACACACACACACATATATATATATATATATATATATATATATATATATATATATATATATATATATATATATATATATATATATATATATATATATATATATATATATTTATATTTGCTTTGCAAAGCCAATGAAACAAATACACTAAGCCAGTGAAAGAGCTAGCAGATAAGACGTCAATCAGGTTTGAAGATGACCCGACCAACTCTAGTCGATCGAGTTGCAATTATGTGGTTTTTGATCGCGAATCCAACTCATCGAATTTAAAAAATAACTTTTATATTTACAACTTGAAATTGCTATCCTTTCCTCAGGTGGCAAAAATATGATGTCTAAATATTTTAAAAACCCGTAAATGACAAACTGAATAGTTTTCCTTTACAATGTACATTAAAGTGGCATAGATGAATTGACAGGTAAAAATTATACTTCCGGCAAAGACAAAGGGGAAAGTTCGCAGGTGTTCAAGATATAGGAAGACGGATGCCATTGTTTTATTAGTTTCTGTAAGTTACAACTGCACACCTGATACGATTATCACTTTCGTTGCTCAGTCCCGTTTGACTCATACATGACAAATGATTCACTAAGTTATTTTCAGACGTGTAATATTTCTGACGCTATCTGTTTAGCTGAAACTGAATAAAGAGATTTAAACGAAAAAAAATGATATTGGAAAAGTAGAAAAAAATATTTCTTTTTTCTCCCCCACTTCTTTCTGTTATTCTTCAATACATACTTCTTTTCTTTTATCTCGTTCACACTCATTACTGACTTTACTGTTATCGAGAGTAAGATAAGTAATCTTCAAACAATCAAAATTACAACTTCGAGATGTGTGGACTACTCAAAATCAAAACAAAAGAAACGGAAAAATATATAGTTAGCAAAAAATAAAAAAAATACGTGTCAATATATAAAAAAATAAAATAAAGTAGGTTGAAAAGCGGGTGAAGGAAAATAAATTGGAAAAAACGAATAGACTAACTTTTCGTTGCATACAATACCATATGAGATCAAAAAGCCGGAAAATTGAATGTAAGAGCTGAAATGAAGAGAGAGAAATATTTTTCAGGGCGAGATTTGGTCTCCAAGGGTTGAATGTTATCAAGACTGGGGAAGGAGGATTGCTAAGAATATGAGAGACAGGCAGTTAATTTGCTAAAACATTCGGAAGTTGTACAAGGTAGAATATATATATATATATATATATATATATATATATATATATATATATATATATATATATATATATATATATATAAACTAAAGAATTAATGGTTTTATTTTTAATTCGACATTTATATTGCTTCAAACATTAGTGGATACTCGTATTTGAAATAAACGCGCCATTTTTATTTTAAATAGTGTGCATTACGTCTGTCGGCCTTCGATATCTTAAAAAATTAAGTAGTATATATATATATATATTTATTTCGGTTGAGCTCTCTGGGGAGGATGTGTGGGTTTGTAAACAGTGACTATTACGGCTAATAATGCAAGACTCTTCGGTAAATCGAATTGAGTTCTCTCAGTCACTGTGTGTTTATCTAAAAATAAATACGCTTAAATTCACCCTCTTCTCTGCCGTGCGCCAATGGCTTCAGGGTAAAATTTCCGAATGACGCGAATTCAGCCGGTTTTCGATTCTAGCCAGAGGCAACCGGACGTCTAGCCACACTGATGAGCTGTGATACAGCGAAACAGTCTGTTTGTGGATGACATTATATATATATATATATATATATATATATATATATATATATATATATATATATATATGTCTGTATGTGTGTGTATGCATGTGTGTGTATATATATATGTGTGTGTGTGTATGTATGTATGTATGTATTAGTATATAGGCAATTAATGGAACTTTTAATCCGACATTAATTATTTTTATAGACGTTATGTATGGATACACGTGTTTGCCTAATCTTCACACACACACACACACACACACACACACACACACACACACACACATTTATGGAAGAATATGATATATAAATGTCTATATATCAGAACAATGTTATGCAACTGTATGTCAAACTAGAAAAATTAGAATTATATATTTGTAGGACCAAAAAAAAAAGAAAGAGAAAAACTTAAAAATTCAGCATTCCATCATCTTCAGCACTTCCCCCTGTATATAATTATATTATTATTATATAGCCCCGCACGCATTTATATCTCCTCTTCGCACACATACACATATAATTACATCAATAAAATCATCACTTTAATCTAGGTACCTTCACTGATTCGCTAAAAATTAGCTTATAATCATACGTTGATGAAAAATGCCCCTAACTAGATTAAAAGAAAGTTTTATCGCCAAAATGTTTATTATTAAGAGGAAAAACAAAAAAGGTTTTTTTGATTATTAAATTATATTTTTTTATTTTTTTTAGAACGTTCGAAATTTTGGTTAAAAATCTTTTTTTCTTTGTCAGCGCGGAGGCCGAAGATAAGTATAGAAAATTCTAGCGTCTTTTTTTGTGGTGAAAAACCCCATTGATTTGGAAAATCTTGCAAAATCATATAACTGTCGAGTATTAATGAAACTTTCAGGACTTATGCACAAAGAAATGAAATTATTTCAGAAATATTTTTTTTTTTTTAGAAAATCTTGGTAATTCTTTTTACATTTGTTAACCCGCACAACTAATTTTATGAAATTTCGAGAAAATAAATTTCGTAGGGTATAATGTTTATATTACTTAAATGCAGAACTCCTTGGTGAATTTAAATGGTTAATTTTGTTTATGTTAAATAGGATCCCCATTTACCGAAAATATCTTCTGAATCGTAAAGTAAAATATACGTTTAATTGCTTTTAGGAATAAAACATATTATAGACACTATTGTCTTAAGAAGAACAGTTTTCGATGAATAATGAATTTTTGCAACAATTGTTTTAATTTTTTCTAAAATTTTAATTATAATAGTTTATTAAGTTTTAAATCTTTTAAAATTCTGTCTTGCTTTGTAGAGATCAGGTGACATTGTTATTACGCAAAAACTATATTTACTAATCATAAATGGAAAAACTTAGTACAATTCATCGACCTTCAATATTTTAAAAAGAATTTTGAAATTTTGTGTGTGTATAAACGTTCAGATTTTTGTAAATATAAATGTACATGCACGGCATTATCAGAAAATAAGAGCGTTAACTATTAGATAAATTTAAAGCCAAAAGTATTGAAAATTCAATAAAACGTTAAATTACCGAGAACATCTTCATAAATTTTTAAAGTTACTGGATAGTTAAAAAGTATATAACAAGGCGCTCACGTTATATTCTTCACGTAAATTTTACAGATATGTCCACCGTAAAAACATTAGAAAATTTTCGTCTGTCATTCAACCTGTCAACACTAAAATTAAACAGCTAGCGCCTTGTTAAAAATGTATTTCTGTGATATTTTAAACTTAAAGTAAGTAATATTTGTTTAAAATCTGATTGTTTATATTTTGAACCAGTTAATATTGCTCAAATAATGACTCCGAAAAGTATATTTTATTTTTGAATGTTTTTTAATAAAGAGAATTACATTATGATGAACGGGGTCTAAAAATGGCGCTAAAATCAGCGATGGTTTGTAATTTCAAAACGAAAACTTCATCCAGTCAATTTAAATTAGTTTTTCAATACAGCGACGTATATTGCTTATTAGAAATATTAACTTTAATCTATTAGCTTTAAATTAAAACTAAAATGAAACCTTCAAGAAAGGTTTTAAATTTTAAAAATTCATTTTAAACCTCAAGTGTCGCGAATCTGTAGAGGTTCGATGAAGTTCTAGAAGACGAAACCTGTTATAAAGAATTTTTTCACTTTGTCATTCAATGAATATATATTACTGAAACCTCTTGACGAGTTTCCACAGGAAATTTAAAATAATTTTTTAAATGTGTTTTTGGTATAAAATCTATCCTATATTAAATGCATTTTGCGCTCAGCCTAAAGAGACTGACCGCAATTTTTATTTAAAAAATGCTACTTAAAAGAGAAAACAATTTACTAAGACGAAAATGTTTAGAAAATGCTTTAATCCGTAGATCATACACACAAAATTTGTGTCTCGGTTCTAACGTTTCACTATTCTTAGCAGATTTTGCATATTTAATAACAAAACTTATGGAAACATAAACAGAGCAGAAAGGAATCGAAATGAAATCGGTTAGATTTTATAACTAAAAAATAATAAAATCATATTGTTACTTACACGTAACACCCTCGAGAGTGGCGCTATCGAATCTTATCAAAATATAAATCTGTGCTCATGATTTTTTTCAAATATCTCCTTTCCTGTAAGAATTACCACTTTCCCAAGCCAAAATACATGACTATTAAAATGTTAAAAAAAAATAAAAGGAAACGCTTAAATTCATAACCACATGTTTAAAATATAAAACACATTAAATTATTCCAAAACTAAAATGATTTAAATATTAATTTGTATAAAACATTTCAAGAACACCTTTTACTCACTTTCGTTTAATATAAATTAAATTATGTCACTTAGCGAGAAATTTTCAGCTAATCTGATGAATGTTTATGAGCGTTTCTTAAATTTAAAAAAATTGATAAACTAATAACATTTTTGCTCTTGTCCGTAAATACTTGTTACAAAATGAAATCATTGCATTTGCCTTGATAAAGTTCCTCAGAGAATGAAACGCGTTGACTGATAAGTTTTCCTTTTGTATATATATATATATATATATATATATATATATATATATATAAATATAAAAGTGGACATGGAAGTCAGCACTTAGAGGCGACAGTCTGTTTCATGCTAGTGCAATCGTCAGGCGCCTGACGATTGCACTAGCATGAAACAGACTGTCGCCTCTAAGTGCTGACTTCCATGTCCACTTTTATATTTACACACGCTCTATCTCTGATATTGAGCACTTTACCCCATAAATATGGCACACTTTAAGACTATATTTCTGTATATATATATATATATATATATATATATATATATATATATATATATAAATATAAAGAAACAATTTATACAAAGAATTAATTAGTAATGTTAATGTAATTAATGGCGAAATCACTTCGCTAACAATACTTAATGAGACATTAACTTACTATTAAGTCCCTGAATAATAAGATCGTTATATTTGAGTTGTTGTCAGATGGAAGTGACATGCCAAATACTTTCGACAATTTCAAATTGTCATCTTCGGGGCGCAATTTTCCCATACACAGGCAAACACTAAGACGAAATATGTCTAGACCGAAAGATATTTTTTAAAATTATGGTATTTATTGAAAGATATATATATGTTTTGCGTCCCGAAGATAACATATGTGGATAATATAATGTGAATATCATATCGTGCGACTTGACGCCTTTAGATGTCTTCCTTTGGGGGTCATCTCAAAAGTAAGGTCTATGCCAACAAGCTAACAACAATTCAACACCTGAAGGATAAGATAATGGCATATTGGTGACATCGAGGAGCAACTATGCCGAGACGTTATCAAAAATTTTGACCATCGAGTGGAGGTGTGCTGCCGAAGCCTTGGCGGACATTTTTCACATATAATTGCCATGACTCAACTTGATCCAATAGAGAAATAAATAAATTTTTAGCAAAAACCCCCTTTATAATAAAGTACTTCGACATCTTCATTTTTCTTTCCACACACAATGCTGCTAAATCTCATGCCATGCAGGTGTTGAACCCACGAGAGATACACTTAGTCTTTCCAGCTCTCATGGTCTATGCAGAGCGTCGGAACATTCTCCAGCGCCAGATTAATCTGTTGGAGGTCCTTGCGGACGACGTCCTTCCAGTGGCTGAGTTGTCTGCTGTGAGGTCGTTGCCAGTTTGCAGATAAAATGTTGAACTGATAGATGATAGGGTGGTCATCAGTTTGTCGCAGCGAACACTGAGCTGAGCGATGGTGCGGAGGATAATCGGCTGGCCGCTACTCCATCGGAGCTCCGCATTGGATACAGGATCGGCCCAGAAGAAGTCGGGAGACGAGGATCTTGCTGCGATGTTACGTCTCGGCGCCATATAATAGCACAGAGAGGTCGGCGACGTTGTAAACACACACACACACACACCCACACACACACACACACACACACACACACAACAAACAAACAGAAATAAGTCAGGCAATATTTTTTTAAAAGTCTTTTTAATCTTTAAAAATGCTAATTTCTCTCTATTTGAATGTGCAAGTAATGCAGTGGTTAGCGGTTCTGAATGAGAAATCGCGAGTTGAGTTCGAATTCCAGTCATGTTTGCTACACTCATTTTCACATAAATACACTTGGGAAAAGTATAAAGCCATTTCTTCTCCTTCTGTATACCATGTCAAACCCCATTCACAATTAAACACATTCTAACAGACTGCATTGATTTCACAGAAACAAGAAAAAATCTCTACAAAGAATATAATATTAAAGATATATTTGGAAAAAACAGCCCCCAAATCATTTTTTCGTATTTCAAGAAAATCGGCCTCTCAGAAAATGTAAAAGAAAGTTATACGTTTAAAAGGAAAAAAGGAAAAAAAAAAAGAAAAAAAAAGGGAGAAACAGAAATGGTGCTCTAACAAAATAATAAAAAAAAACCATCGGCATTAAATGACCCTTTGAGGTTGATATGCCGTAAAACAAAACAAAACAAACAAAACAATCTCCCTTCAGCTATGGGTTCAGACTGGGACATCTAATCGTGGTTGGCAACCAGCCTAGGAAAAAAACAAATCTGAATTTTTAATGCTGTGCAACGATAGTAAGACAGATGATGCAAGTATTACAGATGTAAAACTAAAACGCGATAGATTTCAACAGCTATGAATGATCCAACTGGAGAGTGATTATTCAGAATATTGTTGACATCAAAGGGCATTGGGTCTAGGGATTGTTGATGGATTAATCTACATGTGTCCTATGAGATGATCCTGTCATTTGGTGTCAGTGATTAAGGAGATTTTGCTTGTGCTATTTGTGGCGAATGTAATTCTTGAAAGGTCAGTGTACCTATCGCCAAGTGATTAACTTATTTACACGTCACCAATGTAGACAACGGATATCTTAGAGCTTAAATTTGGGTTAACAGTGTTGTAATTTTAGTCCCAAAGTAAAGGTAGTGAGAGTAACAAATACCATTTGAATACAGTTTCTATTTCCGCCATACTGTTTAATATGAGTCGAATTTCCCTTTAATGCAGATTTTATAATGGATACACCGTATACCCTGCTTGCTAAGACGCATTTTTTCCTGGAAAAAGCCCTAAAAATTCACCCTGCGTCTTAGCACTGAAAGGTCAAGTTGTAGAGTGGAGTTTACAAACACTCATGAACCCCAGTCACAAGATACAAGCAATCACGAACCCCAGACTTATAATAATATAAGCCTACAGTAATCATTTACATGTAATAAATACTTTATATCCCGTTATACATATGGTATGATAATATATATGGTATGATAATATATATAGTATGATGATAAATCATACTATATATATTGCTTTTTATGATTAATGATAATCAACAAGTTGATTCCTGCCGGTAGTTTAAACATTTCGCAGATACCCATTTTAGTTTCCCTTCCTTACACAGCGACCCCCATTTAAAACATCTTTGAACCTTAAAACTCGCACGGTACTAATTAAATAAACAAATATTGCATCATACTTGATGCAGCCATACCAAATGACCTTCATAACCTTAAACTCTATTTTAAAGTTAGAGGTTGAAAAAAGGGGTTTGTTATATGAAAATCAACTTGGGATAATTAAAAAGGAGCAAGCAATGTTCAATTTAGCATTAAAGAAGTCTCATCAAAAGAAGTTAAAATAAATAAGTCTTTTGATTCTGTTGATTGTCGAACTCAGTGCTTTTCTTTCGTCCTTGACTATCATCGACCCCCTGGAACTCCTCACAGGCCCTTAGGGGTTCGCTCAGATATCGTTTGACGACCCCTGGTCTAGGCATAGCGTACGGTATCTTCACAAACCCCGACCCCAGCCACGTAATACAGGCTGACAGCTACGTTTCAAGAATACCAGCCTTGTCGTTGCAATTTGTGTACTATTCAAAACAAACCAGTTAGCTCAATAGGCCTACTGTTAATTCCAAATGTACTATCAATTTCTAATACCTACTATTCGTCATGTTTGTTTATGGTGGCAAGTAGAAGTTGTTTCTGATGTGAATAGTTATAACATTCTGCTAAACTTAAATAACCACAAATATTTAAAAATAGCTCCAAAATGTGATAATTTGTTGTGGCAGAAAGGAAAATAACATCGTAGAGTCGGCGAATTGGACTTGCTAGTACGGTAAGCTGTTAAAACCTTAAATATTTTTTATTCCAAAAAATACCTAGCTAATTATAGGGCGCGTCTTACCACTTGTAGCGTCTTAGCTTACGGTAAACACGGTATATTTAAACAGAAACAATAGTAAAAGTTAATCTTTTGCTTTTATGTGACCTATCCTTTCAGGATGTGAACGATCATAGTTCTCCACAACTTCCTGTCTTTTTTTCTAAAACTTTTAATCCTTTATCGTTCCTCTTTGTCCTTGCTTTGCCATCTATTCTAAGTCATTAAAAATGTATTCGCTGTTTTCGTTTAGTTTTCTTGCTTTCAATATGTCCTGTGTGTATTAAATTTTGCAGGTATTCTTTTTCCATTATATCTAACCCTCTACCCTGAGTGGCTCTTGAGCCTTGTATTAGGCTAACTATAGTAAAAAAAGATGAAATTTTAACTGTCTATTTCTGATCATTTGTTGTTTTTTGTTTGTTTTTTTTAATTTGTAAATTTGATGACGATGCTATCCGCCTTTAGAAATTATATTTAAAATATATTTCAGGAATAAAGTAAGCATTTTAAATTTGTTGATTAATTTATAGTGAAGTTAAACTTTTTATATACGGTCCGAAAATGCCATCATAAAATAAATGATTGAGTAATTAGCGCCTGAATTTATCAGACGACATTGATATAATACAAACAAATTTACTTACGCACACTAATAATTGAACTAGCACAAAGTACAATTTCGTACGTAACTGGACACTTAGTTTAATTTTGTGAACAAATCTAAGTAACAATTGCAAACACGTTGAAACATTCACAATAATATTCTACATAGTCAAATACATCTATTCTCATTTATCCATCAAAGTTCAACTCAATTGTATTCGTGAATTGTATATAAACCAATGTTATTGTTGTACATTTAATGTTTGTCTTTGCTTTCGATCTTCTTGCATGACTTGTTTCTAATATTTTTCTTTAATTGTTGTGGACGAATATTTTAGAACACCAACACTAAAAATCCTTCTGATCACTATAAAATACATTCGCCAGTCTGTAACGCATATATTAAACAATCAGCGACGTTAGCACAACGCGCTGAGACCGTTGAAATTTTCAAACGACTATGTTTATCGTCTGCAACGAAATTTGTAGGATCAGTCCAGAAAATTATCAACAATATTTTCCCTCCTAAAAATTGGGAAAAAAATAATTATTAACCAATAAACTCTGAATTTAGTAAAATCTAACTTTTACATTTCTGGAGCCTTTTATTTCTTATAAATATACGTAATGCTAAAGTAATTATTAAAGTTTTAAGTTTTTCCGTAAAGCCTTAACTCGGGTCGTTTGTTCGTTGTTGTGGAGGAGCTAAATTCTCAAAACCTTTCGCATATTTATTCGAGTATACTTTATTACAAAAGCTTAGCGATGTTAAATTAAGTACATTAAAAATATACGAACCGAGTTATAGTCAAAACAGATTTTAGCAGTATTAATACAGCTTCCTTTGCTTGCTGGCATGTTGACTGCAACAGAATTAGACGTATTCATAAAACAAAGTAAGTATGTGACACTCTCATTATGTAGACACATTCTACAAAGACAAGTGATTCTGTTGTAATTTAAAGAAAGAAAAACAAAAATATTTTTATGTCTAAATCTGATATACCACAACTACTCTCCCACGGAGACTTACCTGTCATTAGCCTAATAAGGATCATAATAATGTTAGTCAGCTACTCAGATACAAGACCAAAATACTAGCAAAATAAAATAGTAAAAATAGACAGCAATACTCATACAACAATTGAAGCAATACTCATACAACAAAAATAACCCTCAAAAAGTAAAAATAATTATAATTTAAGATCCTGCACCCTCAAATATATATATATATATAAACAACGTCACACTTACGTCCCAACGCTCTTTGCTTACGCCACAATATTTACTCGTTCTTCCAAACTCCACATTTATTTCTAAATACTCTGATGATGACTTGAGAAAGTCGAAAGCTTGGACCATATTTCTCGTACTTTTCTTCTGAAATAAACTTCGGAAAATTTTTGACGGAATTTCTTCCTTGTCTGACAAGGGTTATTCGTAATTTGGAAAAGTTGTTCATTGAAATTAATCCATACAAAATGTCTGTCGTTTTTAATAGCATTTACCACACACACACACACACACACACACACACACACACACACACACACACACACACACATATATATATATAGAGAGAAATAGCGTTATATGAGTTGTGTGTGTTGTGGTGTTTAAGTTAATTTGTCAAGAGTAAAGACAATGACTATCAGATGTATATTTGCAGTTGCATGTGTTCCGTTTTTACACCAGAACTGATTCAACCCAATTGATCCGTTTGCGTCTAGCTCAATCAAGCAGCCTGTCGTATTTGTCTCTGTGTGTGCGTGTGTGCGTGTGTGCGCGTGTGCATGTGCGCGTGCTTAAACATGGGATCTTAGAGTATATAAATATAGCCAGTGTTTCGAATCCATCACTCCAACCGTTCTGTTCAAACAGCGAGATGAAAACTTCGAGAACCGGTTTTCGGAATTGACACTAAAAGACTGCGTTGTAATAATCGAAATGACAAGCAACAAAACTATCCGCGGCGACCGAACAATGGCACGAGTCAACAAAATCCCGAGAAACGAACAAACACATTGCAGGCAACATAAAATGAAGAGACACGCGAGTGCGCGCTCACGCACACATATATGTGTGTGTGTTTGTAAAAATTCTCAGAATTAATCTGTAGAAAAAGACAATATAAAAGAAAAAAGACAATAGAAAAACATACAGTTTCCTATTGTCTTTTATATATATATATGTGCGATGGATACATGAGAGAGAGAGAGAGAGAGAGAGAGAGAGAGAGAGAGAGAGAGAGAGAGAGAGAGAGAGAGAGAGAGATGGCCTTTAAAATTAAAAATTAAAGAGCATGAAGTAGATTGTCGCCTCAGGGTGTTGATCTCAATACCCACTTTTATATTTACATACGGTCTGCCCATGATATTGAACATTTTAATGCATAAATATAGCATACCTTAAAACTATATTGAATTATATATATATATATATATATATATATATATATATATATATATATATATATTAAATGGTGCAGTAAAATTAATATTATAAAGAAGTAGTCCTACAAAAAATAAATGTAATTAATAGCGAATTCACTTCACTAACAGATTTAATATGCATTAACTTACTAACCACTCGTTGAATGAAGCGATCCTTGTTTTTAAAAATTGTAAAATGGATTCGATGTTATGTAGATATGCTAGTACTTTCGATAATTCTGTTAATTATCCCATGAATATTAAAACCCTTCTCTTGTATTAGAAACCTAAAAGTAATTGAATAAATACAATTTAAATAAGTAATAATATACAAGGGCGTGAAAATAAGTACTGAATTCTTTTAGAACCATACAATATGCATGTGTTCATTTCTGAAAAAAATGGTAAGGAATTCACGAACTCAATATCGAAAGAAAGAAAGCGTAAAAGACTCGACCAAAATAAATTCAAATGAATAAAATTGCCAACAAAAAGTAAGGAGCACATTCAGTAAAATAATCGCATTGGCCACAAGTGAAAAAATACCTTGTTTGAAAGTAACTTATTTGACGTTTGTGATTTTCCCTCTTCAATAAAATCTGTTAGTTACGACGTTTCCGTGTTTAAATAGCACAGTGAGCAATGATTTACTGGACTGATAAAGCGTGAACATAAACTCTGTCGTCTATTAGACGAATTGATTGTATTTGAGCATGCAGATGTGAGATTCAGGCCTTCAAGAATTTGAGATTTCCAGAAGAAAGAAAAAAGAAGATGAAGAAGAGGAGAAGGTGAAAAAGAGTAGGGAGAGGAAAAAGAAAATGGGGTAGAGAAGAAAAAGAAAAGGAGAAAAAGGAAGAAGAAGAAGAAGAAGAAGAAGAAGAAGAAGAAGAAGAAGAAGAAGAAGAAGAAGAAGAAGAGTAGGAAAGAGGAATAGAAATGAATAGGCATAAAGAGAAAAAGGGGACCAGGAGAAGAAGAAAAATAATAAAAGTAGAAAAAGGAAGAGTAGCAAAAGCAAGAAGACGAAGACGGAGAAGATTTTGACATTTCTGAAAGGGTGTATCTGGACTTGGGTGGGTCGAACTCGTGAAATCAAACCATTATTACTCACTGATACGTATGGTTCGGGCAGATGGGTGGGAAATGCCAGGCTCAACATTAGGTTGCAAAACTACAAAAGTCATCATAGATTTGATAAAAAAATGTGATGAGAGGAATGTGGGATATTCTTTTCTGTAATGGGTCGGTAGGGCTTAAAAATTATTTCTCTATAGTGTTTCAAAAAAGAGAAAATTGGAAATTTTTGCACACACCTAATATAACGAACCTAAAGACATGGGTTATATGTTGAAGATACACACACATACGTACACACATATATCTTTTTAAAGCAAGTAATGCAGTTTTTAGTTCGATATTATTTCGGATTAATATGATGATATTATCATATTTAGTGGGTATAACTAACCCTGTCTGTTTTATTTTTACCAAACATTTGCTTTTCTCGGTAATCTTATTTAAAAAAATGGGGATTCACATCAGGGATCGAACGTGTATAACTTGGTTTTCCCCGCATAAATGAAACGCAGTTTCGATCAGTGCCGAAAGGCGCATTTCCTTTAATAAGAATTTTCGATTACCTTGGTCAGTAGATATCAATTTTGCTTACCCCCCCACCAAAAAAACAGGATATATACACAAATACGTGTATCCACTAAATATGGCGTTTATAGTAATACGAAATATATAAATATATATATATATATATATATATATATATATATATATATATATATATATATATATATATATATATATATATATATATAGTAATACGAAATATATATATATATACATATATATATATATTTCTTATTACTATATATATATATATATATATATATATTTCTTATTACTATAAGAAATATATATACATATATTTCTTATTACTATAAATATATATATATATAATATCTTATTACTATAAACGCTATATATATATATATATATATATATATATATATATATATGTGTGTGTATGTGTGTGTGTGTGTGTTTGTGTGTGTGTGTATCGTCACACTGATGAGCTGTGATACAGCGAAACAGTCTGTCAGTGGATGACAATATATATGCTCCTGAAAAATTTATTTCGGTTGAGCTCTCTGGGGAGGAAGTGTGGGTTTGTAAACAGTGACTATTACGGCAAATAATGCATGACTCTTCGGTAAATCGAATCGAGTTCTCTCAGTCACTGTGTGTTTATCTAAAAATAAATATGCTTAAATTCACCTTCATCCATGCCGTGCGCCGACAGCGTAGTGGTAGAATCTCCAACTGATGCCAATTCAACCGGGTTTCGAGCCTTACTAGAGGCACTCGGACGTCTAGCCACACTGAAGAGCTGTGATACAGCGAAGCAGTCTGTCTGTGGATGACAATACATGCGTGTTTGTGTTAGTGCGTGCGTTCACACGCGCGTGTCCGAATTAAAATCTAGAACCTTCTCACTCCTGTTTGAGGAAACGCACCTTGATTAAATATGTCTTCAAGGGTGTAACCCTATTCACGACGCTTGATTAGTAAGCCTATTTAACCCATAGTTAGACGTTTTGAATTCAGAATTTTTCATCTTCTAGACCGGTTGCCAACCAAGGCTATAGGACCCAGTATGTCCTGCGATTTACACATAATTTGTGTGGGTTTTTGTAAAAATAGAAATATTAGACAATTTGGAAAGATCTAACTTGGTATCTTTTGCAAGAAATCCGTTGTTATCAGTTTTATTTGGACAAGCTAAAATCTACCTTTCCTAAACGGATAAGTTTTCGTTAAACATCGAAAAAATGATTTAAAATTTGCCTGTATTTACTTGCGCTGAAGCTGAAAAATCCTCACTTTCCAGCCTTGACCCAGTCCAAAGTCATTTACATGACCTTGTAAAGGGTGACATATCCACACTGCAGCTCATTTTCTCAAAGATGTCATTACTCTGGTGCCATTTCCATGGCAAATGTACGGAATGTTTCAATCTTTGTTCCAGCAATTCTGACCTTTACAGCTAAGATTCGCCATGCTGAATCCACGGATCGAACCATCCTCACTTCCTTCGTCTTCCAATTATAAGACGAAGTTCCATACAGTCAGTTTTTTCCCCAGAACCACAGCTTTGTGGTACAGACGCCCGCGTGGATGATTTCCTGAACGCTACAATCTCAACCACTACAATTCAAGGATCGATCGTTATCTATCCACAAAATACTCACTTCCTGCTTCCTACTCTTACATTCATATCACACAAATCATTCAGTCATCATCTAGCTTGAGTGGGTCCTTGTACTGGGTAAATGTTAGTAAAAAATCGTTATGTAAGTTAGATTTTAACATTAACCCATATTGTTTTCGTACTAATGTAATATGAAATGAGGATGACATGAAATAGGCCGGCTGTGTGTTATTCGTCAAGGATTGATGCATCATGGCACTTTAAATGCATTTTCAATATAATCAATTATTAAGTGAAACACCTTACAGGTGAAATTTTGATCACGAACACTTCAGTAGCACGTAAGTCTACAGAATCTGTTCTTTAACTTTTAGTCTCATTTGTGTTCTTATGTGGACAGCAACTCGGAAATGAGAAATCAGAGAACCGAGTTCGATTTCCTGTCAAGCTCATTGCATTCACTTAAGCGAATACCATTGGGAAAGATATGAATCTGTCTCTTCTGCCACCATATATGGGTAAATAGCATGACAGACTGGGCCATATAGGTTTTTCTTCTCCTAGACTGGTATCATGAGAAGAAAAAAAATCTCAATTTAAACCAGCCTGGAGAGAGTTCGGTTCCGTCAGGCTGTTTTGCCCAAGACCCACCACTACTGCTACGGCTGAAGTACATACTGTACCTCTATGACCTTAATATTTTACAGGACTCGGGATTGTGATATTCATATAGTCTTTAAATCTCGGGATGTTTCACCAATATAATCTAGGGTACATTTTTTGCCTTCTGTTTGGTAAACTACTACTTCTGATTTTACAAATCTGCTCACCGTTTTACATTGATTAAATGTTTAACTGTCTTTGAAATGTTTATAACATGTTTTATATTGAGATTAGTTAACTTTCTTATAAGTCCAGCAATTATAGTGTTTGTAGATAATACAATGTACCTACTTTTTGAGTTTTCATTTTGGTCTGTTCAAATAAATTTGTTTTTCTGATGACGCCGGATTACTGGAGAAACATGTCAAACGAAATCTCAGTAAACACGAAACTTGTCAGGCTAAGTTCCTGTCAACCCGTAAGCAAGCATAAAAAAACATTCAGACGCATCTGAGGAACGCTGGAACAGAATGTACACAATTTATAGAACATTAGACTGAGAATGATTTCACGGACGAGTTGCAAGAAGAAAAAGAACACAACTGAAGAAAACGTAGTCTCCTTTAACATTCGCTAAAATGTTTTTGGATCAGTCGAATGATTCCTGGAATACAGTTATTTGGTTAGACGAATCAAAAATAAATTGAACTTTTTAGAATATAACCAACAAAAAATATACACAGTACAAACGATGTAAAAAATACCATCTGAATATTGAAGCACGATTGCAGACATGTCATTTTGTGGGGCTGCTTTGGTTCAGTAGGTAGCGGGAGACCTACCATGTTTGACAAGAAAATGAAAATGGCTTTTGGAAAAATCATTTACATCAGTATAGTTATCTATTTTCGTCTACCGACCTGAATATTCAAAAAATATTCTCATTAAACCTGCTTTCCTCTAGACAAAGGGAACTGGCGTTAGATCCGAAGACCGATTCGGCCACGAAGAACTTCTGCTGATCAAGCAAGCTTGAATAGTGCCTTTAAGCACAATCCATCTCGTCATAGATTGTCGAAATTTCATATCATTTTTGTTTCCAAACGTAAACGAAGCGATTTTGGAAAAAGTAATGGATTTTCTTTTTATTAATCCAACAGATTTTTATCACTCATATCTGAGTAG
The DNA here is from genome assembly GCA_964036315.1 of Acanthosepion esculentum. Lineage (NCBI taxonomy): Eukaryota > Metazoa > Mollusca > Cephalopoda > Sepiida > Sepiidae > Acanthosepion > Acanthosepion esculentum. Next base: position 66,291,389 of record OZ038485.1, read on the forward strand.
ACACCCGTTTATTTAATAAACAGCATATTTATCCCCTAAAAAGAGACGTTTAAAGTGTTAAAATCCGTTAGTTCTTTATATATATATATATATATATATATATATATATATATATATATATATATATATATATATTTGTCATCCACAGACAGACTGTTGCGCTGTTTCACAGCTCATCAGTGTGGCTAGACGTCCGGTTGCCTCTAGCTAGGATCGAAACCCGATTGAATTTGCGTCAGTCGGAAATTCTACCACTAAGCCGTCAGCGCACGGTACGGGAAGAAGGTGAATTTTAGCGTGTTTATTTTTAGATTTAGATAAACACACAGTGACTGACAATGACTCAATTCTGCCGAAGAGTCGTGCAATATTAGCTTAAATAGTCACTGTTTACAAACTCACATATATATATATATATATATATGGAATAACAATATATAAATTTTGCGAAGTCAATCGATTATCGAGCAAATTTGAATAGTGCCTTTAAATGCAAATCTTTTCTAGACTCTCGAAATATCTGCTCAGTTTCTTATCGTAACGTAAACAAGGCAATTTCTAAAGAAGTGACGCTGTTTTTATTTAGTAATCTGAGAGATTTTATTACGTAAACATTATTTTTAGTGGATACCCATATTTGTTTGGTTTGTCGTCTTTGTATTTGCAAACAAACAGATTCACAACGTTTTTGAAAGGATAAAGAAACCAGAAAAAATAATTGATAACACTGATTCATTTCTTCCCATTCTAACCTCGCCCATAGAATTGGGGGTATCTGAGTATGAATCAAAGTTATGATAAAAACATTAACATTATTAGGATGATTCATCATTAGTGAATACATCTGACATGGAACCGATAACCTGCACGTAGAAAAATCTATCAAGCTTGACAGAACTAAATCAATAAGTCCGTAGACTGATGCTCAGTAAGTGAACTTTGACCTCATATTTAAAAAAAAAATATTTTCGATTTATGCAATTAAGAATGAATTAAGTACATTGACACAGGATGAGATTTTGTAAAATAACATTTTTTTCTCTTTGGATGACGGATTTATTGATGCACATATAATAATAGCTGGCCACTCGTATTCGAGGATACCCGTCTGCTAGGGCGGCTAGGCAATTCCTATTGCAGACGCTCGCTCAACACCACTGAAACTATGCTGAGCAGATCTTAGTTACAGTTTCTGGGAGAGAACGTGTTATCTAGCGTGATCAACAATTTGAACAAGGCTCAAGGCCTCGTGCTAGCACAGCTATCAACGAGTTCCGTCTACCTAATTTCACTCACGTGTGGTTTTCAGGCACTTTGGAAAGTCTCAGAAAACCATACTGGGATCGACACGCTAGGAGCGACCTCGATCCAGTCCGGTAACATCAAATCGACAATGGTGAGATTCGAACCCGGGTCACATAGTCAGAAAGCGAACTTTCTAACCACTCGGACGCGCGCCCATATATGCACATATACATACATGCATACATACATACATATGGCTTTTAACTCGTTGAACGAGTATTACCATCGCTTACAACTTTGATCAATCTTGGTACCAATTATTTTCATGGTTTGATTTGGAAATCTTGAGGGTGTATACATCTTGAGGATGTCGGCATCTTGAGGGGATGCTTATGACATAATATTGTCATTTAGTCTTCATTTGATTATAAATCTCGACTGTATTCGAAAGCAGAGCGTTATTCCAGAAACCATTTTTGCAAATGTTTTTAGTGTTTGAATATCCTTGTTATATTTCCTAAGATTAAAAAAAGGATGATATAACAAACTTTTTGCTCATTGTCTTCCATTTTCATAGTTAAAATCAATAAAGAAAAATGTATCACAAAATAAAGAGCTGCTATTGGACACCTGGCCGAATTCAATCAAAATCTGTTTTAATAAATTACACGAAGCTAATACTTCTAACGCCTTTTTGCAGCAAACAAAACGAGATTTGGAACCAAAATATATCTTTTTAATTATCGTTCACAAGTCTACATGAGGAGGACATCAATGAAAATCGAACTCACTACATATGTGCCTGTGTAGACTACCAACAATTGCGCTACATCAGGTGATCTACCTATCTATCTATCTATCTATCTATCTAATATCGTATATATTACGAATATACAATATCAGCTGAATCCGACATCGACAAACAAGAATTACTAAACACTTGCATCCATAAAGCGATATTTACAGTTTTCAGTTAGATTTGGAATCCATTAATTTCTCGGAAATTTGAAAGGACGCATCTTCTCTCCTTGAATCTGAAACGCCATAAATTATACTAATTTAACAAATCGAATGCACGTGAAATATGATTAACCAATGAAAATCAAAGACAATAGTAAAAATATCAGAATTTCTTTCTTCATTTTCTGATGAAGCTTTAATAAAAGTGAAACATGTTAGATTGATAAACGTCTCCTATTTGTTATCTATCTATCTATATATCTATCTATCTATCTATCTATGTAAAGGAGAAATCAGAAAGTAATATAAAAAACAGTGAAGAAGAGTCATAAATAAATTAAAGAGCGCGAAAGAGAGCCAGAAAGCACTAGAAAGAGAGTGAAAGGGAGCAATAAAGTAATATAAAAAGAGTGAGGGACTGCCGAAAATTAATATTATGAAAATGAACGAGAGAAAAATAGTAATACATTCTGTCCCAAAATTTCCCTAGGGTTTTAAAAATATCATAACATGTCAGATTTTTCAGATTTCTATTTTTCTATTTTTTCAGTATTTAGATTACACAAGGAAATTACCCATGGAAGAATTCACAACTGAACAAAGAATCCAAATCGTGGAATTGCATTTTAGATTTAACTAGTCCTTCACACCCAAGGAGAATACACGTCAATACCATCGAAATTCCGAAATGTTTTGGCCACCACGATCTACAGATCTGACGGCTCCAGATTATTTTCTTTTGCGATACTTTAAGGAGCCCGTATACATCAATAAACCACAAAGAATTCAATGATAACATTTGTGTAGAATTTCGAGGGCTGCAGCCAGGGTTATTATCCGCTCGTATCGAGAATGTTATCGGAAGATCGTGCCTGTGTGAAGTCAAAAATGGAGAACATTTACATCATAAAATTTTCATAATTAAATGTGAATATATTTCATATGATTGGATTTTTATTTTGTAAAAAACTATTTTTGAATACAGAAAAATGTGAAAATTATAACATTTTTAAATGCCGAGGTGAAAATAATATAAAAGGATTGAATGACAACAAAAAAGTGAGCAGCGAGTTTAAAGTAAAATTGATTAATATGTGGCGTAAAGAAGAACGAAGGAGAAACTCAGAGAATAACAAAAAAATGACTAAAACTGTTTCATAAGCTGACAGAAAAAGCATGTCGATTGATAAAAGCTGAATAAATGACACAGACAGATAGGTAAGAACGTAGAGGATGACAAAACAATTTAGACACAGGCACAGTTTCGTAGGAAGGCAGGGAATTTAATGACATTTTTAGGACATCTTTTTGTATGTTTTCTTTCCGCATTTTCTTTTCTTCGTAGTCAACCTTTCAATTTATTAGCGGCCATATCCAAATGTTTTTACAACTGTTTGTAATGTAGCGGTTTTCAATACGCTTGGCGAGCTAAAAGGAATAGTTAAATACATACAGGCATATAAACATACACCAATCTAGTCATGGATTTTGATATGTACTCGACCATGTGTTTTTTAAAATTGACATTCATACATACATGGGCCGAATCAAATAAAATCCACCTTAAATGCACATTAAGGCATATATATATATATATATATATATATATATATATATATATATATATATACAGCACACTCAAAACAATTTTATACATTGTTCTCGTGCGCGTTTTCACATATACATGTTCATATTGATATATTAATAAACATATATGCAGGTGTATATATATATATATATATATATATATATATATATATATATATATGTATATATATATATATATATATATATATATATATATATATATATATATGTATATATATATATATATATATAGATATATATATATGTATATATATATAACGGAGGACACATAATATCTATGTAATTTTTCGGATATTCAGGCCGGTAAATGTTGTTAATTCTGTTTATTATTTACTTAAAAATTTGTATCTATAAAATTAACGTATAAACAGAACATACATATATATATATATATATATATATATATATATATATATATATATATATATATATATATATAGCCATCCACAGACAGATTGTTTCGCTGTGTCACAGCTCGTCAGTGTGGCTAGATATAAGTATATATATATATTAATCATTCGACATTTGATTGTTTTATTATATTTTTCAAAATTACGAGAAAATCATTTTTTTTGTTCGAATGGTTTCGACAATCTCTGACATTTTTAGAAAATTAATGATGCCAGTGGCATAAAGAGACTTAATCCTAGCGTTGTTAGGTATGTTAGATTTCAAATTTAAATATAGCCTTATCATATAAACTTTATTGAATTTAATAGTATTTTATAATATATTATATTATATAATATTATTATAGTATTTTATAATAATAATTTAATAATTTATATATATATATATATATATATATATATATATATATATATATATATATATATATATAAATTAAAAGGAATTATTGAGTTGATTTTTACCACTCGATGCTATTTAAAGTTTCATGCACATTGCAATCATCAGAAAGATTTAATGTCTGATGGTCGCCATGCGTACCAACCTTCAATCAAAGTCCTATCAAGCAGTGAGTGACAGCTATATATATAATTCTTTAGTTTTCTCATTTTACATCGAGCACTGTTTTTTCATTCCCAGTACTCACTTTGCAAAACACACACACAGAGAAAATATATATATATATATATATATATATATATATATATATATATATATATATATATATATATATATATATATATATATATATATCAGGTCATCCCATAAGTTCTGTCCGAATTTTGAATAAAGTAAAGTGACCAAATGTTACATTTAATTACAGATTCAATCAACAATGTATTTTCCCTGATTATCTATGATTCCTTCCATCTATTAACAAGCTTACTAATTCCATTACTGTAAAATTCTTTTGGCTTTGATTCGAAGAACTCACAAATGTCAGTTTTAACCTCTTCCTGTGTTACAAAAGCTGTTTCTTCCAAATACTTCTGTAAGCTACGAAACAAATGGTCGTCTGAAGGAGTAAGGTCGGGAGAATAAGGTGGATGAGGAATTTTCCAACCAAGTTCTTCGATCTTTTGTGGCGTGATTCTTCCTGTGTGTGGTCGCGCATTGTCCTGATGAAACATCACCCGTTTTCGATTCACTAGAGCAGGTCTTTTTTCCTCAAAGCTTGGTTCAAATGCTCTAATTGCTGACAGTATATTTGAGCACTAATTGTTGCATTAGGTGGTAAGAACTCAAAGTGGATTATTCCTTGGCAATCCCACCAGATTGAAAGAAGAACATTTCGCCCATGAAGTTCCCTTCTCGGTTGTGGCTGGGGTCCTTCCCCTTTACCAAGCCACTGTCTACGACGCTTAACATTTCGATAAAAGATCCATTTTTCGTCGTCAGTCACAAGTCTATCCAAAAAAGGTGAAACAAGTTGGCGAGGATGGAGAGAAGAGCAGATGTCAACTCGGGATTTGAGGTTGTTTTCAGACAATTCATGAGGCACCCATTTTCCAAGTTTAGGAACTTTTCCAAGTTGTTGAAGATGACGATGAACAGTTGTATGGTTTGAACTGAGAACCATTGCCAATTCCTCAACTGATAAAGCAGGATTTTCTTCAAGGGCTGCTTCAAGAAGCTTTTCATCAAACTCAACTGGACGTCCGGTTCGATCTTCATCTTCAAGGGTGAAATCTCCACCTCTGAATTTTGCAAACCATCTGCAAGTTCTTTCATTCGCACATTCCTCTCCATAAACTTAATGAATGTTTCTAGACGCTTCGGCTGCTGAGTTTCCTTTCTTGAACCCATAAAGCATTATGTGCCTCAAATGACTTCCATGTTAGCAGGGTTTTAATCAAACAAAATCTAATTTTATTGTTCTCTGAAATAAAATTTGATCAGTTTAAATGCATCTAAACATAAAAATAATGTTCAGCTCCATTAGACATTATAAAATACTCTTTAAATTTCGTTCATTTTAACAAAAAGTTAAAATTCGGACAGAACTTATGGGATGACCTAATATATATACACGTACATTGTAATATATATATATATATATATATATATATATATATATATATATATATATATATATATATATATGTTGTGGTAGGATCCACCTAATCTGCATAGGTGACTACCAACTATATAAATAATGGTTGGTACCGGAAGACGAGGAGGAGAAATCACGAGATCCAACTAGAGACTCTGATCGACTGCGACTAGTCAACACATTCTCCAGGAACGTCTTCCCAGAAATATACAGAAATACTATATGTACTTATTGTGTACACTTTCTTGTTATAATACATTCTTTTTCTAAGTACATTTTGTGTTGCATTATTATTCCATGCAATAGGCGAGACTCAGCAATGAGTCAAGACGCAACAATATATATCCATGTTTTATTAAAAACGGCAGACAAGGTACTACGATTAAGTCTTATGTGTTTTCTTTTTGGAACACCAAAAATAAAACATCTCTACAATACTAAAAACATGCACAACACACACTCAATTAAACTGAAGAAATAAAAGTTATCCTTGATAATGGCTAAAAGTATAATGGAAAGCACTCGGAATTATAGAACATTGGCAGTTTCTACACACTCTGTGTCCAAAATAGAAAGCACTTGTTCGAACACAGAATCTTTAACTAAGGTCTACTCCCGCATAGTTACAGTAGCAACACACGGGTGAGCTTTGTGGGTACTAAACAAACGCAAATATCCCTGAACAGATATCTGCCACGGCGATTGCCTAGTCACCCTATCAGACGGATGTGCTCGGGAAACTAGATTAGTCATTCATTATTCTATGTGTGCGTCTATATGTTTCTGTTTGTGTGTGTTTGTATAATAACTTTTGTTAGAGATACACTGATATCGATAAAATCAATGATCTAGAGAGATTTAATCCCGATGTATATGATATTTAAAGCTATATTGATCTTAATGTCTCACCATATGCGGGATTGTTTTTGGAATGTTAAAAATGATTTTTTTTTCTTACAGCGTCAGTTCCAGCTTCCTCAACTCACGAACTTGCTGAGTTACTAATTATATCATTAGATACCACCCACGGAGAACCATCCGGATATGTATGAATATACTTTTTGCCTCGGTGAAGATATTAAGAACAGTTACTGGCGAGGGTTGGCACAATAACAATGACTTAGTTAAAATAAACATGATGATAATTCATTTAACAATCAAAACAAAATAATGTCAGTTTTATGACAAATACTCCCATAATACTCAACACCTCCTATATCTCTTTCCCTCTCTGATTATTATTAAAATCCCATGAGTGCATACACACACACACACACACACACACACACACACACACACACACACACACACACACACACACACATATATATATATAAATATATATATAGATAGCTTAATAGTGCTTAATTCCTGTCTTACTTTCTTTTCTTTTTTCTTCATCTCTCCTCTCTCTATCTATCTCATTCATTTTGTCTATCTATCTATATATCTATCTAGCTATCTAGCTATCTCTCTATCGATATATATATATATATATATATATACATCTATATATATATTGAGCATTTTAATTTTTAAATATAGCATACCTTAAAACTATCATATATATATATATATATATATATATATATATATAGAGAGAGAGAGAGAGAGAGAGAGAGAGAGAGTGAGAGAGAGAGAGAGAGGGAGAGAGAGAGAGAGAGACCCTAGCAGCAGTCGCTGGAGTAGTCTACTAGATCAACTCCCTCCCAGAATACACACGAATATAGTTTATTAATCTAGTCTAGAATAATCATCGGGGTATGATTTGGGCTATCCTTATTCATATCACGGTGTATAAAATACCCTACTTGGCCAGATTATACTCCCTCTTATTATTGATATAAACAACTGTTTTTTTTAACTTGAATCTTATGTGATGACCCAGTCAAGAAACTAATAATCCTAGCTGATATGAACTCATGGAGCAGTAATCAGGTATTGCTAAGCAAAATCAATTGGCTCCCAGAAGACCTACTAATTCATCGGAATAAAATTTAGCGTTGAGTCGAATGCACACAAGACATTTTTGTGGATGCATGATTCATATTCCCATCTATCACCAGTGCCTACAATAATCTCCATCTTATTACAGTGGAAAATGTCGGGCTATATTCTGTCCTACGGAGTATATTCTAGCCTTGCCTATATAACACCTCCGGTTACAAAGTTGCTTAGCCTAACTTATACCTCAGTTAAAAAAAACAGCCTAACCTAGGGCGGGTATATACTGTGGGTGTGGTTATACTTTGGGCTGTTAAACCGGCTTGCAAAGGACAAAGACGGAGAGGTAACATGAAATGCAGCATGATTATCATATGCGCTCAATTTAAAAGAACTGATTATTTCTTGCTTTAAACACCTTAAACAATTGGTGGTAGACTTTTGGTGAAATGCTACTTGTTCCTGTGGTTATCGGCTGGGAGTGAGTGGAGAGAGTGGAGAGAGTGGATAAAATTAAATTCCCGGGTACGTACATTGTAGAGGATTTCTTCTGGACGAGCAATACCATCACGTTAGTCAAGAAGAGGCAGCAGTGACTCTATTGAGAATTCTCAGAAAAATAATTTACAGAGCAAATTGCTGATGACCTCCTACCGTTGCTCTGTTTAGAAAGTTCTAGCGTACTGAACAACTGTTTCCTATTATAGCTGCTCGGCGGAGGACAAGAGGTCCCACCCAAAGGATGATAACTGAAAAAATAACTGACTAACGCTGACGCACGATGACAATTTTCAACGTATTTTATACGTATTACTTTTATTCATTCGATGCTGTGCACGTTGTTTTTGTTAAATTTCATTGTGCTTTGCACAGTGACAAGATAAAACGGACATGCAATGTGATTGGCCCTGATCTGGCATCTCGTCTACAATCGCTCTCTCACAGATGTGCCGTCGCCTCCCTCTGTCTTTTCTACAAATACGGTAACTGCCCCGACGAGCTACTTTCGCTAGTTCCCAGACTGCATGGATTTAAACGTGCTACTAAGGCTGGCATCACGATCCCACCCTTTCACTGTCGAAACAGTTAAATGTGGCCGTCTCTTCTACTCCAATAGCTTCATGTCTCGCACCTCCTGTTCGTAGAATTCCCTTCCTATTACTTGTTTCTCTGATAGCTATAATCTCCAAATATTTAAATGTAATGTCAAACGACATCTCCAGATGCCTTGATCTATTCCCTGTCCTTCTCTTCATCCTTTCCTCTATCACGCCTCTTTACTCTCGCTCCCACTCTCTGTAACCCCTTGCGTGCTAGTGGCATCCCGCCTTGCTTGGGGCGAAATGCTTTAAATATATATATATATATATATATATATATATATATATATATAAAGTCTGAGTGATAATGTTTATGTAGATATTTGAAACAAAACGCAATGTAGAGGTTCTCTAAATTGTTTTCGATGAGCATATGCAAGCAAAAGGCTATCAGACTGTAAATTAAACTCACAATAAGAAATATTAAAAAAATGTTACCTGAAATTTAGTATTACCGACATAAACTGTAAATAGCAGAGCTTTACTACTAAATGTAAAAATCAATGTCACAATTATTGTTATTCATAACAGAGCTTCTTGATGATAACGATGTTTTCTTTTCCAGTTGGAACAAAAAAGGAGAGATTATTTGGTATGTCCTTTGGCGAGGAAATGGCCATGGGAAAACCGGGGATACGGAAATAGCATTCCAGTCACATTCAATGTTTGCTCCTCAGATATATTGTTCCATATGGCAAAATAGATTATGTCTGAGAACTGCAATGTCTTGAAATCAAATAAAATGTCAGTGGGATTAATTGGATTTGGCTTGGTTGGGTTTAGTGTATATTAAACGTTTCCAGATTGTTTAATGTCGAATTCTATTATAGATACCTAGACATAGATTTGTTTTAAACGAGAGTAAAAAATGCATACAGATTTTTTTTTAAATCAATTCATCCCAAGCAAGGCGATAATGCCACTCGGACATAATTGGGAGTGAAAGAGAATGAGTAGACATTTTTTACAGTAAGCTTCACTTGTACAAAGCCGCTTGTGTTTGCGGATTACGTTAAGAGGTAGTTTATACGGATAGAAGGGTGGGTAACGATTAACACTAGTCTTTTCACAATACCTTCATCTACCCTGAAGTCCTTGAAACAGTTGTTAAGTTCTAGATAGACAGAGTCCGCAATTGTACGCGTTTCGAAAAGACTCTGCACTTCCTCATAAAGGTTACAAATATTAAAAATATCATAGCTCAAGCGACAAAAAAGGAATGTCGGATAATTTTCACGATCATGATACGCCAAATAAGTGGCCTCCAAGTTCGTTAGATCTTACTCCTGACTGCTATGTATGGAGCGGTTAGAAGAGAGATGGGTTTTATCAGCATACCCATCAAGCATTCTCTGAAAGCCATCATCGGCAAAACAAAGTCGGAAATGAACAAAACAATTTGAACAGGGGTAGAACAGTTTACCCCAGCGAGCGAAACAAAAGGTTCAGTTCAACATTCCAACCACCTGAAGAAGGCCGGTGCGTACAACGGCCGAAACGTTGTGACAAATATGACAACGAAGATGAGGACAATAGTCCGAATAATGTAACTAGTGTACATGTTACCTCATCTCAGAAATATAGACAGATACAAAACAATTTGAGTTGAGCATGCCAACGATTCCGATCCAGCATGTAAGCTGCCATTGACCCTGAAGGTGGATATAGTGAATATATGAAGCTACTCTGTGTGTGCAAATTCTTATGAAAATATAGCTATTTTTTTATTATAGATAAACGCTAATTAGGATACAGAAAATGGAATCATCGTATCGATATCAAATTGTAGCCACTTGTGGTGTCATTAATAATCATTCGTTACTTTGTCCGCTTCCAGTTAACATGTAATGGTAGTTGACGATAGGAAATGATAGTACGTGATCCGATTCGAGCAATATCAACGAATGATTTCTGTATCCGTTGCTGGCAGATAAAAAAAAAGCAAAAACTTTACCTGTGCTTTTTTTTGTTATTTTTAGTCTTAGAAGATTTGATTCCGAGAATCAATTTTGGTTCTTAATACACTGTTTGGCACCCATTTTGAAAACTGACGTTTTATCGTTTATACGGCCTCATCACGTTCAGATAACCGTTCCCGTACGATCACCGAAGTTAAGCAACGGAGGGCCTGGGTGACCGCTTGGGAATATCAGGTGGTGTAAGCTTGGATGTTATGGTGGTGTAATGGAAAATGGTTCGGAATTGTTAATCGGAGAGCCGAGTTCCAATTCCAGTTGGGTTGGTTATATTCACTTATGCACAAATACCCGTGGGAAAGGTATGAATCTACCTCTTCGTCACATCTATGGGTTAATGAGTAAAAATTGTTTCGCTAAAACTATTATCTCAAAAAAAATATATATATATATATAATTGCGTACAAAATATTTAGATTTCGACATTAAATAACCCATAGAGGTGTTGATATGCCGCTAAACAGACACAACCAACCCACCAATTATAGAACTAGAAAATGCTTGGTATTGGGAATGATTAGTTCCTTTGTCAATATTAATAATTCGTCTTTAATTGAATTCAAGTTTATGAGTACTTACTAAGATTATATTTATCTGTTAGAAGGATACATCGCAAATCCCAGGTTGCTATTCTGCGTTAAGTAAGAAGAGAGTATCTATCTTTCTATTAACCTAGTTCTATTTATCTCTTTTTGATACAGCATATATATATATATATATATATATATATATATATATATATATATATATATATATATATATATATATATATATATATATATATAATGCAAAGCGAATAAAACATATTCCCTAAACAAAACAGACGGTTCTTTCGTGTGTACCTGAATATGACACTTTGTGAACGGTATTTTGAGAAGGTAACATATCTGATATCGTACAGCTGTCCATGATAAAAGAAATAATAAAAAGAAAGGAAGACAAAATTCCTCCTTGTCGTCGTTTTTATGCAGGCGTAGTGTTGATTTTCCCGCTCAGGACGAAGGATGCCATCTTTCTTCAAAGATAATCTCCTTCCCTTCCCACGTCCTTCGTGTTGAGTCTCTATCAGGAAGTGGGGTTCTACAGTGAAATAACGTGTGCGCACGTGTGCCTACATCCATCCATGTATGTCATCGCATTCCAATGCGCATAAATATATGGCGATAAAAGTAATTTTCTTAGCACGTTTGTTTATGCATTGGGGACATGAAAAAGTGATGCATAGCCTAAGAAAGAAAAATATTTAGTAATGAATGCTGATAAAACAACGTGATATATATGTATATTGTGTTGGCTAGTCGATCGAAATCAAACAAGGAAAGAGTTTCTTAATTATGAAGCTCATCTTCGGTTCTGTCTTTTTCTGATAGAAACAGGGTCTCTTTGAATTCTGAATTACTTGACGGATTGCACCTAAAACCATGGTACACTGAAAAGTTCTAAGACAGACCAAGATTAGAATCTTTACAAATGAAACTGACGTTTAGTTATTTGCTTTAGATTTTGAGCAGTTGATTACACGGTGAACATTTCATCTCTTATTTTTTTTCATCAACAAACAGGCAAAATATAATACGAGCAAAATATGAAACAACTTGTCTTTTTTGTCTATTTGCATTGTTTTGTTTTCAAAGGCAGAAACTTCTATTTATAGCGAAATAACACGCACGCACACACACACACACACACACACACACACACACACACACACACACACATATATATATATATATATATATATATATATATATATATATATATATATATTCCAAAGAAGAATCTGCAGTGTTATTGGTCCTGACATGACATTTCGGCTTCAGTCAAATTACAAACTACAGCACTGAAGCTTCTCTGTACATTTTCTATAAATATTTTCATGGAAACTATTCTGTTCCGTTTTCCTTTGTTGTATAGCCCCCTTAACGCTGGGAGTAGTCTTGGGGCGACGGTCTTGATTCACTCATATGTTGCTTTCTTCTTTCTGTGATCGTTGGTTGGCATGTTCGGAGGTAAAATGAAAACTTCAACAAAAGGGATTTTGACTTACTACTTTATTAAACACGTCGACGTGTACATTTCTCAGCTAGCCAGTGGGGTTGCTCTATTACCTCCACTGGGGAGCAAGTTCCCCAGGACACGAAATAACCACATCTATTGTGTATGACGTGTAAAAACTTACTCCACGAAATAACTTTCTATCTCTCTAACATTCTCACGTTCAGCTCAACCAATCAAAATCACAGGCCCCCATTCTGCCCCCCCCCCTCAATCGTGATTACATAGCTAGGTGTGACCATTTCCACCACAGGACACAGACCCAAACACATTCAGAAATCCGGAACCATGCAAGACGAATCTACTTATTCCCACGACAATTAGCAACTTACTTTTTTCACAAAAAAATTAATTCTCAAAATTCACCAAATAATAACTTAATTCTTCAACCAATGAAGGCAAAAGGACACAGACACGGCTTTAAAAAAAAATTCCACATTCTGTTACAAAAATGGAAAAAAACAATCATTTGTCAGTTAATTACAATTAACAAAATAATTCTAAACTTAGAACTATTTTGTCTATACAAATCCCTAATTTGTCTACCACCTGACCCCAAGGTCATCCTCAGAAGGTCTGAGCCAAATACACTACCACCAAAAAATAATAATAGTCTAAAACTATTATTTAACACCTCTTTGGAACCTTAACTTTACGAACTTAAGTCCACTACTAGATTGGCAGCGATGTCCCATCATTTTACAGCTGATATGGCTAGGTGTAACCGTAAGTTCTATGCTAGCAGTTTTTTTTCCCTCGGACTTCTCGCTTGTGGAACTCTCTTTCAGCTTCTTGCTTTGAAGTCAACTTTGATCTTCCAAATTTTAAATGCAATGTCACTTGTCATCCGTCGCCCGGAATCCTTGAGTCCTCTCTCCTTAATAGCGATTTTTCTCACATTCTTTTACTGTCCGTAAACCCTTACGTCTTAGTGGCTTCATCGGTTTACTTGGGGTGAAATGATTATATATATGCCTAAATTTTTTGTAACATTATTTGTTATTTAAATGGATGGTAGACTAGGGTTTGGGAGAAATAACAAAAAGACAAAATTCATTAAGAGCTACAAGGGACAGGAAGATGTGGAGGGCTATGATCACCTACATTCTGAAGGGACACGGCACATAAAGAAGAAGACCCATTAACATCTTGTTTTACGTTGTGCGATTTTCAAATGTATGTGTATGTATGTGTTATTGTATGTATATGTGTATGCATGTCTGCATGCGTGTATATGTGTGTGTACATGCCTGTGTTTTTTGTGTAACTGCTTTTGGGACGTGTTTCAACTGTTGTTACTTGAGTGACTTAAATCTCAGAATTATTTATTTAAACAAGGTATCAGATGAAACACAGAATATATATATACAGGGTGTATCAAAATACATTGACAAACTTTGGGGTGGGTTCTTCACGCTAAAACAAAAACAAAAGTCCATACAAACATATATGCGCAAATCCTTCGTTTTTTAATTATTAAGTTTAAAGAAAGTTTACGGTAGATGACGCTGTGTTGCCATGAAGACTAGGTTACATTTGTCATTCGTGTACATTTGTGGCTAGTCTGTCTTTAACATTTAACGTGTATAGCAGTGAATTAACTGAAAAGTGTTCCTTTTAACAATGGAAGGACATTCATATCGTAAGCAGGCAGATATGTTTTTTTTGCGAAGGCCGCGCGAATGGTAATGGACGCGAAGCTGCAAGGCTGTATCAGATCGCATTTCCAGACCGAAGGCAGACGAGTCACCCAACTTTTGCTGCTGTTTATCGCCGCGTTGAGACAGGATCCGTGGCACCACAAACCATACGCCTGACCACGAAGAACACTTTCTACAGGCTGTCGGAGACGATCCCGGTATCAACACAAGTCAAGTGGACCTAGCATGTCGGACATCCCATAGTACTGCATGGACGGTACTTTAAGAGCAGCTCCTGTATCCGTATAATTTGCAGCGTGTTCGGGGTCTTTCATTCACCACGGTAGAACTTTTGCCGATGGTTTATTGCACAAACTGCCTGTTGTTTGTCTCTTCAGTCTTGTTTACTGATGAATGAAGGATTTGCGCATTTACTGATGAACGAAGGATTTGCGCATATATGTTTGTATGGACTTTTGTTTTTGTTTTAGCGTGAAGAACCCACCCCAAAGTTTGTCAATGTATTTTGATACACCCTGTATATATATATTCTGTGTTTCATCTGATACCTTGATTAAGAAGAGGTAGAATAACAAATTTACACAACCAACATTTGTGGACGATCGGAAGATTCATGGTATATTACAGGATAGGTATAAACATCAGTTTACGATTAATGTGTGAGCTGAAATTGTAGGTGACTGTCTGGTAGGTCCATATGTTCTCCCAGTACGTCTTACGTATGCATTACTTTGGATTTTTATCTGTGGGGTAACCTAAAACAATTGATTTATGCAGCAAACTTTAATAATGCTTCATCAACGTGACGGGGGCCTGCGAAATTATTCAAAAACGTGTGGGAGTATTTGAAAGGGTCCACCAGTCAATGATCCGACAGGTGCATGCCTGGGTACATGCAAACGGGGTACATAACATTTGTTATGAGTTGCTGTGCTGAGGTATAACGATGGTCATTTGGACATATGTTTATATGAACATTTTACCCACCACCAAAGTTGGTAAAAGTATTTTTGATACACCCTGTATATATATATATTGTGGGGGTGCGTGGCCGAGTAGTTAGACCATTATTATTCCTACAATGAAGCCCGCCTTCGATTTTCATCAGGGTGGATTTGTGAAGGAGGTAACTTCTTGATAATATCGACTTCCTGGTGGAAACGTTTCTATCGTTATGAAGGGACTGAAAACCGTACCATAGGCTGACCAAAGACTTGTGAGTGAAATTGGGTCGACGGAACTGTTCAAAAACCATCGATCTTTGTCCTAGCACGAAGTCACAAGCCATCGGGACCGAGAGTTAGGTCGGCCTTGTTCACACTGTTGATCACAGCAGATTATGCGCTCTTCCCCAGAAACCGCAAGGTCTTCTCAGCATAGTTGTAGCATAAACGACATGTTAGCTCGGCGGGTGTTGAAGAAACACAAATGCTTCCTCAACAGGATTTTGCTAGCTTCTCTACTAGACGGGTGTACTCGGAAAAGAACCGCCAGCTATTATCATATGTAAAGGCATCATGGTTTATAATTATTTGTGCGCTGAAATATCTTCATGGCGTAATAGAACAATCTTAAAGACAATTATTAATATCGTACGTTCGATTCTTACGAAGTGACCCTCAAAATTTGTGGCTTCGTACCAATTTAAGCTAAAGTCTGTAAATACCTATTTCAGTGACTGTGTATGTATGCATGGACATACGTAGTATGCGATAGAATTTGAACAAAGTAAAAATAACTATGTGTATTTTTGAAAAAAGAAAAAAGAAAGAAAGAAGACACCCGCTAGACTCGAAATCAGATCCTCGGGCGTACGATGAAGCCGTAAAATCTAAACGTGTGGCACTTAGCTTCTTTGCTTTTCCAGTCATGTAATAAAAGACAATGTTATCGAGCGTGATGCGATGATATATTTCCCCGTAGCGCCTGGCATCGACAGTCAACGGACAACGGAGAAAAAAGAACGCACATTTTAAACCGCTTAGTGATAACTTACGTTAACGTTTAAGACATTTAACTTTCTGTTCTTGTCTTCTAAGTTTCCTCTTAAAGTTTATTATAAACTGATATGGATTTTCTCTTCATCCTAACCACTTTGAACCACTGACTCGCTAAAAGTTCCCCTCTCTTTCTTGTCTCGATCTTTGGCTTCAACCATCTCTCGCTTCACCAAAGATAATGTTTTTTTTTGTTGTTTTCTTTTATATCCAATCTTATCTTTTCATTTTTTTCTTTACTTTCCCATCTTCAGGGTTCTTTTTGTTCGTTTTTTTTTCTCTTACTTTTCCTCCTCCTACTCCTATTCTCTTATTTCGCTTTCTCGACATATCTTTATTTATTTATCACTCCTGCTTCTTCACTGCTTATTGTTTTTCTTTTCACTATTTTATTCCATTTACTTAACTCTCCTCATACAGATATCTTCTTTCTCTTCTTTTATCATAGCCGCCTCTTCGTCGTGTATTTCTCTCTTTCACTCTAATCTCTATAGTCTCTTCCTCTTTTTTACCCTGTTTTATTCTCTACTTCTCTTTCTATGTGTTTTAAAACTGAAAATAATCAGACATAGAAACTGCTTTTCTTTTTTTTACTGTCAACAATTCTTTATACTGATTTTTACGATCTTTCTTCACTCACTTCAATTTAAACTTATTTTTTGCTTTTCGGAATTCTTATGCATTTCCTTAAATTTTTACTTCCGGGCAGATCTTAATTTCTTTTACGTTATTTTAAGACATTTTTCATTTTTTGTCTCCCCCCTCTCTCTCTCACTGTTTTATTTTCTTTTATATTCCTTTTCCATGTTTTTACATCCTTTCTTTGTTTCTTTCTTTTTTTTCTTTTTGCGTCATCTCTGCTAAATTTATATCAGTCTTATTCATTTATTCACTCATTCTTTTTCTTTTACATCTTTCTTTCTTCTTTTCTGCTGATAATTTCTATCAACCTCATTTATTTAATTTATTCATTCTTTTTTCATGTTTCTTTCTTTCTTTTTTCATACTTTCTGCGGATTAATTCTATAATTCTCATTCATTTATTCACTGCTTCTTTCTTCCTTTTTTTTTTTTTACTCACCTTTTTAATTCCTCTTTCTCGTCTCTTATTTTTATTCAATCTTTTAGTTTCACATTCTTCTTCGTATAATTACCACAACTCAATTCCTCTGACTATTCTGTCCTGATAAACTCATTTTAACGATGATTTTTCTTCAATCTCCTCCATTGTTGCACTACCTTTTTTTCTTATTCAACATCTTTTTAATTCCTTTTTGTACGTTTTTCTCGTCCTTGCTTTCTTTCGCTTTCCTCTTTTCTCATGCAACGTTTACCTTATTTTTCTCAGGATTTCTTCTCGTCTTTGAGTGATTTTACATTCAGTTTTCGAAATCCTGATTTTTCCCGTTCTTGAACACAGATCATTGGCACTGGTAGGAAATACTCAGCTATTAAAATTGCCAAGCATGCTTACTCAGCGTTTTTTAAATTTCTTTTCTTATTTTCTCGACCACTTTCTATGACGCTTCTGTTTTCCTTTATTTTCCTTCATTCTCTTTTTTGCGTCTCCCTTTTGCATCTTTCTTTTCTTTTTTCGTCTTTATTTTTTAATATTTGATCAAATTTCGTTTACAGTCACTTTTTCATTCATTTTCTTTCATTCTGTCTTTCCTCTTTCTTTCTTTTCTCTTTCTTTCCTCTTTTTTTGTTTCTTTCATTCTTTTTACGTCATTTCTGCTGAGAATGTCTATCAGTCTCATTCTTTTTCCTTTTCATGTTTTTTCTTTCTTCAACCTGTATTGGTTTACATTACATTTCACGTCTTTCTTTCTTTCTTTCTTTCTTTCTTTCTTTCTTTCTTTCTTTCTTTCTTAGCCTTATTCTCACATGATTTCTTCGCGTTTCTAATCTTATCACTGCCTTCTGTTTTGTCTTTTGCCGTCTCCATTTATCGTACCAAACCTTTGGGTCCACTTTATGTTTCAACGCATTTCCTTGTATCAGGGAAAAATTAAAGTAATCTGTTTTCTGGACGAAAAAGGAGAGGAGGCAAAAGGGTGTTGTTGGATTGTCGCCTATGTTGCCAGTTCCATCCACCATCGAATTCCTTCAACCCTTTCCCTCACAACCATCAGTGATGAAATAGATGTATATCAGTGTCCACTGTGCTGCATTTGGGCTGTGTATATGTGTGTGTACGTGTTTTTCGGTATACATAAGCTTACGGATATCTGTGGATGACTATATATATATATATATGTATATATATATATATATATATGTATATATATATATATATATATATATATATATATATATATATATATATATATATATATATATATATATGTGTGTGTGTGTGTGTATGTATATATGTGTGTGTGTGTGAGCATATTTTTCTAAGGATTTTTTTATCCTACATTATTTCTTATTATTATAAACGTTATTTCTTTAGTGGGTACACATGTTTGAGCTGCTATTGCTGTTTTTTTTTATTTCGTTAAACTGAAATTAATAACAACCGGTATAAATTATAAAGGCCTACTAAAGAAACATTGTGAAAAAAAGGAACGTATATATATATATATATATATATATATATATATATATATATATATATATATATATGGTGGACTCTGCCGTCATATTCGATGTATGAGGGTCTAGCAGCTCAGTTCCTAGGAACCGACAGCCTAGACACCAGCACATATGATTTGATTATAGTGGTGAAGATTTTGTGCAGAAACAATCACACTTTTTAAAGGAGCGAATACAGAGACCTGGTGCACTCCGTGCTACAAGTTCCCCAAACGACTCTCCACAGGTTTTGAATTCAGAGTTGTCCTTCTCCTAGACCAGTTGCCAGACAAGGTTATAGAACCCAGTCTGTCCCGCTATTTACCCATAGATGGTGGGAGAAGAAAAGGATTCATAACTTTCTGCATTCTGTTGAGATTTCTTTCAGACTCAAGGAATTTCTTAATTATAATTATCAAATCCTCCTTACAATTTCTATCATATGTATATCATTGCTTGATCCAGCTTCTAATGCTTCAGTTTGAGCGGCTTGGTGATAGTAGTCATGGCTCCGGGAGGAACATTCCTATGGTTACAGAGAACTTCAGTTGAGTTACACCACGGAATATGTGAGCGAGCGGCGTTATATTGAGTCTGATTCGCTATCTCTTTGCTACCGAGGCCCGTTGGAACAGTTAGTATGATGTTTGCTTGACAATTTAACTGTCTTGGTTTCAATTCTCGGTAGTGGATGCTCACTGCTGATGAGTCCCAAGTATAGGACGAAACAGCCGTTCAGTGCTTTCTGCATGCTGTTGAGTTTTCTTTCAGACTCAATGAATTACTTAATTATGTATATATATATTTTAAGACATTTTTATGTATATACGAAAATTTATTTGAAAATTTCTCGAACATTCAGGCCGGTCAATGTCGTTAATACCGTTTATTATAAACAAAGTATTTACTTAAATATTTGTATCTATAAAAAGAATGTATAAACATAAAAATGTCTTAAAATAATTTTCGGACTTTGTCCATTTCATAATACACACACACAGATATATATATATATACGTAAAAAAGCAAATCACATTTGTGCAGTGATTTTCCAAGTGTAGCTCAGATGTAGCACAAGGCCGAAAATATGGGGCACCTAGTGAGGATCGAACTCATTATTCAGTCACAATAGTTCTAGCGAGACAAGCGTGCTAACCATTACACCACCTCGAGGTGCCCAATCCCGTTTGTGTATGCACACGGACATCTCTACACATACATAGAATCACATGTCCTTGTAGTTTTAATTTTATTTGCCCCTCTCTCTTCAGATTTTTTCTGAGTAAGTAGTTACATTTTTATCTACATACGATACTTCTGTCTATCTATCTATCTATGATATTTATCAGTCGAATCTCTTTGCTTCAAAATGTATAGAGTTTATTGCGTTGACTTACGTTCGTCTCGGGAGATGAAAGCCTGGCCAAGAAATATGGTGATCTCGCGCTGCACAAAATCACATTTTCGGCGTTGCCTGTATGGTCCAATGGGAAGTATAAGCTAATGCAGTTTGATACCGGTGCAGATGTAGGAGTTGACCGAAGGTCATGCAGTACGTCATTCATTCGCTTTAGGGGCTCGAATCCGGTTTTGCGTAGGTTTTATTCCTTACCTAAAGTTACTGGCAAAGCTGTTGTATAGGACAAGAAAGCCTAGTCTGTCCTGTTAGACCCTTCAGTCTTGACCTTTTCCAGACAACGATCAAGCTTTATCGATCCTTTTTATCCTCATAATCTCCTGTTCCTATCATCTGTTCCATTCATTTCACACACCTCGTTCGACTGTAATCCTCTACCTTGAGTGGCTCTCGAACCATGTATTGGTTGAAATTTAGTGAAAATAAAAGAAACAATAACCGGAGGAAGACCAATGCATGCGTTTTCTAAGGTCATTAATGAGTACAACCGTTAAAAACTTGTTTTTTTTTAAGGTTTAACAACAAAAAGAATCATCATTTTTTTTTATTGATTTTACTGATTTTACTTGAAAGAGCTGAAAAGAGAGCTAAAAAGAGGGTCGCAAACGGAACTGTCGGTCGCATGATCGTAATTATGCTTTATAATAACATAAGATTAAATGAAAAAAAAACAAATAAATCATTCAAATATCATAAATCAAAGAAAATGAAATTTGTATTAGGATTTTAAAGTTGGATATAAGAGAAAAAATCTTATTATTAAATTAGTATTAAATTATTTTACTGTTATGGTCCAAGTTCCTTGTACCACGGTGATGGTCCAAGGTAGAACCAATGAAGAATACTCGAACACAGGTATGGAATAACACAGATATATTACAAACAGAAATATATACAGAGAAGTAGAAGTATTAGTAATGACTATCAGATTTGGTTAGAGTGAACTATATTGTCTCGACAAGTATCACTATTCCAATGTCTTACAGTAATCGTCTAACTCTGTCTCTGACTGACTCCGTGACTAACTCTGAAGTATTTAGTGTCCTCCCCAGAGGCAGAGAGTTCCCCTGTGCCTCAGAGGCAGAGAGTTCGACCGTCTAGCCGAGTCGTCCAAAAAGGACTGACTCTGAAGTATTTAGTGTCCTCCCCACGAGGGACAGATGTAGCACAAGGCCGGGTTTAAAGTGGGGTACCCGAACCCGTAGGCTCGGCCAAAAAATAGCCCGTAGATCCCGTATAAACGGGATCGGGTTGGTCAACCTCCGCGAACGAGGCTCTGCCCTTCGGCGGAGCCTCGTCCGGGTTCCTCTCTGCCCAGAGGCAGAGAGTTCGACCGTCTAGCCGAGTCGTCCAAAAAGGACTGACTCTGAACCTGCCCTTCCTCTTGAGGAGCAGTATTTATGATGTCCGTAATAGTCCATTACTATTATGGGTAAGTTGCCATAACATTTACCAGAAAAGTTAATTTTATATTCTTTAAGTTAAAGATGTTCTGGAGTCTTTTTCTATAAATCTTTATTTTTGCAGGTCATGCATTTCACAGAGGAATTAAATATAGAAAGGAAAAATAGAAAGAAAACTGACAATTAGTCAAATGCCGTCCATCAGTTCACGTACCTTGGTTCCACCACCACTGACAACCTCTCTTTAGACGCAGAGATTGACAAGAGAATCGGGAAGAAAGCCACAACCCTTGCTCGCCTCACAACACGTGTGTGGACCAATCTCCAGCTGACAGTGAAGACCAAGATAGCAGTGTACAACGGCTGCGTCATCAACACTCTGCTATATGGCAGCGATGCTTGGACCACGTACAGCAGGCAAGAAAGGCGTCTGAACACCTTTCACATGAGAAGCATCCGCCGCATCCTGGGAATAGCGCGGCAAGATGAGGTGCCCAACACCGAGGTTCTGTCTCGAGCAGGTCTTGTCCAGCATGTTCACACTGCACAGACAGCGCAGACTCCGTTGGTTGGGCCACGTCCATCGCATGCCAGACGGCCGCACTCCCAAAGACCTCCTGTATGGAGAGCTGGCCTCTGGAAGGAGACCCGCTGGGCAGTATCGTGATGTCGTGAGGCGCGACATGAAAGCTGTTGGCATCAACACAGAGTCCTGGGAGAGCCTGGCAGCCATACGGTACAAATGGAGAGGGGCCCTGACCAAACACCTCAAGTCAGGGGAAGAGAAGCTGACACAAGTTGCCACGAAACGGCGGGCCCGCAGAAAGCAAAGTGACAGCTCCAACAGACAAGAGACAGATCACACTTCTGCAACAGAGATTGTTACTCCCGCATCGGTCTCTACAGTCACAGACATCTATGCTCCAGCCAAGCAGACAACTAGGATGCTACCCATGGTCAACCCTGACCGACGGAAACCCTCTCCAGTCAAATGAAGTCCTTCTCGGCGTGTTCTAACAGCTTTCCTCAAAGTAATTCTTTTCCTAACCATTTTCCATAAAGTACAAATAAGACATAATAATGAATATTATTTTTATTTCTATATAGAAATGAGAGAAAAGCACATCCAATGGATGCTCTTTAATGTCAACTGAAGTATTTTAATGTCTTGAAATGACCAAGCGAAAAATAAATGAATCTTTTCCAAGGAAATATTTCGTTAAAGATATACAAAACTATTATATTCAACATAGAATAAACTATTTTATTAAACTAACAAAATGTTGCCACTAGAAGACGTCTTTACACGGGATCTGTCTCAAAATACACTTATATTGTGGGACAACCTGCAGGGGGATGGGTTCCGCCAGGTTTACTTGCTCACGCATGAATGAATATTCTTCTGGCTTCCCACCCAGATATATGGAGAAAATTGAACAGGTGTTCAGCTGTGAAGTGGCCTTACAACGACAGCTGGTCATGGGATAATTAGTGTTTCTAATGTACTAATGGAAAGCTGATGTTTTTACATTCGTCGTTTTTTCACGGTTGTTAGTTTGTGGTCCTGCAAGTTTAATCTTAAGGGCTTGTGGCCAAGTCGTAATGTCATGGATAACACTTGTGTTACTACCATAGGACGCAGTCGATTTTTCAGAGAGGTGACTTCTTGATAATAGTGGCTTCACTAGGTGACTATCCTAGCGTCTAGCAGCATTGGGAATGGCCTGAAAGCCGTACCATAGTATGAGTGGAAAATTATGAGTGAAATTGTGCAGACGGAACTGTTTGAAATCCGTCGATGGTTCTACTAGCACGAAGTCACAAGCCATCGTGACCGAGGGTTTGAGTATACTAGACTTCTTGAAAACTGTTGATCATGCCAGATTATGCGCTTTCTCTTAGAAATTGTAAGTAAGGCCCACTCAGTATAGCTGCATTATGAACCATAGGCTGGGTGTTGGCGAAACACAAATCTGTCTGAGAAAGAGTTAGCACCAAGTATACGCTAGCTGATGAGTATACCGGGAAGCAAACAGCCAGTCATTTACTTACTTTACTGACACCCATATTCATATACTTACATAAAACGTTTATTTTTACGTATATCGCTCCATAAGAGAATGATAATAATAGGAAAAGGAAATTATAATCAAACTCGATTAATTTGGATTTTTTAACTCCAAGCTACGCGACAAAAGAATTTGTAAAAGAAAAAAAAACAAGAAAAAAAAATTTATATTATGATTTTTAATATTTTTTCATCTTTCCCTCTTTTCCGGACATTTATAAAATTATAAATATGATCCTCAGACATTTGACTCCCACCCAAGAAGAAACAAACACTGATCGCTGATAAAAATCGTGAGTCATGCAGGAAAAAAAAATTGATTCATATTTTGACGATTTTCGTCCGCGAATGAATGTATCTCGTTATAAGTGGCGCCGTCTAGCAATAACGATAGCATCAAGCAATGAGCAAGATTATAGAAGACAATTGTTCTCGCCACAGCTAGACGAGAGACGACTTTGTGTTAGGGCCGATAACTCTGCCTAACGCTATGGATCGTCACATTATGGTGCGAATTGGTGCATGTATTATTTCGTGTGAAGTTCTTTGAAAGAATTCAGAAAAGAGTGATACCAAGAATTCTTGCTATTTGGAAGATATTTTCGATATTATTATAAAAGAATTTTTAATAGAAAATATTTCAGTAAAAATAATTCTTTAAATAATTATTATAAATTAATTTTCAGTTGAAACATTTATCAGTTAAAAAATACAATTAAAAAACAGTAATTAAAAACAAGATTAATGAACATACTTACGGACTTATTTAAAATCAACTAATTTTAGAAATTATTTAAAACGTATTTCAAGCTTATATATATATATATATATACATATATATATATAATAAGAATCTGTAATTATTTAAAACGTATTTCAAGCTTATATATATATATATATATATATATATATAATAAGAATATGTAATTATTTAAAACGTATTTCAAGCTTATATATATATATATATATATATATATATATATATATATATATAAAACGTATATATATATATATTAAAACGTATTTCAAGCTTATATATATATATATATATATAATAAGAATCTGTAATTATTTAAAACGTATTTCAAGTTTATATATATATATATATATATATATATATAATAAGAATCTGTAATTATTTAAAACGTATTTCAAGTTTATATATATATATAATAAGAATCTGTAATTATTTAAAACGTATTTCAAGTTTATATATATATATATATATATATATATAATAAGAATCTGTAATTATTTAAAACGTATTTCAAGTTTATATATATATATATAATAAGAATCTGTAATTATTTAAAACGTATTTCAAGCTTATATATATATATATATATATATATATATATATATATATATATATATACATATATATATGAGAATCTGTAATTATTTAAAAGGTATTTAAAATTTTAATAGAGAGCTTGTGCTCACTCACTCTTTCTTTCTCACTCTCTCTCCACTGAAGTGTCTGAAGAGATAAATATAAAAATATTCCGGAAATAAATTATAACCGAGATGAATTTTTAAGGTATTCTTGATTTATTATATATATATATATATATATATATATATATATATATATATATATATATATATATATATATATATATATAAATTGTTTGATTTTTTTGTATCAATTCATATCAAGCAAGGCGACAATGCCACTAAGACGCAAGCTGATACTGGGTGTGAAAACGAATGAGGAGACGCAACCCACTCCTAATCAAGAAACAAAGATTAAAATTATTCATGTATCTAAGCTTACCCGTGAATTCTTTGAGTATAAAAGATTTACACGAGAGAAGATAATGGCAATGACACCATCAAGTGTTTTCTATTTGTTCTATTATAGGTGTTGATCAATTTTTGATGATTTTATTATATTTTATTGAATTAAAATGTGATTATTTGGTTTTGCGTAATAACATAAGATGGCAGTTATTTTAGAATATATAAATAACTTCAATAAAATATTGGTACTACATAAAAGTTTAAGTCAGGCTTTGGTTTAGAGCATCTAAATTGATTGTTTAAAATTTGACAATTTTTTTCTCAAACCAAATTTGAATTATTGAAGTTCATCTGATTTGCTTAATAACTTCAGACAGTGTTTGTAATATTAATGTATTTTTGTGCAGTAACCATTCTTGTAAACATTTAGTTGAATACGACAGACAAGGAAAATTTAATTAATTTTTATTTAGTTTTTTCAGCATGCTTACATTTTTTTCGTTTGGTGGGAGTCAGAGAGTTCAAAAATTGTTCGTATTTGACCATTGTCCCAAGCGCTTTCGGCCACTTTAAGTATTTTCAAGTGGGTTTATTTTTAAGTGATGTTAATTTCTTTTCATGTTTGACTGTATAAAATGTATTTTGCGTTGTTTTGAATACGAGTTGGAGCATTTATTCCGTGCATAAGTGTAAAAGATCGCAGAAATGCATTTTTAACCCGACAGTAGCAGTTAATTGAAGGTGTTGACAGATCTAATGTGGCCTTTATCTGTAAAATATAATTTAAGAAAATGACATGAGCGCCGTTTTCACATAATTTTTAAGTACTCGGTAATCTAAAAAAATTAGGAAGCTATTCTCGTAATCTATTTTTTTAATTGTAGATACTTTGGCTTTAAATTTACTTTATTTATCGTACTTATTTCTGATAATGGCGTATATGGGCGATCGTATCTACAAAAATCGGCACATTTATACACACAGAAAAAATTTAAATTTCTTTTAAAAATATTGGTCTTTGATGATTTGTACTAAGCCTTTTCATTTATGATTAGTAAGTATAGTTTTTACTTAATTTATATTTTACTTTACTTACATCATCTAAAAGGGTGAAATTAATACAGAATTTTAAAAGGTTTTAAAAGGTTTAAACTAAAATTTATTCTAATTAAAATTTAAAAAAATGACAACAATTCTTGTAAAATTTGATTATTTATCGAAAAAATGTTTTCTCAAGACAATAGTCTCCTTAAAAAAGCAATTAAAATATTTTCTAATGAAATAATGTCTTAGTTTTATTGCATCTTTTATTTTACGATTCAGAACAGATTTTTGGTAAATGGTATTTTTGTTTTACAAAAGAAATTGATGGTTTAAATTCTCCAATGAGTTCTACTTTTAACTAATATAAATATTAAGGGGGTGAAATTTAATTTCTCGAAATTTCATAAAATAAAATAAGTGGAGGATAACAGATGTAAATAATATATTTTTACTAAGATTTTTGAAAAGAAAATTTGTAAAATAATTTAATTCACTTGTGAATAAGTACTGAATGTTTGATTAAAATCCAACAATTTGATTTTTGCAAGAATTTCCAAATCAGTGTGTTTTTTTTTATTGCAAAAAGACGCTAAAATTTCCTAAAACGATTTTTGGTTCCCCTCCGCTGACGCAAGAAAAACAAATATTTAAACAAAATTTAGAATGTACTAGAAAGGATACAAAAATTAATTAAATAATAAAAATACTTTGGTCTTAACTCTTAATAATAATATAGACATTTTGACAATGAAACTTTGTTTATATTAAGTTTATTAATTTGTTAAGCATATCTTATGCTTTTTTTTCAACGAGTTAGTGGAGATACATACATATATACATACATATATACATACAAATATATATATATATATATATATATATATATATATATATATATATATATATATATATATATATATATATATATATATATACTCATAAATCGGGAGTGTTTAGTAAAAAACACCTCTCATAATTGCCTCCTCAAATTGAAAACGTCGTGTTATTCAATGTTTTTGTTATTCTATTGTAACCTGGCGGTTGTCATGGCGGCCACTTCTAAAATGTTATGAAAATATCTATTATGATGTTCATCTGTAGAGGTTATCATTTAATTCCCTTTTCTTTGATGTTACATCGTTCGACAACGTAGTTTTAGGTGGAGACACATTTCACTTAAAGGTTGCAAAAAATAGTATAAAATAATATTTAAACTTATTTCATTTTATATGTCCACATACACACTTCTTAAACAATCATTGGAATGTCTGCAAAATATATATTTACAAGCGCTAGCAATGTGCTCTCAGGACCGGATTAGGAAAATGTGGGGCATCTAGCCTCTGTTAAATTTAGAAAAAATACACATAGATATAAAATCATAAATTTATTTATTAGCATAATAGAGCTTATATAACCGCTAAAAATGTACCTTCTATCAACATTATAAAAAATGTCAGAAAAAAGTCAGGTAAATGCTTCTTACGGGATATTTGGATAGATTTAACGGCTTCGATATAATGTTACCTGAAATGGTGAATAGTTAAAGATGCAGTTCCACATACATTAACATTTCCAGATTTTAAAATGGCGATCTCACGAGACAGCTTGAAACTATTTAATGTGGAGCCCTCGAAAATGCGTGGCCCGTAGCCTTTGTCACGGGGTTAATCTGGCACTGTGTAGTTTATGCGGGCGGGTATATTTATCCAAAGTCTATACTTCCATTCTACGGAAGGCCAGGTAATTTTGAACAGCAGAAATCAATAAAAGAAGAGTTAATTTGGTGTGCAAGTGACTTTGCATTCGTCTATGTAATGGATTATGCGTATGTCTGCGTCTGTCACACACAAACTCTCTCTTAGACACGCATACCCACAAACACAATTTGACTAAGTCGAAAATAAGACATTGCAATAATACATTCCCCCCTCTTACTCAATTAAGACAACCCCTACCCTGGTCTGAGCAATATATTCATGAAGTTGCTGATTAATCTTTTGGAAATTATTCGGTATTAAATAGATTTTTTTAAATTTTACAAAAGTATTTATAAGATTGTCATTGTGTAAAAGAGAGAGTTTGGGAACCACACACACACACACACACACACACACACACACACACACACACACACACACACACACACACATATTTTTTTTTTATTGAAATTGGAGTAGATTTGAATAGCGAAATTAGATCAGCAATTTTGTTTACTGATGGGAATCTGATCTAGCCAAATTTGGAATTGAGTCATTAGGAAGACAATGGAAGATGATCGAGATAATTTTTATCGGTTAAAAATGCGAAATAGCGCTTATTAAGGCTATGAGGAACTTTGAAATTCACATGATTTTGGGTTGAAGGCAGCACTCGTGATAAACGGGTAAGGGCCAAGGGTCGATTTATGATCAGCCAGGTTTATCTATATAAACGCGCACAGAAATCTGTTGACAGTGTGGTTGGCTCGTCTGCCGTCTAGTGCAGTTGAGCTGGGTAGAGAGAGGTCGGAGACTGGAAGTGACTGGAACCAAACGCCCGCTAACATATTTTGTTGATATAAGTACGAAGAAGCTAATTACTCCTCACACAATCTAAGACTGCTACTAGTACTATTATTACTACCACTGGAAACGGAAACGTCGAACAAGCTACAACAATCAAAAGGTTGTTTTTGGGCTCGTCTGTCGTCGAGTGCAGTCGAGCTGGGTGGAGAGATATCGGAGACTGGAAGTGACATCAGGTATTTGGAACAAAACCCCCGCTAATAGGTACTGTTAATATGAGTAGTGATGCTTCTGCTACCACGAAGATTACTACTACTGTGACTACCGCCGAGGAGGAACGCAACTATAAACTTTACGCCACACACAGTAATCTTTATCTGTCCATCGCAAGAGTCGTATATCGTTCTGAGACGATTTCACAACAAGCTAATCACAACCCACACTCTCTCTGTCTAGAATCCAGTGTATGAGTTTTTACACCAGTTATTTTCTTTTCTGTAACCAGTTTCTTTTCTATACTATTCTTTTCTGCTATATAAAAAACATTAACAATTCAACCTTTGAATAGTTGTTTGTCCAGCTTTTTGCAGATATATATATATATATATATATATATATATATATATATATATATATATTTGTGCATTCTAAATTTCTTAGCACAGGCTCTCCAACCGTGTCTACATCTTCACTCGACCGTGAATGGGTGAACATCACTTCTACTTTCTGGATCAAACCAATCAGAACGTGGGCAGGAAGCAGGATTAAACCAGTGGACAGGTCGAATGATCTACGGATGTTCAGGAGACCTACGGTCACTCCCTTGTTCGGTTAAAACCGAGTAGACATCTTAACCCAGAGAGTAAGACGTCGGAGGTTGAGGGGCTGCGGCGAAAGTGTTAGAATTGGATTCAAATAAAAATGCAAACGTACGTACACACTTAATTTGAATGAAACTGAAATATGTATCTGTGTCGTGAGGTCTAATTTTTCATTTTCCTTCTGTCAACAAGCCTTGGGTGTTTATATATATATATATATATATATATATATATATATATATATATATATGTGTGTGTGTGTGTGTGTGTGTACGGGAGAGAGAGAGAAAGAGAGAGAGAGTGCAATGGTAAATATTTACGGCAAATTGCAAATTTCGTCATAATTCGTTGAAGCATGAAACAGACTGTTACCCCTTGGTGTTCACTACACACACACACACACACACACACACACACACACACACACACACACATACACACACACACACACACACACACACATATATATATATATATATATATATAGGATTAATATAAGTAAAATTTGTCACTTAGCTGATTGATGTTACCTTCAGCATCCCGACTCCACTCTTCACTCTTCAGTAGGTATCGGCGATTTACTTATAAAAAACAAATTACACACACACACACACACACACACACACACACACACACACACACACACACACACGCACGCATATATATATATATATATATATATATTTAAATAAATTGTTAGAGGTACAAAAACGTAATATTGCAAGGAAAAGATATAATTTGTTTCTTATAGGCATTGTGAAATATGAAAATAAAAAATAAGAAATGAAAACACTTTCAAGACAGACCAAACGGTTTCATTCCCAACCTCATCAGGGTCAACTGGGAATAGATTAATAATTTATTCCAAAGATACATTTACTCCCACAAACATTCTACATACAATTAAAACATTAAAAATTGAAATGATTAATGGTATGAGGGAAGACCAAAATCAAAACGACGCGAATTGAGTCAGGAGTCTCTGTACATCCGGTCCAGGGAGCCGTCTCTTTGTAATCAAAAATACTCCTTGGACTTCACGTTATTAGACTCTAGTATCTGTGAATCATACATTTCCACCCCCACTTTTTCTTTTTTTTTGTCCCCCCCCTTCTTTTCGCTGCGCAAATTCGCGTTGTTTTGATTTTGGTCTTCCCTCATACCATTAATCATTTCAATTTTTAATGTTTTAATTGTATGTAGGGTGTTTGTGGGAGTAAATGTATCTTTGGAATAAATTATTAATCTATTCCCAGTTGACCCTGATGAGGTTGGGAACTAAACCGGTTGGTCTGTCTTGTAAGTGTTTTCATTTCTTATTTTTTATTTTCATATTTTACAATGCCTATAAGAAACAAATTATATCTTTTCCTTGCAATATATATATATATATATATATATATATATATATATATATATATATATATATATATATATATATATATATATATATATAGGGTGCGATGGAGGAATTGTCTAAATTACGCAAAAATGAAAATAACACTGACATCTCATTTTAACAGATATATTTACCAAAACTGCACAAAAATATCTTGAAATACTTAAGAGTAAATTTATTCAAAAATATCCATTGGTCTCAACCACGGCCTCAAGACGACTTCGGAATCTCCTGCAACTCTTCTGGGCGGTCTCCTTTGTAAGTTGTTGAATGCTGCCGTAATCCAAATGATTAATTATGTCAATAAATATTGTAATATTATTATGGATTTCTGTTAAATATATACTCAAGGTATAATTAATATGTATCGTCATCCTTATTTTTTCCCCCAAAATGTCTAGATGGGCATTTTTTTATTCAAAAGTTATGAGTGTAGTTCACCCCTAAACTATCGAATCTGAATTAAAAAATAAAGGACATCACACAGAATGATGAAAACCTAACAATGGTGTTGTCTATATTGTGAAAAACCAGCTGCGAAAAGTTTTTTCAAAATCAGTTCTCAGTAATTACACTACCAAGCTATTAGTTTGGTTTGGGATAGGGACTGGTATGTTTATGAAAAAATAAATACGCAAAAATTCGCCGGGCGTCGATAGACTAGGGGTTAGAATCTCTGACAAATACTAAATCCGTCGGGTTTCGTTCTCGGCTTGAATCGATCGAGTATCTATCCACATTGATGAGCCTTGATACAGCGAAACAGTCTTTCTGTGGATGACTATATATGATAAAATATAGTTTTAAGGTATGCTATTAATGGGATAGAGCGTATGCAAATATAAAAGTGGACATTGAATATATATATATATGTATAAATTTTACTTAAAATTCATAGGCGTAATTTTTTATTCGATCTCAAACGAAATTAGAGACGACAAACCCGCCTTCATCTCAATTAATTATGATCTTTATAATATTTTCAATGTCTGTACAGTATGACCCTTGCCAGGGATGCATACTTGTTTTTAATTTCGAACTGTCTTTTTCCTGGAGTATTTACTGACCACGCCTAGAGATGCCAGTATATTTAATACCTAGCTATGGAGAACACTTACAGTCTGACGATCCGATGGTAAAAGTGAATTCTGTTCAATCCACGTAGATTGTTCTCATTGCGTTTTATTTGTCAATTAGTACACACTCACCTTATTCAGCTAACAGACTGAGAGATTGAACTCACAATTGCCAGGGAAAACGATATGTTTAAATTAACACTTTAATCGATGTGTCTCTTGAATCATACGGTAGAGTAATGGATAGCGGCTCGGATTGAGGAGAGCCGAGTTCGAATTCCAGTCGAATCCATTACATTCACTTATGTGTCAATACCCTTCTTCTCCTCCCCACCCACAACTATGGGTAAATAGCAGGACAGACCAGGTTCTGTAGCCTTGGATGGCAACTGGTCTACCGCAGAAAGAAATAGCAATCTCTTGCAGGGAAAAAAATCTGCCTCGTCAGTCATGTATAGAAAGATACGTGACTGACGAGGCGTGTATCACTGACTAAACAATATACAGTGTAACCCGGATATAAGAGACCCGGATATAAGATAAACCCGGATATAAGAGAGATTTTCTCTGGTCCCAAATTAGAGCCTGTGTTAATGTATATATAATAGACCAAACCCGGATATAAGAGAAACCCGGGTATAAGAGACTTCTTCTCCAGTCCCGACAACTCTCTTATATCCGGGTTACACTGTATAGAGATATGGTAAAAAAAAAATAAGGAGACTGTAGAAAAATGAATACTTGTCTAAGGTAAAACAATGCTGCTAATTTCAAAAATCATTGGCACTTAATAAAAACGATAAAACGTTTGTTGAAGATCTTGGACGATTTTTATATAAGTTTGATAAGGGTAAGTTGAAGATTTTATCTCACAGAACTGTATTCTGTATCAAAAAAGAAGTTATCAAATCCCGTTTTTGTCAAGCTATAAATTATTTAGGAATTATGGCAGAAAAACTAAAATAAAAATAAAAAAAAATAAAATAAAATAAAATGAAAAAAATCATTATAATTTCTTTGAGGAAAACATTTCTTTCCTTAATTTCGCCGAAACGATGCGGGTAATACCTCGAGTCTAGAATCTATCCACAAATCCATTCCTCATATATAGCAATTTTTAAAACTTCTGTTTTAAAAGGTTTTGTCAGTTGTTACTAAATTAGTACTGGAACAATGTGTGATAGGTTAATCTTAAAATAAAGAAATAAGGAAATGAAGAAATAAAACCTGATTTGAAATGACTTAAATTATAATTTCTGTAACGGTGGAGTTGAAGTAAAAATCAAGCGACCAGCCGCTAAACATGAATCATGTTTTGGTTCGCTCATATAGATATTTTCTGTGAAATAGTTTTTTATCTGATGACGCCGGATCACCGACGAAAACATAGAAATTAAAAGTTTTCCTAATTGCGTTCTCATATATTTTGTATTGCGTCGGTTCAAAGCCTTATATATGAAATTGCTTATGTTCGTGTGCGCGTTTTAATAGCATAATGGAAAAACATGATTATCATATTATATGTCATGTCAAGATCTGTATATGTGTATTTGGCCAGCGATCCCCCTTTTATACATGTTTCATCGAAGATGATTGATTGACAAGGTGCAGTGATTAAGCATTTTACATATAAATATACATTACTTCAAACATTATGCTTAGTAGATATCCGTATTTGAGTAGATGCTCCTATTTTTAAATTACGTTTTTCGTCTACCGGCCAGCGCATTTCACTAAAAATAATGCTTGAAGTATTAAAAATGACGGATTAAAAAATAAAATTCATGTTATATATATATATATATATATATATATATATATATTATAGACAATAGACACCAACCGAACAAATTTAAGAATACTAGAAATTCTTAATAAAAAAATATTTCTAATTTTCGTTATCTGTCATATTTGACGAAACATGATGGAAAATAAGGTAGCTGCACAAGTATACATTATATATATATGTAAAGAGAGAAAAACTCGCAAACGTTTTTTATTATAATGTGGATTTAAAAAAAAATTTTTCTAAAGTTTTCCTTTTTTTTAAATCCACATTATAATAAAAAACTTTTGCGGTTTTTCCCTATTTAAAATATACACTTTTCTCTCGTTGGAACAGCCATGAACGCTTTCTCATAGAGAGATAGATAGATAGATAGATATACAGTGTGGATATAGATATCAGCACTTACGTCTACAAACACTCTGATACTAAGCAATCTACACCTATAAATATAGAAAACGTTAAGCAACACACACACATAAACACACACACACACACACACATTATATCAACTGATATATATAGACAAAATCAATTTCACGTATGTCAAGGCGAACAGATTGTTTTTGGAAATATTTAGAGGAATAATTATATATATATGTATATATATATATATTGGTTTATTTCTCTCTTTCTCTCTCTATATATTTGTGTGTGTGTGTGTTTCTCTGTGTGCATCTCTCTCTCTCCACACACACACACACAGACACACACACACACACACACACACACACACACACACACACACATATATATATATATATATATATATACACGCACACATATGTAAATACATTTATAAGTAATTCTCCCAGGTTGTTGAAAACATTGCAAAATAAACCAATTCTTCTGCTCATTAAGAATAAAAGACCGACTATGGAAAAAAGGGTGCGTCATTCCTGAGAAAGAAATAACCACTATAAAAGGATTTCTGTAATCTTAGGAACATATTATTATTATTCTGAATTTGGTCACTCGGTCTACTGCCGGTGTTATGGCGCTAGTTGTCCCTATGGGAGTTTGATTATAAAATGGAAACGTTGTTTATTTGTTGTTGAGCGTCGGACGTTAGTCACGGTGAAGAACACTGGACGCAAAATGACATCTTGTGTGTCGATCTTTGTGGCTAGAAGAAGTGATGGGTTAATGTGGAATCCAGGTCCAGCATTTGATATTGATGATGAAGAGGTGTGAAAGAGTGAGAATGTTTTTACAAAGCGATAATCATCTAAATTGTTTTGTACATTGGTATATTTGCGTTTGGAACTACAAGGGAAATACATGGACTGTATAAGCTTTATCATTTTTTCGCTGTCTCTCTTTACTCTCTCTCTCTCTGTACATATATATATATATATATATATATATATATATATATATATATATATATATATATATATATATATATATATGTCATTTCATATCTGTTTCGTATCTAATTATTCATGTCTTTTTCACACACACACACATATATGTATGTATATGTATATGTATATGTGTGTGTGTGTGTGAGTGTGTATGTGTATTTAGGTAGTATATCTTCATTCAAAAATGTTTCATTGAATAATAAAGACATATTGTGTCTATTTATTTTACACTGATCCTTTCCAGTTCTCTAATTAGTTTCTTGAT
>OZ038485.1:66332868-66445368 GCA_964036315.1 Acanthosepion esculentum
CCCAAAGGGTGTGAGTTTAATACCCGGTTAAGGCAGTGGAGAACTAGCAGAGGGGAATTAACAGGAGATAACTGATAACTGACATCCATTAAATATGGCACGTGGAACTAGAACAGTCTACCCCAGTGAGCAAAACAAAGAGTTCAATTCGACATTCCAACCACCTGAAGAAGGCCGGAGTGTACAACGGCCGAAACGTTGTAATAAATATGGCGACAAAGATGAGGACAATAGTCCGAATAATGTAAATAGTGCGAAAGACTTTGTTTTGTATTTTTGTTGTTGTTGCTTTTTTAGGCAATTTGGTAAAAGAAAGCAGGAATAAAGAATTAATCATCAGTTGTAAGAAGACAAGAGGAACACGTCAAGACAAGAGCTACAAAATGGAGATGTCAAAAATCAAGAGAAGTAGAGATATTGAAATATCTGGAATTGTTTTAAAAGATGACGAAAAATGTGACACCGAAATCTGAAGGTGCTTTGGAATATCGAAAGATGCTTTTCTAAAACTAAACAAAGTATTAAGAAACTGGAAAAGAGTGTTGAAGTGATATGTAATATCAATATTTCTATATGGCAGCGAATGCTATTCAGTCTCCTCATAGCCGAAGAAGAGGATTGACGCGCGATATCCTTCTACAAAAGAATGTGAGCTTTAAGGGAAGTAGAATCAAAAAGGTCATTTAGGACCAGAAAGAGAAGGTAGATGTTCTTGGCATACATAATGAAGAAAGAGGGCTTGGAGAATTTAACATTTATAGGAAAGACTGAAACGAAAATGGACGGATGGAAAGCGCGTGTAAGCTAGCTAACAAGCTTGTGTAAATGGATCTGCAGAACAGGAAGTTGAGAGGATAGAAAGAAAACAGAGATTGCTAAAAACTGTGGATAGGTATGGCCACCAAAATATAGAAGAAGAAGATGAAGAAGAAGAAAGAATAAGATGATGATGACGATGAAAGATGACGACAACGATGACGACGTTGGATTTACTTTACAGATCTGGCTAAGATTTTATAACATTGAAGTCAACGGCTAAGTACCGTACATATCCGTGCATAAGCCGACTCCGTATATAATAGCGACCTCTGAATTTTTGGCATGAATTTTAACCCTCCCCAAAAATTTACCTGTGTACAGTGCAACTGGTCACCGAAAATGACGATTTTTAACATTTTCAAAAAATGACTTGGGTTTAGTGCGACCCTCAATGTTTTGCGCCCAAAAAAAACCCCAAAAAACTGGCCATAAAAACTCGAGCTATACTCGAGTATATACGGTAATTTGTCCAGAAAACGTACTTCCTTACGTTTGGGCGTATTTTTCTCAATAAATATCTAGGTGTTGAAATATATGACATCATGTTAAGGTAAGCTTTCTCAATAAATAACAAAAAGGTTATTTTCACAGTTTTGCTATGTTTGATATATATATATATATATATATATATATATATATATATATATATATATATATATATATATATATATCAAAAGTAGCAAAAATTATATATATATATATATATATATACATATATATATTATCTGTGACACCTTTTCTTTTAGATTTAATTTCACGCTCGCTTTATCTTTTTATATAAATTCTTATGAATTTGTTTTCATTATTTCTTTCTCTTGTCCAAATGATTACAATACAGCATTCAATTAGAATTATATGAAGACATATGGCAGCAAAGAAGCCAAGGTGATTTTTTTTAATAAAATGTTGTAGGACAGCTTCTTATCTGACACATATAGTGGTGGTGGTGAGGGGAAGGATTTTTGGGCTGAATCACAGCGGGGTTTTGTGAAGGAAAGCACCGGATAGGCTCTTTATTTGACACAAATCACGAGAAAGCTGTGACATTGAGATCCTTGTTTGAGGCCAAGTGGCACCGACATCTTATTTGACACTTTTCTTGTGAAACTACGACGAATGGTGTGACCCGCAGCTTAATTTTGGTGTAGCTAACGGGACAGATTTACAAATGGGTACGGATCACAGAAAAAGGGGAATAGCGCGACCCTTGTAAGTTATTTTTGGGGTGGAGGAGGAAGGTAACAGGCAAAGTAGAACGAAATTAATTAAGGGTTCAGACATTCCATTTTTCTCCATTAGACAATGATAAAATCATTTCTAAGTTGATACCACTTCTTGAAAAATTCACGGTTGGCGTCCATCTATCTATCTATCTATCTATCTATCTATCTATCTATCTATCTATCTATCTATCTCTATGTGTTCGTTAAGACACACACACACACACACACACACACACACACACACACACACACACAGAGTAATCTATATTATAAAATTCTCTGACCACCACACACTGGTTGCGTGTGTCTTTACTGTAATGTATATGAATATGCCTTTGATGGGCATGAGCATGAATAACTACTGCCCTGGGCTGAGCAATAAAAGCCTGAATTTGAAGACAAGAAAAAAAAAAACTACATATTTTTAAATCCTAAAATACCAGATATTTATCAGATGTTATTGAACCTTTCGGGAATTATTCGATTATAAATAGAATAATTTTTTAAGTTTTTAAAAAAGATTTTCTATAAATATTTTTAGGACAAATATAGAATTAAAATACGTATGCGCACTCGCAAACGTACATACGCATGAAATGGACATGGGTATTACGAGGGTTAATTTTCCTTTTATTTTGTCTGGCATAACTCCTAGATATCAGTGTAAAACAAAAGTACAAAGGTGTAGGTTTTAAGAAAGCTTAATTCAACTGAGAATACAAGGTTTGCGTATAGTGTCCTTTGATAGTCCCAGTAAATAAAAATAGGTCTATGAAAGAGGAGAGTAACAAAATAAGGGGAGACCACTCTTTATTATTCATAACAAGCAGGAAAAGACTATAAGCCGAAATGTGCGTCATTTACAACTCCTTCCGTATTTAAACTGAATATATTTTCTGATAAATATCGTATTTTAAATGAACAAACAATTTAGATTTGATCAGCTTTCCATCTGCCAGCGACATGTATCGGACTAGTATGTGTTAACAAGTCGAACCATTACTGCGTTGACAACTTTCAACGGCAGATAGAAGATGTTTGCATGGTATTTTTACGGGGAAGTGATTGGGTTTATTCATTTGTGTGTGTGTGTGTGTGTGTGTGTGTGTTTGTGTGTTTGTGTGTGTGTATGTGTGTGTGTATGTGTTTGTGTGTGTATGTGTGTGTGTTTATGTGTGTGTGTGTATGTGTGTGTATGTGTGTGTGTGTTTGTGTGTGTGCATGTGTGTGTGTGCATGTGTGTATGTGTGTGTGTATGTATGTTTATGTGTGTGTGTGTATGTGTAT
Source organism: Acanthosepion esculentum (assembly GCA_964036315.1). Taxonomy (NCBI): domain Eukaryota; kingdom Metazoa; phylum Mollusca; class Cephalopoda; order Sepiida; family Sepiidae; genus Acanthosepion; species Acanthosepion esculentum. The sequence continues at coordinate 66,336,198 of OZ038485.1, forward strand.
GTGTGTTTGTGTGTGTGTGTGTTTATGTGGATGTGTGTGTGATTTTTTGAGAAAATTTCAGAGGCTCATAGACCCAAAATAATAGCAAACTTCTTTTTGTGATGTCAACGAACACTCGTTGCCACTTTTGAATGGCAACGAATACTCGTTGTCACTTTCGTTATGCTCGTTGTAGTAGAGACTTTGAAATTGCAGTAACGCTGTTGAACGATACTGGTGTCAGACACCTTCGAATAACACTCACACTAATAGTACTTGCTCGATAATACTCGCTAGAATAGTAACCACCGAATAGGAATCTGTATAGAGAAATAATATAGTGAATAGAGTAGAGAATAGCTGTCCGTCTAGTAATAGAGGATAGAGTAGAATTGACGATCAGTTAGATGCCAAGCTAATTCCCATATATACATTTCCTCTATGGTCACGTGATCTACATAATTTAATAATGGGATCGCCTGTATTTGTTCGCTGGCGATCTATGTTCAAACTCAAGAGTCGGCAGCGACACTTTATTCCTATAAAACACCTTCATATAAAGAGATGGGCATATTTGAAAGTTCACAGCGTTGCATAAAATTACAGCCACAGCTCACTTAACGACCAGGTATCGTTCCAACGACTAGATCGCTAAACTGCGTGCTGGTCACTAAGTGGGAAGTTGTACCTGACCTTTATTTCAGGCATACTACTCTTGTAATTGGGTTTGTTAACAAGCTTCAGATAATTTTAATATCACTTTTTCACTATAACATTTCTAATTTCTTTATAAATGTTTATAAAGTGCAACAGAGTACCGAACAGTAAACGCAATAAACACATTCGAAACTCTGTTCTATATTCTTTACTTCGGTTTGCATAAATACAGTACAAGTATTTTTTTAAATTTATTTTTCCTTTTGTTTATTAATTTTATTTTATTTGGATTAATTTTGAAGAAAGAGAAAACAATCCTCGATCAAATGTTTCATACAACGTACAATAGCGACTGGTTGTATTAACTTTTTATTTTTTTTTTATGAGTTGGTCATAAATCTGTGGTTCGTTAAGCAAGTAAGTCGTTAAGCAGGAATGGCTGTATAAGATTCTACCAGGATTCACTCGTACGGTTAGATGAATGTATATACGAGCTGACGTACTTGCCCATGCCGGATAAGAGGTCAAGGATTAAATCGCAACTGGTTATGACAGTAAAACGATCCCTTAGTTCCGGAAAAGTATTTCCATATAACTTATACCAAGATGAAAAAAATGAAATGGAGGACCCGATCAAGATCGTGCGGGTCCTGTAGAATATATTATAAAGGTGTTCTAAATTTTAAAAAAAATACGCCTAGATATTATTTATTATCATATTGATAGAGATTATAAAACAAGTATTTGACGGCATATAAGACGCACGGGTGTATATGACGCACCCCAATTTCAGCGGGGCAAATAAAGAAAAAAATTAGTAATTAGTAAAATTAGTAAACCTACATATGGTATATAAGACGCAGGGGAATTTTAAAAGATATTTTTAGTAAAAAAAAGTGCGCCTTGTATGCCGTGAAATACGTTAAATATTTAATTTTATCAACTTAATAAAGAAACCCAGAAAAATATGAGGAAGATAATTCTAACCAAATTTTTAGATTCAACGGTTTCGATATAATGTTACCTGAATTGATGAATAATTAAAAAAAATACTCTTCCCCCGACATTAACATTGCCAGATTCTAAGATGCCAGTCTCATTAGACAGCTTGAAAATATTTAATGCGGGGCCCTCGAAAATACGGGGCTCTTAGCACTTGCTAATAGGTTAATCTATATATAATGTTACCTGAAATGATGGATAACTTGAGATGGAGGGATGCATGAAGCTAGTGCGAGCCTCTGGCATATATTATAAAGGTGTTCTAAGTTTAAAAATACTCTTAAATTTATTATCAAATATGAGGCAAAGATTCTAACGAGATATTTGAGTAGATTTAACGGCCTCGTTATGATGTTACCTGCGATGATGAATAATTAAAGATGGAGCTCCCACGACATGTAAGCATTAACATTGTCAGATCGTAAGATGCTGATTTCATCAGACAGCTTGAAAGTATTTAATGTGGGGTCCTCGAAAATGCGTGGCCCGTAGCCATTGCTAATTTTGCTACTAGGTTAATCCGACACTGAGGAAATATAGAACAAAGAAGTGTCCATTTTACAATAACTGTTGTCAATTAAAAAATTCTTATCGTTATTATTCCCGTGCGTCACGGTCCATTTCCGGCGACACAATCATGAATGGGAGTAATCGAAACGAAAAGAAAAAAGACTCATTTTTTTTCCTAGTAAGTTGCCAATTAAAAAGTACTATGTAAAGTTAAAAAAAAATATTAGGTTGAGTCATAAGTAATTTCTGTTTTGGGGAACCAGTTGCACTGAAGAAAGCATACTCGTAACAAACCGCTACTTAAATATATAATAACAGGCGATGAAAAATGGATTGCAAACAACAGTTTTCAACGCAAAATATAGTGGATTAACTTGGATAAATCTCCAAAACCGACATCAAAATCCGAGCTCCATGGAAGAATGGTGATGTGCGTGTGACTCGTCGGGGTATTAATCATTTACAGTTCATATTATTTACCCCGGTCTCCCCACTGAGACGAGCTGTGACACAAGGTCGGTTTTAATGTGGGGAATCCGAGAGCGTACACTCGGGCCAAGGACAAAAATTGTCAAGTCCGCGCAACCGTCGCTTGTGCTGGCATCGGTATGACTACCTGTCCCTCCGCTGTAGGGCATCTGTTCTCCGGGACCGGACACCTCATAGTATTTTATTCTCCCCGGCTGCGTCTCAGTTCACAACTGAGTCGCACTCTGCCCGAAGACAAAGACGCAACTGAAAGATGATAATCAAACCCCGCGGCCGGCCGCAGAGTCATTAAATAGTTATATAACCAACATAGTTATATTGACCCCTGACCTTGCATCAAACGATTATTACATGTTTCGATCGCCGCAAAAAACTTTCCATACAATAATAACGAGGCAGATGAACAAAACCTATTTAAGTCCAATAAGTATACCCATTAAATTTTAGCGTTCTTTTTGAAAGGATGTAAAGTTAACAAATTAATATGTTATTTTAGAAGAATGCTGAAAATACCATAGGCAGGCCATGTAGACGACGAGGAAGTTTTATGTATAACGGGAACTCGAAAGAAACTCATTTAAAATCTGAAAGAGACTCTTGATATTTCTGCGATACATAATTAAGAGGGCTTAGCGAAATTAATACTCACGGGTGACATTGAAGGCGAGGTGCAGCGAGAAATGGTGAGTACACTACTTAATAAGCTTGTGCAAGTGGATAGCAAAACATCGAATAGAAAGTATAGTAAAAAGACTAATATTGCTTAAAGCTGTAATGGATTGAAAGTAGTGGAGAGTGATAGTCGAGGCATAAATGAAGAACATATCCTTAAAATATAAAGAAACTAATAATATGAATGTAATGTGTGTCTGTGCGTGTGTGTAAAAAATCAAATAATATTAATATCCAATGTTGATTTTATTTAGATAGAGACTATTTGAACTCATACTAAGTTAAACTTAATAGATATAATGTCACACTGTCAGTTCCATAACCAACTAGCCTAACGCATATATTCGGAGTTAAATGCTGTAATCGTAGTTACTATTTATTCACATTTTCATTTTTGAGATCAGGTTTCCAGTTCATTCTAGAGTCGAATCCAGCTCTCTACATTTGACGTCTCAGTCCCGGTTTCCCGTTTAGGATTGGGTTTCCGGTTCCTTCTAGAGTCTACTTCTACACTATACTTCTAACGTCTCTGATTGAACTCTGAAATGTTATTCACTAATTATTTATTGGTTATTTTTTTCCTGCCTTCTCTCCCAATAGGAGTAGAAAGATTCGTCTCTCGTTGGGTTCACACACCTGCCCAGTCTTTTGAACAGGGGTAGAGATTTTTCCCTTGTTTCCTGTTTTGGATTGGGTTTCCGGTTCCTTCTAAAGTCTATTTCAACTTTATGTCGGGTAGTCGCCTTCCCAAAAATTGTATTCTACGGAGAGATCGAGAACGGCAGCCGCTCGCGTGTGGGCCCAAGAAACGGTTTCGGAACTACTTTAAGCGTGTTCTTGTCTCCTGCAATATTGATCCAACACAATTAGAGGACATTGCATGGGATAGGGTCGGCTGGCGGTCTCTCTGCAAATATTTGTTAGACATATTGAAGGCAAGTGGGTAAAAACAGTGAGTGACATACCTCACGAGTTCGATTAGATGGATGACAGAAAGTGACTGAGAGTGATAGTAAAGAGACAAACATTACTTAGAGCAACAAAGGATAGGAAGTTGTGAAGAGTTATGATCACCTACTATGTTCTGAATAGACACGGTACATATTTGACGCAAATATTCCAAACCATTTTCCTCATTATGTGCGCCAGGAATCTCAACATTGTTTCTTATTCTAAATAGAAATATCCATTTTTGTTTTCATTTTCCATAAAACTCTTTCGTTGATCCATCCATCGTATTCTCAGCATCCTTCCGTAGAACTGCGTTTCTGCTGTCTCAAGTCTCCTCTTCATTTGGGATGAAATTGTCCAGCATTCATTGTCATATAGGAGGACTGTATTTTTCAGCGCGCCCACGTCGCTCCCGAATGTGACACAAGGTCGAGGTTTAGAGTGGGTTTATAGTAATACTGTGGGAAAATTGGCCAACTCTCCTCGGCACTTCCTCTTTTGGTGATGTCTCAGGTGCCGTGTAATAAACTCATCCACCTCCCGAAGAAGAGGTACTGCCTGGAGGGAAGGGCTTAGAATTATTTGAACTTCCCCCGAAAGAGCTGAAGGGAAATTATATTACATCGGACTATAGCATTTTTTCCTTTTCTTTCTAACGACATTTTGTTGTTTCTTAATACTTTATTTAGATTTTGGAATGTATATTTTCCTATTCTAATGCGCCCACAGACTTCAGTGTTCATTTCCCATTGTCTTTTATAAGACTTCCCAGATAGTTAACATTCTGTAACTGCTTGATTTTGACGTTTCCAACTCGGACGCTGATTCTCTTGTTAATGGCCGAACATTACGTCTTCGTATAAATGATAGTCTTTTCTTCCCGTTTAACTTTGAAACTTGTTAAGTGACGTATGCAGGAATTGGTATTAGAAAGAGTGTCATTATATTACAACAAAATATAGCATCAAATCTTGTGTGAAGCAATATTAGCATAAATAGGAGAATAAAGAGCAAAGAAGAAAAAGTTGAAGTTACGAGGAAGCATCAGTAACTCTAGAAGACGAATGAAAGAGAAAAAAACAGTCATCCTTCATGTTTGTATAATTCGTGCTAAAATGTCTTTATTTCGTGATATTTGAGCTGACACACGACATTGTCATTATTCAAATCTCTGCATGTCTATCTGTCAACCTTTCTCTTTCTCTACCTAAGATGTCAAATCTAAGATTCTTTTTCTCGACATACTATTCCATAGCCATTTCCTTAATAAACACAGCTCACCCTTAGAAAACTATTATGATAAATTAGGTGTGGAAAGGTCACCTGCCGCGCACCCTCTGTCCAGTTTTTCTGTGTAAAACTCAACCTGTTATATATGCACACACACACACACACACACACACACACACACACACACACACACATGCGCTTGCGCACACCCGCACGCACGCACGTACGCACGCACGTACGCACGCACGCACGCGTGTTATGGTACTTGTCTTTCCGCCGATGACGGGTTGACCCTCAGGTTTCGAAGTAGGGGAACCATGCCAATAGGCGTCGGTGTGGGTCTTGTGTCTCATACATAAATGTATTACCAATTGAAAGAAACATGGAAGTTATATATTTTGCTTTCCGTTTTGAAATCAAGTACTTTTATTTACATTATTTTTAATGCGAATAGCACGCACTTAATAATATTTATGATTTGGCTTATTATTTTTAATGATATTTTAATTACCCTTGTTAGTTTTATTACATTTTCTATACCACTACGCTTCGTTATATTTCCTTTTCAACTTTTTAATTTTTATTTAATACTCTCTTCTCATGCTAGTTTGCATATGTCCGTACACACCCGTATATATATATATATATATATATATATATATATATATAGATATATATATAGATATATATATAGATATATATAGATATATATATAGATATATATATAGATATATATAGATATATATATAGATATATATAGATATATATATAGATATATATATAGATATATATATATATAGAGAGAGTCTAGTTAGCTTCCTTTTCATCATCGAAAGCCGATGGTCTAATGATACGACGCTTACATGATATCTTAACTGTCCGTGTTCGATTCTCGGTAGTGGATGCACGCTGCTGGTGAGTTCCAAAAAGGGACGAAACGGTTGTCCAGTGCTTTCTTTTTCTAGATTCAAAGAATTATTATGTTATATATATATATATATATATATATATATATATATATATATATATATATATATTAACAGTATTACTCGCTTGAAAAACCTCGGATGACTCAACTTGTAGACACCTGAGGGCAAATTAGTACCCGAGGAAAAAATTGGATGTACAAAAAGAAAGAACTAAAAACATCAGAACAAGGCGAAACAAATCGTCAAGTGTCTTAAGTCCTTAGTCTAAAGAAAAAAAAACCAAGCGAGTATAACGACAACGAAAACATAGAAGGTTCAATACGCTAAATAGAGCGGTAAATTAGAATAAATCCTAACGAGCCAGGCAAACCGACTTAGGTTTCACCTAAACAAATCTTTTATATATGTAATACAAATAAAATTTGTCACTTAGTAGATTGATCTTATATTCAACACCTCGTCTACAGAAATTCTTTGACGAAACTTTTTGTAATCTTCGGTCCATTCGTCAGGAAGTTTCACCAATTGATTGCGGATTTTCTCATTTTGGTTATTTTTATATTAAGTTAAAAGATAATTTATGTGATATTTATTGGTGTTAGGTTGATTTTTTTCTATTCTTGCCCACCCCCACAATCTCTCTTTCTCAGTGTCGGGGTGTGTGTCGTGGCTATGATATATATCGGAAACGCACCCCGTGGCTGAGTTAGTCTAGAGCATGCTGGATCTAACTACGGTTTCCCCTGCAAGGTCAGTGGGGAGTACTAGAGCGCATCTTCTTCAAAAGGATTTCTTGAATGTTCATGCCGGTAGAAGAAAATAAATATACTGAACGTCTACTCAAACATCGGTATCCATTAAAAATAACGTTTATAATACAGGGTGCGATGGATAAATTGTCATTTAAATTACGCAAAAATGAAAATAACATTGACATCTCATTTTAATAGATATATTTACTAAAATTACACAAAAATATCTGGAAATACTAAAGAGTAAATTTATTCAGTAAAATTGTCACTGGTTTCAACCACAGATGACTTCTGAATCTCCTGCAACTCTTCTGGATGGTATCCTTCATAATCCTTGACTTAAGTTCATCTTTGGTGTTACAAAGAGTTTTGTTGGTCTCTCGTTCAACTGCGCCCCACAAATAAGATTCAAGGGTTTTGCAGCCTGAAGAGTTAGGTGGCCAGATGTAAGGTGTTACGTGGTCACAGAAATTGCCTGACAGCCATGACTAGGTTCTCCTGCTTGTGTGGCATGGTGCAGAGTCCTGTTTCCAGACATAGGGTCTTCCAGTAGCCACCCTCTTGATCTAGGGCAGCACTACTTCCTCAAGGTACTTGATGTAGGCCTCTGTGTTGAGTCTGAGGCCATCACCAGCAAATTCGGGAGTGAGTTATTCGAGCTGCCGTACCTTCGTAATCACCATTTGACTCATTCAACTCTTTCTGAATCCTCTGCACTGTCCTCAGATTGACACCCAAACACTCTGAGATATTCGTATTGGAGCTTCCGGTGCGAATGCCAAGCAGTACAGCATGCTGTTTCCAAATTTCTGACGGAGTGAATTTTCGTCATGATGCTCTTTTTCTCACAGATTGTGTCCAACTGACCCTACTATACTGTGCAGTCAACAAAATCAAAGCAAACACCCCCCCCAAAACAAACAAACAAACAACACTCATGCACAAAGTTAAAAATATAAAATTACTTATAACTTTTGTTAAAATCACCACAATTGCATGAAACAAAATATATGGTGAAATCTAGTCAGTTCAGTTATGTGCCACGCTTATACACGCTTAGGCGATCATGTGTCTTTCGATACATGACTGAAGAGGTTGATTTTTTCCCGTAGTAGGTTGCCATTTCTTTCTGCGTTAGACCAATTAGACTACAGAACACGGTCTGTCATGCTATTTTCCCATATCGAGAGGGAGAAGAGGATTAATACCTTTCCCAAGTGTTTTAGAACGTAAGTGAATGTAATGGATTCGACTGGAATTCGAACTTGGCTTTCCGATTCCTCAATCCGAGCCGCTAAAGTGGTAGGATTTAATCGTTATTTTTTAAACTGTTTAAGTGACAAGTATAGCTCAGTATGGCACAACGCCTAACATTGCATGAGTGCTCTCAGCTAACATGCCGTTACAAAGTGTGACAATCCGTGGTACAAGTGAAGAGATGGCCCTGCAGTGTTCACGGACCTCGGTGCTTCAGAAGATACCCAAACCATCAGAAAGTGGAATTCTCAAATGAGTTCTGGATCTGTTATAGATATCCACAATAGTGGATTGGAAGAAAATGTGCAGACGCTACAGGAAATGTTCAACCGAAGTCCCCAAAAGTCAACACGCCGAGCCACTCGTAAAAGTAATCAATCCCGCCACATCTTCCAAACAGTTTTTATTAATTTTATTTATTATTCGTTTCTACCTTCTGAGCCGCTGTCCATTACACCATCCGAAATGGGCACCAATTCTCCGTATTCAGTTCTTCCGTTAAGTGCGATTGACTCTGCATAAGCCTTCATCACCAGAATTAAATAAATGCTAAATCAGTCGGGTTTCGATCCCGGCTTGAGGCAATCGGATATCTAGCCGCACTGATGAGCTGTGAAACACCAAAACAGTCTGTCAGTGGATGACAATGTATACATACTCCCGAAAATATTATTTCGGTTGAGCTCTCGGTGAGCAAGGGGAAAGTGGATTTGTAAACAGTGACTATTACTGCTGATTCAAGACGCTTCCTTAACACGAATCGAGTTCTCCAGTTACTGGCGTGGTTATCTAAAAATAAATACCTGTAAATTCATCTTCATCCCAACCATCTGCCAGGGGTAGTGTCTCCAACTGATACCAAGTCAGTCGGGTTTCGATCCCGGCTTGAGGCAATCAGATGTCTAGTCATACTGATGAGCAGCGACTCAGTCTGTCTGTGGGTGACAATACACACACACACACACACACACACACACACACACACACACACACACACACACACACACACACACACACATATATATATATAGGAAATGGATTTAAATCTGACATATTATTTAATATTCAGGCAGGTAGATGTAAATAAATACTGTTTAATAAATAAATAAAAATAAATCTACTCAACTATAAATATCTATTTAAAAAATAACGTTAATATATATATATATATATATATATATATATATATATATATAATTGAAATATTTTCTGGATTTATTGAATGCAAAAATTGTAAAAACGTTTGTTGTTTCTGGGCGCTTTCGATTTAACTGATCATTAAATCCAGGAAAGTAGACACTTGTACATATACAAGTAAAACATAATCAAAAACTAAATAAAAGTACCTTGTCATTGTTGTCCAACGAAACGTTATGAGTATATTAAACGAATATGAGTATCCATCAAAGATACCGTTAAAACAAAATAAATTATATATATATATATATATATATATATATATATATATATATATATATATATATATATATAAAAGCAGCAATGCCTCATTTATATATTTTTTCATTAAAGACGACAGGCAAGATACTGCGATTAAGTTTTTTATTTAATTTTTCTTTTGTTCGAACAAGTGTTTCATTTTCTAGACACAGAGTGTGTAGAAATTGTCCAAATGTCCTATAGTTCCGAGCGCTTTCGGCTATACTTTTAACCATTATCAAGGATGATTTTATTTTTGATTTTTAATTGGGTGTGTGGGTTGTGTGTATGTTTCTAGAGTTATAGGGATTTTTCATTTTAATCAAATTAATCATCTACTATAAAAAAATTAAACCAGCTAACCTTATTCGCAAAAATAACAACACACCATCCAAATCAAAATTATAACGAACGAACATTATGAGTTCAAATGTTCCTTATCAAATCGAACTCATAATTACATCGGTCTCACTACTATATGCCTATTCAGACGCCTCACACACACACACACACACACACACACACACACACACACACACACACACACACACACATATATATGTGTGTGTGTGTGTGTATTGTGCATTTAGGGAGCAATGCCTCATTTATACATGTTTCATTAAAGACGTCAGACAAAATACTGCAATTAAGCTTTTTATTTAATTTTTCTTGAGGTCGAAGTGTTTTCTTTTTTGGACACAGAGTGTGTAGAAACTGTACAAATCGTCTGTGATTCCGAGCGCTTTTGGCTATACTTTTAGCCATTATCAAGGATGATTTTATTTTTACAGTAGGTGTTTTATTGGTTTAGTTTAAGTGCCAGAAGTATTTAGATAGAGACATTTGATTCCGGTATTTACTTATTTTAAAAGAGCTTTGATGTTGGTTAAAACGCTTCTTGAACTCATGTCTTGTGCATCCAAAGTCTGCATTGGATGCACGAGACATGAGTTCAAGAAGCGTTTTAACCAACATCGAAGTTCTTTTAAAATAATTAAATACCAGAATCAAACGTCCGTACCTAAATACTTCTGGTACTTAAATGAAACCATTAAAACACCTACCGTAAAATGGAAATTACTAAGAAAGGCTAGAGTTTGTAGGTCATTAAGTGACCCATGTCCCTTATGCATACATAAGAAATTATATATTGATAAGTTTATGAAAAATAAAAATTTGCTTATTCAAAACATGAAATAGCTATTTTCTGCAGATACTGTCAAAGATTTTTCTTAAATAATAATTAAATATGATAAAAAAGATGAAAATTGAAAGATACTTATTTAATCTTGATTTTTGTATAATAATGTTTAAATAAGAATGTAATTCTAATATATTTATTTGTTAAAAAAACACCTAGTCTATTAGGTAATAAAAATCAGAGCTAATACTTTAAATTTGAGGTAATAGACTTTCAATATTAAAAATACGACGTACTCATATTCAAACGAATCTTTTGAAAAAAAATTGTTTATAAAATTAGAAATTAAACAGAAAAATAAAGATGCCAAAAAACCCAGATGACATGCCAGAAATGGATGTCATCATTTGTTGAACCGGCACCCTTACCTTACCTTAACATAACCTGATTTTGAAAGTAGCTTAGATTTGATACAGTGGTTGTCGGTGGAAACGAATACCCTACCACCACTTATTAATAATGATTAAATTTCACCGTAACCTTGTCAACTAATAATATCAAGATTATATGTGCTTATAAACTCAGTAAATTTCAAAATAAGTTATTCCAGAAATAGCTTGAAAATGACTCAGAGATAAACATTTTAAATTTAATTCTATAATTAAATTTAAGGTTTAGTTTCTGTTTTTGAAACATGGTAATTCCTGTGTAGAGATAGAATCATATTTTTAAATTTATATATATATATATATATATATATATATATACACTTTGTTTTATATATATTTGTTAATTTTGCATTTCGTTTTTGAGATGAGGAATTATCAACTTTTGCTCTCATCTTGATTATTATTGCAGATACTATTATAGACACAACGTTTCGGTCGACTACTTTCTGGTCCTTATCAAGTGACCATTATTTAGCTGATATAGAATATCTGTTGATTATTGTTATCCAGGGATTTAACAAGCCCACTAGATGATAGTAACACATATACCTCTTAATATAAATGTTATTTTACATAAAAATACCCGAGTGGACATCCCCTTTCTTAAACGGTGAAATTAATTACCACCGGCCTAGACAAGCAAGAGTCTTATTAAAAGAAAATGTACAGTTCAGCAAGGATCAAACCTGCATTTCATTTACCCTAGGAAACCATTTTGCCAGACCTGCTTTAACTATTCGATGTCTAAGTATGGTAACTTATATTTTCGTATCTGACGTGTAAACACAGTTATTTAAAGTAATTAATAGATTTTAATGCATCATTATTTTTATAATACTTTAGTGGATACACGTGATTGAGTACCTCGACTTGGCGTGGTCGTACGGTTACTGTGCAGTTGAGCAGAATACCAGTTCACTCCTCATATCTGGTTTGAAAGCCGAAAAAGTATTCATTCAATTAGAGCTGACGAAGCTCATCCTTTTTCAGGTCAAACCGCTGCCGGCGTTCTTCAGCCTGAAGACCCGACTTTGATTACATCAGTGGATCCGTCCGTCTTCACTGATGATTTCAAGAAACCCCTTCGCCCGACGATGCCATATCGCTAACGCACTGGCTGCATTCATAGGTATGGAGCCCAAATGGCTCCATTGTGCTAGATGCTTATTGACCCAATCAGAAGGTTCATCTTGCTTTTAATCCTGCTGGGTGTCCAGCCCCTCTCCTCACTAGAAAAACTGGGTGGGGGAATTGGTTTAGTCGCCGATGACCCGATCATCCAGCAGGTTGCTAGTAGAATGACCTGACATTAAAATTCACCTTCATCCCTGCAGTGCGCCGACGGCTTACTGGTAGAAGTTCCGACTGACGCAAATTCCGTCGGGTTTCGATCCTAGAAGAGGCAACCGGACGTCTAGCCACATTGATGAGCTGTGAAACAGCGAAACAGTCTGTCTGTGGATGACAAATATATATATATATATATATATATATATATATATATATATATATATATATATATATATATTCAAACAGGTTTGGTTAAGTAATTTAGATATAGCATGTCGATTAGTTTTCGTTATGATCCTTTCAAGTTCGCGGATTATTTTTTTTGGTAGACTTGGAAAATTTATTAAGAAAAATACAAAAAAATTTTTTCAAATATTTTTTATTTTCCCAAGTACTTTCAATTTTATCTGAGACCATCTTCAGGGTGATAAGTTGTCTGTGAGCATGTATATGTGTTCCTGTGAATTTAAAACGTTTCAACTGATGATCACAACGAAAACTATTATTTAACCAAACTTGTTTGAATGAAAAAATGTTCCATATATATATATATATATATATATATATATATATATATATATATATATATATATATATATATATATGAATAAAGGCCAAAGGGAAATTTATCTTAGCGACGCGTTTGGCATTCTGTCAGGATTTTATTTTGTAACAAGTATTTATATACAAAAACAAAAAAAAATTGTTTTATGTTAAAAAATTAAAAAAGAATTTTTTGCTCTTGTCATAAAATAAATCCATGCATTTGCCTTATAAAGTACCTCACAGAATGAAACGCGCGGGATTAGGATAAATTCTCTTTTTGTATTTATTTATGTTGTTATATTACAGATATACTCTACCTGAAATTTTTACACACCCACACACAGAGACGCGCGTGCGCGCACGCACGCACGCACACACACACACACACACACACACACACACACACACACACATATCATGAAATAGGAATTAAGATTACATTAGATGATAATCATTATCACCTTGTAAATTGAAATAATAATTTACAAGGATTTTCAAACCAGTAAATGGATGATGAATTATTGAAATAAAAATTGCCAGACAGAGGATAGAAAGAAAAAAAAAGAAAAATGGGTAAAGGAAAAAGAGAAGATAAGGAATAGACAAGAAAAGAAGGGATCAAATAAAAACTAGGGAGAAGTGTAAGTCTGGATATGAGGGGTGGTCAGAGGAGAAAGGAAGAGAAAAATGTGAGCGAGAAAAGGACCTATTTATTTTATACACAATAGTAATCTGAAGGTAGATTAGGCTTAAAGAAAACCTTAAATCTATTAAATATATATATATATATATATATATATATATATATATATATATATATATATATATATATATATATTAAAGAAAAACAGACCACTTTAAGGCTCCATGTAATAATTTATTTCATCGTAGCCCTTTTAAAGTACGCTGGATCATCAAGGTGGAACGAAAAATGAAATGAACATTTACACTTTTGACGGGTAGTATTAAGTTTATGTAATTTAGCAGAGAGAGCAGTGAGGGGTGGTGTGATAGACATGATCGAGTTTAGAGAGGGTTTATTTTAATATTTTTATCTATCATACTTAGTATTAGGGGAGGAGGGACCAGACATTGACCTATTTAATCGGTTAACGTAACGGAAGTGATATATTGAAAGGGAAGGGGGGAGAAGAGAGCAAAAAAGAAAAATAAAAGGAAAGAAAGAAGGGGGAAGTAAAGAGAAAGAAGCTGTAATTAGGTTTTACGAAGGAAGAGGAGGGGTGGTAAATTTTAGCAACTTATGTAAAAAAAAGAGATTTTAATGTTTGATAGTAATTTAATTTTTTAAAATCACCGAAGAAATTAATTTAAATATTTAACTCTTTTACAAATAATTTAGGGATTTAATATGAGTTAAATAGTATATTTAAAAACACATTCATAGAAAGTACATTAAAAAAATTTATTCAAAATATAAGTTTACTGATAGTAACTTTTAATATTGTAAATGATTGTTAAGGTAACATCTCTATCAGTTTGAATCTAATTCATGAATGTAATTTGTGACTATTTTTAGATGGGTAATCTTTTTTACTTAAAGTTTAGGTTTTAAATTAAGATGGAGTAATATTTGAAGGCAATATTAAAGATTTTGTTTTATCATATACATATATATACCACACATACATTTACGTAAATCTCACATATATATACGTTAATTTACATGTGCAATTACACACATAGGCACATACACATATATCGATATACACAGGTACCTATGTATATTCATATATCAATACTTGCACATATATTTTCAAATTTTTACACATATTTATATTTATATCTATTTAAATTTTTCTTTAAATTTCACAGTTAATGTTTAACATTAGGTGATGACTTAAGTGTTTAAATATCAAAACAAATATTTCTAATTTTAACATTTTATTATCAATATTGATAATTAAAGAGTAATATATTTAAATTTAAATTAATTTATCAATTTAAACTGAAATTACCTTCAGATGACTAAAAAAATAAAAAAAACTTCAATCTGACAATTCTAATTAGAGAATATTAAGAGAAAATAAGATAAAACGTTAATAAAAGAACTTTAAGTCCTTCCCTTAGAATACTCTCCATATATATATATATATATATATATATATATATATATATATATATATATATATATATATATACACACATATATATATATATACAAACATACCTACCTAATTTTACGAATACATCTATACACACACATACATATATATATATACACACATATATACATATATATATACACACATATATACATATATATATACATATATATACATACACACATACATATATTACATATGCGCACACAATACATATATACATATATATGCATGCATACACCCCTATACAAATGCATACACATATACACATAAAACCACATATGAATGTTCAAGTTCATCTACATACAATTATGTGTCCGCATCCATGTCTGCATACATTCATTTCCAAAACGAAAAATAACATAATATTTTCCCTTTCTATATAGTTATTTCTAAATATATTTAGTTAGATTGAGGTGGTTTTTATGTCTACATTTAAAAATGAACTCGCTATGTTGGTTCAGTAATATATCCGGATCTTTATGTTTTATCATTAGGATCTTCTCTTTTATACACAAGTAATGACAATGGTGCATTTGGGCAGCAAAACCCTACCTAAATTTACGAATACACCTATACACACACACACACACACACACACATATATATATATACACACATATATACATATATATATATATACATATATATAAATACACAATAACATATATTACATATGCGCACTCATACTTAATAGAAGTACCTTGTAAGTTTTCTTTAACGAAACCTGTATAAAACCCTCTTTTATACAGGTTTCGTTAAAGAAAACTTACAAGGTACTTCTATTAAGCTTTTTATTTAATTTTTATTGTGTTCGTACAAGTGCTTTCTTCCCGGGACACAAAGTGTGTAAAAACTGTCCAAATGTGCTGCATATCCAAGCGTTTTCGGCTATTCTTTTAGCCATTATTAAGGACGATTTTATTTTTTATTTTTATCTGAATCTGTGTTTTTTTATGTTTTTATAGGAACTGTTTTTGGGAGATGAAGCAAGGGTGGGGGTTAGTTGCTAAAAATATATATGCAAGAAAGAAAAGAAAAGAAAAGAAAAGAAAAGAAAAAGTACAAATTTAATTTTAGAAACTTTTTTGCGTTTGAAAATATAGTAAAAAACAATGAAGTAGGCATATACTATATCTAGGTTGTCAATACGCTGCGACATCAGGCTTGTGCCATATCACGTTGAAACACCGGTTCTCGTGTGATCACTGAAGTTAAGCAACGTTGAACCTGGTCAGTACCTAGATGGGTGACCGCTTGGGAATACCAGATTTCTGTAATCTCGGTGAAATGGATGATATTTTCAGGCTATAAGTAACCTGCGAAGGTTTGATAAGTTGTAAAAAAATTCGTAATATATATAAGCTGGAATATCAGCCCGAATTTTATCAAAAAAGTTCAGATTTCTATGTCGCTTCCTCCACAAAGGTCGGGGCTCAGTATTTGTCGGTAGGTTTCCTTCTGTCTTTGGTTGATTTCCAAGACCTTTCTCCATTCTCTGTGTGTGGGCCAGTTTGGGGTTCCCGAAATTAGCAGAATGGTTGACCTGAGGTGCCCAGAAATGATAACGGAGACACGTATTCATCATTCAAAAATTCAGAAGTGACTGGATAAGAAAATGAAATATTCTTAGTGGCAGGAATTAACTGAAAAATGCCCGTATTTCTAAGTGGTCAGTGTCAGACTCCAGTTAAATAATTAAAAATTTGAATGCTGATTTTTAATACAGGTAGGCACTCCCCTACCTAGAGAATTGTTACTATATGATCTTCTTATTGCCATCTGTTTCACTGCCGTATTAAACAAAGTTTAGTAAGTATAATTTAAACAAGCACTTACGCAGACAGAGACATGATATCTCTACACTTCCATTAATGGAACAATTATAAATATTTATAGCAAAATACTCGTAGTGCCTGGATTCTAGTTTATACCTCCCCACCCCAGCTAGACATGTAAAGCAAGCAAGCAACCAACGTCTTTATCCGATGAGCAACCATAACCACCTTTTATAAATTCAGGCATAAACTTTGTACAATGTCAAACGTTTCTTGTTTTCTTACTGTTTACTTTTTCTGTTCTCGTCTTTTACAGTCGGAAGACAAGCAGCGGGTTGTACCTTGGGTGGCTCGTTGTGGCTCGTAAATCACATATCCCCGAAATGTTATCACCTCAGGCTGGCAGACCCCCACCCATGAGCAAGAGAAGTCCACGGGATTCCCTACTGGGGATATCGCTTAACAAATGTGCGTGTGAAATATATAAATGCAAATATGGAATTCACTTGTGCCAAGTGATAAGTTGTTGAGGGTCTTGTATGACCCGGTGTTGATCTATATTAATGAAGACTTTGGTTTGCGGGACAGGATAGCAATTTAGTCCGAAAGTCGAGATGAAATAAAAAAAAAGAAGAGACAAATGATAAGAGAAGAGGAAGGAAGGCAAGAAAGAGAGTTAGAGCAGGAATATGAACAGTAGAACAAGTATTTAACTTTTATGACAGAAAAATAGAGACTGGGGAAATGAAAAAAGGGGAAGAAGAAAAGAGGAAATGAATATTAATAGTGTGGAAGAATGGAAAATTAGAAACACCTCCATGCAAACAGAAACATATACATAACGGAAATAAGTTTAAACAGAAATGGTGAGAGTTCGAATTCCAGTCGAATCCATTATATTCACTTACGTGCTAGTACCCTTTGAAAATGTATGAATATTCTTCTACTCCCCCCATCTATGGGTAAATAGCAGGACAGGCCGGGTTCTATAGCTTTGGATGACAACTGGTCTACCGCAGAAAGAAATGCCAACCGACCACGGGAAAAAAATCTGCCTCGTCAGTCATGTATGGAAAGATACATGATCGCCTAAGGGTGTATCACGCATGGCACATAACTGACTGACGGAGAGAGAGAAAAAAAGTTCGAAAATTGTAAATAAAAAAATAAATGAGGAAAATTGTTGGAAGAAAAGGAAAACAATTCTGATTTTTTTTTATTGCAACGAAGAATATAATTATATGAGTAAATAGGCACGGCAGCAACTAGTTAACTTTCTTTGCCTAACAGGTAAGGCGCCGTCCTAGTAAGATCACAATTGTCACTTTGGGCTACTTTTATTTGTTCTGCTATGCATAGGCTACTTTAAGCTAAGCTGGGCTAAATTAGATCATTAACGAATAAAAATCAATTCAAAATTTAGTATCGTTTAAGTTTCAGATGTACTTACTTATGTCCACATCTGGTAACTATCGGTCTGACAGTCTCCCAAGGATAGGAGATACTCGTTTAAACCTCGTCGGAATACTATGGATTACTTGCTATACATAATTTTACTTCGACGTGGTGTATTGGTTATTAAGCTTTGTCTCGCTAGATCAATTACGAATGAATAGAGAGTTCGATCCTCACATAGCCTCGAACATGTAAGCAACGACGAAATTTGAGAGAAAATGGAAACAAAAAGGAAACTTATACTTAACATCAGAAAGAGACAGCTGAAGCCTCTAGGGCACATAATGAGGAAAGCAGGCTTGGAAAATCTGGTGCACACAGGCCAGATTGAAGGCAAGAGGGACAGAGGAAAACAACGCATAACACAGTGAGCTTGTGTAAATGGATGGCGGAACAGGGTTTAGAAGAAATAACAAAAAAACAAAATTATTAAGAGCTACAGGGATATTGTGGAGAGCCATGATTGCCCACATCCTGAAGGAACACAGCATATACAGGATGCGATGGTTAAATTGTCGCCATTTTATTTTTTTTAATTTCACACATGTGCATTGTTTGTTTTTGATTTTGCCGACTGCACAGTAGGGTCAGTTGAGCACCATATGTAAGAAAAAGATTACCATGACGCAATCCACACCAACAGAAATTTGGAAATAATATCTTATCTTAATATCTCCAATACGAACATTTCAGTGGTTTGGGGTGTCAGAGTGCAGAGGATTTGAAAAGAGTTGGATGAGTCTAATGGGGATTACAAAGGTGTTTGGAGTGATCACTAGTGATGGCGACGTAATGCTTCCATTAATCTTCCCACGGGGCCTCAGATTCAACACGGAGGCCAACATAAAGTACCTTGAAGAGGTAGTGCTGTCCTGAGTCAAGAGGGTGGCTGCTAGAAGACACTATGTCAGGAAACAGCACTCTACACCATGCATACAAGCAAGAGAACACGGTCATAGCTGTCAGACAATTTCTGCGACCACATAACCCCTTCCATCTGGCCACCTAACTCCCCAGACTGAAGCCATCTTGATTATTGTGTGTGGAGCGCAGTTAAGCGAGAGACCAACAACACTCTTTGTAACATCATAGATGATCTGAAGGCAAGGATTATGGCAGAATTCATTAACTTAAACAAGGAAACCGACCAGAAGAGTTGCAGGAGATTCTGAAGTCGTCTGGAGGTCGTAGTTGAAGCCAATGGCGATTTTATTGAATAAATTTACTCTTTAGTGTTTCAAGATATTTTTGTGTAATTTTGGTAAATATATCTTTTAAAATGAGTTGTCAGTGTTATTTTCATTTTTGCGTAATTTAGACGACAATTTATCCATTCATCCACCGAGGAAGAAAGAGAGATAGAGAGAAAGAGGGAGTGATAAAGAGAGAGAGAGAGAGAGAGAGAGAGAGAGAGAGAGAGTGAGAGAGAGAGAGAGTGAAAGAGAGAGCGAGAGATAATACACAAATCTAAATTTTAGGTTTAAAAATCTGAAAAAATGCGTATTAAACACGAATAATTATTGTATTCCATAAATTCTGTTCTTTCTATCTTTCTGAAGAAACTCGTTTCAAATACATTAAAAAAATAAACATGGCGAAAAGAATCTGTTGATAGAATTTTTTTTATTGACTTAGTACTGTGATATTTGTGGATGCCCCCACCTATGTCCATTCTTTGTACATATGTAGAACACATAAATTTCTCAAGTTGAGATTCGCTTTTCCTACGAGGCAAATTCCTGCCTGTTTGTGTTTGTTTTATTGTTGGTTCCTCCTACTTTGCTGCTACCATTCCCCTTCGCTTTACAGCAAGGTAAAGTTACCAGAGACAAACATTTGCTCGCGACAAAAACTTTCATGAACACAAAGCACGCAGTTAGATTTGGTCCTGTCACCAGCTATACCACTTAAAATTTATTCAAACACGGCATACCTTAAAGACAGGTTGCACGCTTTTCATGCTTTTCCTTTCCTTATCGAAGACGACATCGTAGTTATCTGAGTGATTCTCTTTAATCACAAAACTAATTTCCCACAAAACTAATTGCCTTGACTTTGTATTAAAAAAAATTAATAAAATTATTTCACTGTATTATTCTCGAAACACAACACTCGACAAAAGCAGGTGAGTAGTACACAACTGAAACTTCATGAAAAAAAAGACCCCCCCCCAAAAAAAACCCAAAAAAAAACCAAAAAACAAACAAACAAACAATATAGACACGGAACAAAACCACAAACGATGCGGACTTTGTACCTTTTTAAAATCATGTTTCTGCAAAATAATTTTCCAAATATGGAAGATAATTAAGATAATTTTGGAATTATTGTAGCGAATGCACAGGCAGTGTAACGGTAGGCGGTTTGGAAAGGGTAATCGGTCAGACAAGGTCGAATTCAGCTCGAGTTCATTACGTTGGCTTTCACACGGATACTCTTGAGAAACGTATAAATCAATCTACCCTCTACAAGCGATTTGTTGAGTATTAGTGTTGAATGGGCTCTTTTGCCTTGAGGTGACAAGAAAAACCCAGAATTCAGAATTAGCTTGAAGAGGAATGGGCACCATCAGGCTATCTTCCCCTAGACACACCATAGCTACTATGGCTTCAATCAGGACCGGTTCATGGTACTGGCAACTCGTACAGTCGCCATCAAGGCCGAATGCGCTATCATGCCGCCATGTCATGTGTTTGGAATTTTTCAAAACTAAAACTCATAAAAACATGCTTGCGTCCATGATTAAATTCTATATCTATGTTGTCAATAGAAAATGATATTGTAAAGAAGATAGGTGTAGAAAGTGCCATGAAAAGATTTGCAGATCTAAAGTCTATAAAAATGTTTTAGGTAGGATAAGGAATGTTTTCTTTAGTTTGTATAAAGTTGTATATTTTAATAAACTCGTTATTCTGCATTTTCGCTTTTTCTTCTTGTGACAATTTAAAAAAAATATACTTGTAAAGGCGCCGAAGTTCAGCTTGCCCAGGGTGCCAGCAATCTTCTGGCCGTCACTGGTTTCAATAAATTTGGTGCCCTTACAATTTTAATGCGTTACGGGACACATGGCATGACTCAATTTCTTAAAAAAAAAAATTCAATTGACTATCATATACACACACACACACACACATATATATATATATATATATATATATATATATATATATATATATATATATATATATATATATGATGTGAAATATAAATTGCTTATAACAGAACAAAATTTGTCATAAATTTTGTTGATCAAATACTGATGTTTCTCTTAGGAATATCCCTTCAGCAACTTCCAAATATAGTTGTCACAACCACTATTCAGTCACAAACAAGTTTACATTGTCTATTCCAATGCTATGACATTATAAATGTGATCAAGCCAAATAGAAATGGAATATTTCCAACAAATAGTCAAATAACATTGCTATTGTATGCTTTGCTATTCAGAACAGCATGAGTGTAACACTTACAAAGTTTCAGCTGAATAACCAAGATGAACATGTGTCCTGAATAGTAAAGTATATAACAATTATAATTCCTCATCTAAAAGAAACTTTAATTTTACTGTTCCATTGGAGGTGAAAATCGTATTACATTCTGAAAAATAATCCTTAATATTTCTCCCAAATTTTGCTTAAATCTTTTATTTCTTTTTTTTACATTTCGAAAAGTCTTCGTATTTTGTGGTTAATATTTGAATATTTTGTACAAATCTTTTAAATATGCTAATAATTTTCTTTTTTTTTTAGTTCAGTCTCTAACTGACATTTTGTTTTGTTTTTGCAAGATTGTCTGCTCACTAGACGACCCTATTTGTATTTTACATGTTGCAATTATTTGACAATTCCGGAGACCAGTGATTAAAGTAGACGTAATGAGATGCTATGTTCTTTTCTTTTTGAACCTGTTAAAGAAGGGCACGACATTTTTAAGTGAGTTAAATTAAACTTCCATTGTAAACTAGGATTTATAAACGCGTGCAATCTTTACCGTAAAAACATAATTACTAAGATATTTAATATTTTACGCGCATTTTTTTCTCACATTCAAAATCTGTAATTCAGCGTTGCTCATCTTGAAGTTAAAAAAAAACAACAAAAAACAATATTATTAATTTTTGAGGAGTATTTGCTTTCATGTTATTTATTAGCTTCTGTTTTTTCGCAACTTTACTGAGGTCATCAATTCTATTCCATTAAGTAGGACGGATGAGAAATAAAGAACAAGATTTCACTGTGAAAGTTGACTTTGATCATGACAGACACATTGTGCGTTAACGGCAATATATTCATGGCACAAATTCCACTTGCAATTCATGCGAAGTGAAAACACACACTCACTTACAGGGTGCATCAGTTAATTGAGAACAAAATATAAAGAAAAAACATCCAATAAAAATCATCATAAAAACAACATGTGATAAATGTAATTCTGGAATGGCACCGTAGGGCCATTGCGTACTACGCCCCATACCGATCGGTGGGGGGCAAGCCTGATTGGCGGGCCCGGGCACTGCTTTGTGATCCTCTCTATCTTAACAACATTTGCTTTGTTTCTACCTAGATTTACATACGTTACAAATTAAACTAAGCACAACTGACTATAAAAGGATGAAAACTTTTTACGGATTTTGACGTCATTATGGGAACTTTTTTTTTCATTCAAATCCGTGAATTTCTATTGCTCATGCTAAGTCTCGAAAAAACACTAAATCAAATTCACTATTTCTCATCCATTAATTAAATATATTAAAAATTCTTTAACCGTGTTACAAGGAAAATCTCTAGTTGATGGTAAAAATTACCGCAAAACAATTGTCGATTTATTTAAGATGACATGACATCTTATTATTACATGTCTCTGATTTGTATTTAGCTACATTGCATTTATTTTCTATTTTTCTATTGTTCACCTTTATTGCATATGATCCATTATTGTTAATAATTAGATTAGAATAAAATTTGTATTTTATATGAATGGAAGCACGGTGGAGTAATTGAGGAATCGGAGAGCCGAGTTCGAATTCCAGTTGAATCCATTACATTCACATACCTTGGGAAAAGTATGAATTCTTTTCTTCTCCACTCAGTTTTGAGTAAATCGCAGGAGAGACCGGATTCTATAGACTTGGATGGCAACTTGTTTACCACAGAAAGAAGTGGTTGGAGCAAAAATATGACTCGTCATTCATGTATCAAAAGTCGTAGCTGGCATATAACTGACTGACATAAAAATTGAGATGTAGTGGGAGCATCACAACCAATAACATGCTGATCTGAATAGTAAGGAATTTAGATTAAAAAATTACAACTGATTCTATATCCGTTACGCACTGCGTGTAAATTTGCATACGTGTACATAATGTATATGCGTATGCTGTGGGTGGGTGACTTGTGCTTTTGTTACTTAATGTATGCACAGACGCACACACACACAATTTGAGAGAGTTTGAAACAAAATAATTCTATCCCAATCAGTTTGGACAGCTCCCTTCTCTGGACTGAGCGATGAAATCATAAAGTTAGAGACAGCAAATAAAAACTTAAGTTTTTAAAACTATAATCAGATACTTGTAAATTTTTATTTAAATTTTCGGAAATTATTTGATAATATATAGAACTAGAAAGACTTTCACGGTTTTCCTATTTTAATATTCTAATGAATCTTAATTCTTCAGTTAATAATTAAATAAGCTCATGGAGAGTTCTATGACAATAAAATATTTGTAGAAATTCCCTTATTTCATCATTAATTATTTGAGCTTAACAACTTTAACAAAATATTACAATAAAAATAATAAATATGAATGCTAGTTATTATTTTAAGAAGGAGGTACAAATGAAAAGATGTGAAATTGACAACTTTTTCCAATTCACTGAAATAGCTGTTAAACATTTCTATCTTCTCTTTTTTCTCACTGAAACCAAGTAGCGTCTCTGATATGTATTTCGTATTCTCATACAATCAAAACAGAATAATCTATTATTTGTGAGGTATTAGCAGTAGATGTTAAGCATTTCTATCTATCTTTCTTTTTTCACTGAAACCAAGTAGCGTCTTTTATATGATTTTGTCTTTCCACGTGATCAAAACAGAATAGTCCATTATTTATGAGGTATTGGCAAAGCATAATGGTTGTGCAAACTAAAAAAGGACGGGACATGCACAATAATTCTATGATTCTTTCACCTGACAATAAAGGGTTTTTTAATAAGTAAAAAAAAAAGAACACTAGAAAAATATTGCAATAACAATCATAATTATGAATGCTGGTCGTTATTTTAAGAAGTGGGTACAAATTAAAAGATTTTTAAATTTCACTGAAACAGCCGTTAAATCCTTCCAATCTTCTCTACTTTCTTTCTTTCTTTCATTTTCTCACTGAAACAAAATAGCGTCTGTCTTGTTTTTCCACGCAATAAAAATGGAATAGTTCATTATTTATGAGGTATTGACACTACTTTCTTTCTTTTTCTCATTGAAACCAAGCATCTTTTCCATTATTTCCACGTGATCAAACCAGAATAGTCCATTATTTATGTTGTATTGGCAGGGCGTAACGGTCGTGTGAACTAAAGAAGTGGTGGTGGAGGACAAGCACAATTATAATAGGATTATTTTGAATGTTTTCCTTTCCTTTTATAGAAATATATTTAGGTCTGTCGTTAAAATATAAATGCAAATATGCAAACATGCATCCACACAATCTGAATGACACTGAAATATACATCTATGTCGTGAGTTCGAATTTAGCTTTCGGTCTGGTAAAAGAATATAATCTGAAATCATTTTTGACTACTTCTGTATATAAACTGATTTTCTAATAAATGTACATTTGAAATAGACAATGTACATTTGGAATTTGGTCATTCCGACATAGATTTATTTTTGTTTATATGTGAACTTAAAAAAGTTTAGAATTTGTTTTTAATCAGGCTACAGGAAATGCTGTAATCTGTTCTTCCAGGTCACTGTGAAGACAATCTCTGATATCGAAACCCAAGTACCAAAATAATCAGTCATACTCCTTTTTGCATTTTTATTTGAAAATATCAAATTTTACAAGTACCTAGCATACATTAATTGTACAGTTGGTGTAGAATATTTGTTTGAAGTCATTAACGTGACCTCACATTAACTACCCATGTTCGTACGTATATGACAAGTTAAAGAACAGACATCTTTATCGGGTGGACCTCGACCACCCTCATTTTGTGTCTTGTGGAGTGAGTGTCTGTAAATCACCGTAAAACATTTCATGGGAGCCGTCCTTCATTCAGCAGGAGAAGAGACATTAAATTTCGACAAAGACTGCATCGTAAAGACATCTCTAATTAAAAAAAGAACAAAAGAATATGAAGAAAGAAAGAAGCAAAGAAAGAAAGGAGGAAAAAATAAAAATAAAAGAAAGGAAGAAAAGCAAAGTAAAAAAACAAAGAAAGGATGAAAAGAAAAGAAAGAAAAAAGAAAGAACAGAAAAGATAAGAAATTAAAAAGAAAAGAAAAGAAGAAAAGAAAGAAAGAAAGGAAGAGGAAGAAAAGAAAGAAAGAAAAAACGAAGAAGAAACGTAGAGAAAGAATGAAATAAATAAACAAAAAGAAAGATTGAAAGGAGAAAAAAGAATAAATAAAAAGAAAGCAAGAAAAGCATAATAAAAACAAAGAAAGAAAAGAAACAAAGAAAAAAGTAAAGAAAGAAAGTATAGAAAATAATAAAACAAAGGAAGAAAAAAGGAAGAAAAGAAAGGATGAAGAAAAGAAATGAAGAAAAGAAGGAAGGGATGAAAGAAGGAAGAAAAAAAAAAGAAAAAAGAAAGAAAGAGTAAGAAAAGTAAAGAAAACAATGAAATGAATAAATAAATAAATAAATAAAGAATGAAAGAGTAAGTAAAGAAAAAACGACGAAAAAAGAAAAGTCATATACAGTAAAGAGTGGTAGGAAGAAAAGAAAGAGATAAAAGAAAGGAAAAGATTAATGTAATGTAACAGCTGCTACCTCTCTCTCTCTCTCTCTGAATCTGCTGAAAGGAAATTAAAATTTAACAAATCCAATTGACATCTTCCGCACGAATTTTTAACATGGCAAAAATGTGGATGTTAACTGTAACGTGAGGCTGATGACATTACTCTCACAGATCATTCACATGTGTAGTGCAGTTAATCTCCTCTTGCTGGCAGTCTGCGAGATTAAATTTCACAAATAACTGTATTGAAAACTTGTATCTAGTGTTCTTAATCTTCTTCTATGTGCTAAAGCTCTCCACAATGTCCTGACATTGGGAGCACTTAGCACATTTTGTCTTTTTTCTATCTCTCCTAATCCCGGTTCTGACATCCATTTATTTACACAAACACGTCAGCTAGTCAGTCAGATCTGCTTAATGATATAGTTGTAATAATAGAACACATGTTTCGAAAATATTGCGATTTTTCGAAACTGTTTATTTTCTTATTGTTAAAATACTGTAGCCGATTTTTATATTTGCATTCATCGAACTCGAAAAGAATATAAAATCTGTTTGCAGGAGAACTTAAAATGTGAAATGAGTCTTTAAGACACTATTTACATTATTCGGACTATTGTCCTCATCTTTGTCGCCATATTCATCACGACGCTTCAGCCGTTGTACGCTCCGGCCTTCTTCAGGTGGTTGGAATGTCGAACTGAACCCTTTATTTCGCTCACTGGGGTAGACTGTTCTAGTTCCACGTGCCATGTCTAATGGATGTCAGTTATCAGTTATCTCCTGTTAATTCCCCTCTCCAAGTTCTCCACCGCCTTATTGAACTCACACTCTTTGGGCCGAAACGTTGTGATGAATATGGCGCCAAAGATGAGGACAATAGTCCGAATAATGTAAATAGTGTACATAATACCTCATCTCAGAAATATAGACAGATACTAGGCTTTAAGAATTCCTGATTCTGTCTCTTTAAATCTTAAGGGTTTTATTTTTATGTTGATATATTTGCGTCTATGTGTATGGATTTTTGTTGTTTGTTTTTTTTTTACTTGGTTTTTAAGTGTCGCATTTTCACGTGTGAATGGATGCTACAACCCCTACCAACGCAATAAATGAAACTCTTTGATGATTACTTGTGAAAGCTGAAAGTACCCAGACTACATTGGACAATTCATGTTCAAATTCTCGTAGAAAAATAAGATAAAATAGTATTAAATAAAAAATTAACGCACACACACGCGCGTGCACGCACGCACGCACGCATGCACGCATGCACGTACACACACACACACACATCTGGCTCATACCAAGGTAGTTTAAAAAATATTAAGACTAAGTTCTAGGGGTCCTTCTTCCTAGGCAGTACCTCACCTTTGGGAGGGATCTGGATTTATTGTCCATCGTCCTAGGCGTTCCCAAAGGGTGAAGTGCCGAGGAGCTAGGGCAATTTCTCTATGGTATGGCCGTTAAACCCACTTTAAACTGATCTTGTATCACATTCTGTAGCGACGTGGGCGCACTGAAAAATATCCATATATATTGCCTTCTATCAGAATGGTTGATGCTATCTTCCAGGAGAGAGCAACTCATTGAACCTTCTTGGTCTCGCATTTTCTACTGATATTAAATGGAAAGATTAGATTGAATGAATTGTTAGGTCTGCTGCTAGGAAAGTTGATCCACTATGTCGTGACAGACAATTTTTCTCTCCAAAATGAATTTTACATTTTTACAAATCCACCATTCGTCTGTGCATTAAATATTGTTGCCATATTTGGTTTGGTGCTCCTGCTGATTATCGACTAAATCTAAAGGACGGTCTGTAATGTAATCGGTTCCGGCTTCCCTCTGTCTTTTCTATAAATATTTTCCTGACAGCTGTTCTAATGAGCTTTATTCCTTAATATTTTTGTCCCCACTTACATTGGTTTAATTCCCCCTCCCCAGTTCTCTAGCGGATGCGGGACGCCATTTCTATTTCGAGTGTGCTTTTCGTATTAGCTGATGTGTTTGAATGAGTGTATGTTTGAGTGAGTGGTTGGACGAATTATTGTTTAAGTTACTTAGTCCCGCATTAATTTCATGCAGTTAACTGATGTTTCTGCAACGATTAAGGATTGTCGAGGGTTTTATTACGAACACTATTTTGTTTAGTTTATTTTAAATTGTTTTACCATATATTGTAAATATACATTGGGGTTAGACTGTTAAATTGTTGTTTCATTGTTTCCCTCCTCCCACAGACAAAATTGTACATATGGGGACTGGTTAAGATTTCATAGAGACTGTGAGGTATTATGGTGGATGTAGTAAGAATCGTAAGTAAGAATGTGTTGTTTTGGTGCAAGGAATATTGTAGTTTGCTTGGGTCAGTGATTGTGGCTAGCTAAGTTTAAAGATAGGACAGTTTGAAGACCAGCCTTTCTCATCCCCCTTTTGGCCTTGTGCCACATTTCTGTATTTTCATAGAATAAATATCGCTTTTCTCCTTAGTACTTCGATCGCATTAATTTAAGCATACTACTAGATTGGCAATTAGGTCACATTGTTTTAATGTACAATTAGCTAGATGTAACCGTAAGTTCGATTATAACAGTTTCTTTTCTCACCAGTGGAAATACTTTCGGGTTTCTTGCTTCAATGGCACTTACAACGTTCAATTTGTTGTAAAAATCTTCAAAAATTTTAAGTCTTCCTGAATTCTATTTTTTGTTCTTTCTTCTCACTAAAGTCTTCTTATTCTCTTTCACTCCCAGTGACCATAGTGGCATTATCATCTTCCTTGGGGTGAAAGGATTAACACATATATATATATATATATATATATATATATATATATATATATATATATATATATATATAGTATAAATATTACGTTTTTGGGATCATAGCTAAAAGTTTGAAGACGATAAAACAGATCGTCAGGCGCTTATTCGTTCTATCATTGTGCAACCTTTTTGTATATTTTGTTACACTATACTTGTGACGTTTTGAATTGCAGGACAGACTGGGTTCTATAGCCTTGGACGGCAACTGGTCTAGGAGAAGGACAACTCTGAATTCAAAACCTGTGGAGGGTCGTTTGGGGACCTTGTGGCATTCGTTGCACCAGGTCCCTGTATTCGTCCCTCCCAAAAGTGTGGATGGCCCTGCACAAAGCCTTCACCACTATAATCAAATCTGGTGTGGCTGTCCGGCTTTCAGTTTCTGGGAATTGATCTGTCTGACCCTCATACGTCGAGTTCGACGGGAGAAGCAAAAAAAAAACAAAAAACTTGTGACGTTTTGAATAAGATCCACAAAAATGCGTGTACACACACACACACACACACACACACACACACACACACACACACACACACACACACACACACACATATATATATATATATATATATATATATGTATGAATAAAGACAAAAGGGAAACTTATCATGGCCGTCACATTTTGTCCCCTGACGAACTTTGTCAAGGCATATGATTTGCTTTGTTAAAGTCAGAGGATGAAACGCGTCGGTTAAGATGTTTCCTTTTTGTCTTTATTCATATTGTCTTTTTATAGATATATATTTTCGCTATAACTGAAATGTTATTCACACACACACACACACACACACACACACACACACACACACACACACACACACACGTGTGTGTGTGTGCTTGCGTGTGTATATAACTGTGTATTTGGGCAGCAATCTCTCTTTTATGCAAGTTTCATTAAAGATAACTGAAAAATTATTAAGTGTTTGGAAAAATTAAAATAACAAACTTTCCCTTAACTCTAGACATGTACATAAACAGTTAAAACACATTCAGTTAAAAAAAACACAAAAAAAACAAAACAAAAAGAAACTTTTTAACGTCTAAAAGAATAGCCGAAAGCACCCGGTAGCACTTTATGTCCAGAAAAGAAAAAAAAAAAGAGACTTATACGAACACAAGACAAATTAAATAAAAAAGTTTGACCGTAATACCATAATATAAATTGGGTGTAGTGTAATTTGCTTTTTAAGCCCCGCGCTAAGTATCTAATAAAAATTTGCCGAATAGTTATATTTAGGTGTAAATTTACACGCTTAATTCGAAAATAACAAAGAAATTTTGATAAAATCTACCGTTTAGAAGTTATTGACAATAAAAGTTCGGACACATTCGCGTTACAGCACGGCAGCCATTACTGGCGGTGTTTCTATACATTTACTGCTGATTAGATTTGCACGGAAGATTACCTTGTCAACGGCCTTTTTTACTGTTCCTACTTGTCTCTATTACTGCGCAACTGAGGACTCATTGCGTGCGAAATTATCAAGACAAGTGAATGTCGCAGCACATATATGCAAACAACGCCAGTAATGGCTGATGCGACGCGAATGAGTGCGAACTTTTATTATTGATAACTCCGAAAAGATAGATTTTATTAAAATTTCTTTGTTATTTTCGAATTAAGCATGTGCATTTACACCTAAATATAACTATTCGGGAAATTTTTATTAGACACTTATGTCATGTCCGATCATCCATATATTTTGAAAAAAAACGATTTTATGCACTCTCATAAACAAGGTTAAATTCTTTTTTTAAATACAGGCATGTCGCAGATTGTAATAATCTTTCAAATTTATAATCTGTAAAGATAGATCTACTTAATAACAGTATTTCCAATAATCTACGAATTGAAAGTTAGCTTTAAAATATTTAGCAACTTTAGCACGTTCTGTATTTAAATTAAGAAAAAAGGAAACAATTCTTGTAAAAATTCATTTTTCATCGGAAAAATATTTTGGCTTCAGACAATATTGTCCTTAACATATATTTTTCATAAAAGCCATTAAAAGATTTTCTTATTAAATAATGTCTTACTTTTATTGGGTTTTATATGTTACAATTCAGAACTGATTTTCGGTAACTGGGTAATTCGATTTTACAAAAAAATCGATGATTTATATTCTTCAAAGACTTCTACTTTTAAATCAATAAAATTTACAATGTTGAATTTCTCTAGTCTTCATAAAATTAAGTAAGGGTGGGTAATAGATGTAAAAAATATCTTTTACCATGATTTTCTAAAAACCATGTCTAAAATAATTTCATTCATTTGTGAATAAATTCTGAAAGTTTCATTAAAATCCGACAGTTATTTGATTTTTGTAAGAATTTCCAAAACAATGTGTTTTTATGGCATAAATTTCCTGATATTGTATTAATCTTGGACGACGCGCTGTCTAAAAAAAAAAAAAAAATTTGAACGTGCTAGAAAGGATTAAAAAATTTAATACAATAATCAAAAAATACTTTTGTCTTTCCTCTTAATAATAATATAAATATTTTGACGATATAAAACTTTACTTTCATTAAGTTTGGGGCATTTTTTTCATCACGGTATGCAGACTTTTAGAGATTTCGTGGGGACACGTACATTTTTATAATTACCAACAATATATTTTTGTAGTAAAATTACCAGCAATATATTTTTAAAATTCCAACAGTACATTCTATCATTTACAAACTGCATATAAAAAACCTGTTTACTCTGAAAGTATAAAATTATGTACAAAATATTTGTAGTGGGAGGCATACAATTGCGTACAAAATCGTCGATCTGCAACTAAACAAAACCAACAAAACCAACCAACCAACCAACCAACCATCTATCTATCTATCTATCTATCTATCTATCTATCTATCTATCTATCTATCTATCTATCTATCTCTTAGACGTTTGTCCTTCCTTTGAACTCTGTTTATTTTCTTTATTTATCTTTTTCATCTCATGACGTTTGACTTGTCGCTCTCAGAAGGACATTTATTTACCAAGACACCTTCCCCTTGTCCCTTCAATTCTTTATTTTAAGCTTTGGATAAGATTTGGAATATAGACAAAAATAATCCTTATATTTTTACATTCGCCTATTACACAGACACACGAAAGAAAATAAGTATAAAACAAATCGCCCAAAGATTTAAAGGACATACACACTCTTTTTGGCACAGATATGGGGGATCTATCTGATTCTACCGTTATTTTCAGGCGCCTGGTTAAGCGAGGGTGAAATTTTGTTGGGTTTGAGAGGTTATCAAAGGGGTGGAGACAGGATGAAATGTCCATACGATAAATAGAGTAGAGAAATATACTTGTTGAAGTGTAGGGGTCGCTTGGCGACGGCTGCTTCTTCAAATACCGATATTTTTGCTGTTGTTTTAACTAATGGTTTAAAAAAATCATAGCCACTTAAAGAGTATCCATTTACAAACTCTTTTCGATCTTGAAACCGGACACCCTCTAAGAAAAAGCCCTATACTCTAATGCCCCATTAAACTTGATTATTTTTCTAGTTCACTCAATGTACATACTCACACTCACACAGACACAGACAGAGGACGATAAGATTTAGTTGGAGGTATGTCAGTACACGTACCAGTCAGTATATATGAATTTAGAATCCTGTATCTAGTAATGCTTTCAAGTCAGATAATTTTAAGGCATAAAGATTGAAGATA
This sequence comes from Acanthosepion esculentum, assembly GCA_964036315.1. Classification (NCBI taxonomy): domain Eukaryota; kingdom Metazoa; phylum Mollusca; class Cephalopoda; order Sepiida; family Sepiidae; genus Acanthosepion; species Acanthosepion esculentum. Next base: position 66,369,310 of record OZ038485.1, read on the forward strand.
ACATTGACAACCATTCCGGTTTGTTAAAATAATATTTATTACAGTGTAACCCGGATATAAGAGAGTTGTCGGAACCGGAGAAGAAGTCTCTTATATCCGGGTTTCTCTTATACCCGGGTTTGGTTTATTTTGTTTAAGTAAGTATGGCTCTAATTTGGGACCAGAGACAGTCTCTTATATCCGGGTTTCTCTTAAATCCGGGTCACTTATATCCGGGTTACACTGTACTAACAAGCATGTTTTTCGAGATCACTTTCATGCTTTATGACTTCTGTGTAGATGAACTTTCATGATATTAATCCATATAATATCCCACACTTTCTTAAATCAAATTGTATTCCTAATCAAATTGTATTCAACAAAACAACATAAAACGCACATATAAGTATGCGTCCTGGGTATGACGATAAACTACATCCGGCAACAAGGCCTCTGATCAGGAGGTTTTGAGGAGCATGGAACCACCTCTTAACTGCTGGTGTTCCCAGGTCCACCCTGATCCGGGGTGGTAGCACCTGTTAAGGGTCCCACCTATGGGCAAATAGTTAACCTCAAACTGGGTACAACACATTATAAAAGAGTAAAATAGGTTTTAATACCAGCAAAACATTTTTGTAAAAATTTATTACCAGCAATGAATTTTTGAAGAAAAATTATTACCAGTAATACATTACCAGCAATACATTTTTGAAGAAAAAAGTATTACCAGCAATAAAAAATCTTGTCAGCATTGATAACCCATTGAGGTTGATATGTCGTAAAACAAAACAAACAAATGCACATATCTTGTAATGTCCACAGAAACATGCATATGCACTAAAGCTGAGCATCGTCTACCATGTACTCAATTGTGGGTTCTTTTCTGTTAATTACTACCACCTATAATATTAATTCCCCCAAAATATTAATTCCCCCACCCCAAATATTTAATTCACCTCAAAATAAGGAGAACTTATATTTACTAAAATTCACACCAAAGTTCAGAAATGTCCTTTAAAATTTGTTCATAAATGCATTCATTGTTATTTTTTGCCTTACGTCTACCCAAGGAACTCACACAAATAAGAGATTATCGTTTGGCGATGAGTCCCGAACATGGAGTTATTCTTCATTTTGACCTTCCGCCAGGTACTTTCGATTGTTTGCGTGTCAGCTGATGTTTCTGGGTCAACGAAATTCATACTGTGATTTGCAGTTTGATGAATGTAATTGGGAATATCCTTCAAAGATGTATATCCTTTCCAACAATCCGACATAATCGTCGTCCCAAGTAAAATAATTTCGGATTGTATCCATTAATGTGGAGGCTGCTCTATCTGGCACACAGTACATGAAACATTCTTTTGTTTCAGGATTTAAAATTTATAATTTCAAAAGAGTGCCAAAAATGTAATAAAAAACAAAAACTTTGATTTAAAATTTATAATTGCTTGGGGTTAATTATTACTTGCAATAAGTAACTTTACATTATTCGGGGTGAATTAATAGAAAAAAATCCCAATTGTATCATATTTATATTCAAAGCTTCCAAGAAAATTACATTTTGACATTAAATGACCCATAAGGGGTTGATATGCCGTTAAACAATCAAATCAAATGTGGAAGTTAAAAATGAAAAAAAAAAATGAAAGTGTAGTGTAACTCTTTAGGTCAATAGTAGAAACATTTCTTTTATACGTATCAAGGAATTGGACATAAACAAAATCTCCCTCTCTGTCTCTCTTTCTTTCTCTCTCTCTCTCTCTCTATATATATATATATATTGAGGGGTCTCCCCTTTTCACACAAATGGACTCACCCAAGGTATACATATACTACTACCAGTGAATACCCGAGTAGTACGTTGAGTGAAGAAGTCGAGGCGGAACGACAGAAGAGTAGTAGAGTTCAGTAGTAGTAGAGTAAGTCACACACAGAGACGGCGGCAAGCGTCACAGTTAGCGAGCCCGTAGACTCAGTAAGGAGTCATACCGCGATACTTCAATACCAAGACTGTATATATATTATTGCTACTAACCCGCATTCTTGGATCTACTAACCCGTATTACCAGTTTGTATTATTACGTTAATACATTTATTTTCCTTATCCATTCCTGGCGTTTGTTATTCATTGATATCGGATTCATCCCGGAATCCACAACATATATAACCTAGTTGATTAGACACTCGACTATTAAGAGAAGTGATAAATGTCAGCTGGAAACAACATCATTTCAATGAAGAAATATATAGGGATTTACCCAAGATTACGGACACAATCTGTGAAAGCAAATACAATTTAGTAGCCATAGTAGTAGTAAATAAGAAATCTATACAATGGGATGCGTTTAAGAGGAAAACCACCAAGAACCTTCATGGATGTCATAGACAACATTGGCATCGGAAAGGAAATACTGGGCAGAAGTATGAACGAAGGAAATGGTTGGAAAGAAATAGTCAGAAGTGTTTAAAGATGATCAGATTAAATTTCAATTTCTGTAGCCGTTCGTCCAGCAGTTGGACATTAAGAAGTTCGCTAGGCCAAAACCTCGATGATTTGTACACCCATCTATTGAGAACAATAACAAATGTAAGCTAAAAACAACATATGACAAATGAAGAACTATATAGGAACATTTTTACAGTGATGTTCACGCTATACAAGGCTCAAGAGCCACTTGAGGTAGAGGTTTACAGAGTAAGAGGCACAGTTTATTGGCATATGTTGGGAAGATAACTGTTCATCCAAGACATGAACAGGTTAAGATTGTAGTGATCGGGGAAGCATCCACTTGGGAGTCGCTTTCACAAAGCAGCAATTCATGTGAAGAAACTGCTCGAGTAGACGAAGGGAATGAGGGTGATCCGCTACAATGTGTGTGGCATATCGGCTCATAGCTGTGAAGATTAGGACTGCTGGGACTAAGGAATGTGGTTCGTCTGAACACTTTCCCTGGAAATAGTAATAGAGCAGTGAGGGGCTTGCGACGTTTCGTCTGATAGAAAGGGGTTGTTGGGTGGGAAGTAATTCATCACCCACAAGGGCGCAGCAGTACTCCACTTTTGGCCTGATCTGTCTCTTGTAAAGGTGAAGGATAGCAAGATGGATCCGGCACAATGGAGCTATATAGAAAACCGACTATTTTCTTTATCGATGGATCTTAATCCCAAATTTCACTTGAGGTCTGGGTTGAATTTAAGGTGCTCAAGGTATGGGGCCTCTCTGAGGGAACATCCGTTTATCGTGATCGGTGAAAGTTCTGGATCTGTTCGGCGATGTTGGAACGTCACTAGTTTAGTTAACGAGCCATTGAATGTGACCAGCCAGATTTCTCCAACTGAGTTGTTAGAGCTAGGTCAGAAGAGAGAACCTATGTAAAATTATGAACACAATCTGTGAAAAACGAGTGCGGTTTAGTGGCCATTGCTAGAAAAGTAAACAAGACGTTGTGCATGAGCCAAATTATGGGAAATGATCAAGGAGTAGACCAAAAAGAACCTTCATTGATCAACTTCGAGAGGACATTGGAACCAGAAAGGAAGAACTTGGTTGAACTATGAATGACAAAAATAATTGTAGAGAAATGGTCAGAAGTATTTGAAGATGATCAGATCGATAGATTTATAAAACCATGTCAATCATATTGAGATAAATATATTATTTACTTATCTCAATAAGTTACTTAAATTAAAATCTCTTGAGTTTGCATTTTATACTGGACAAAATTGTTATTCCTTTTCTCATGTTTTGATTTTATTAATTTAGAGGCGAGAAACATGTATTCTTCGATATTCTCAGTAACTTACCTCTTGTAGCCAACATTCTTGGACAAGCACAATTAGTTCTTCTCAGATAAGAATCTTCTGCAGCTAAAGATGGACTCCATATAAATGAAATTAAAACAGATTTCGTGTATTTTAATCAAGCAGATTAAGATCTGATAACATTCAAGCTAAATTAAGGGGATGATTTTTTGTATATGGCATCATGGTTGAACTCCTCACAAAAAAAACGTTGATGTCAGAATTGCAACAGTATGGACAACACCATCGAAAAGGAATACCATCTGGAAAACAAAAATGAAAAAAAAAACTCTGAAAGTGTAACTCTTTTGGTCAAAAGTAGAAACACTCCTTTTTTATACGTGTCAAGGAGTTGGGTATTAACAAAATCAGTTAAAAATAAAATACAAACAGAAAAAAACAACCAACCAGATGGTGCATACACTTGACTATTAAGAGTAGCATTAAATAGCAACTGGAAACAACCTAAGTGTTATACCGTACCTATGGACTATAATGGGAATGTCCCTATCCGTATAACTACTGTAGGATACACTCTATATGGTAGTCACGTCCTGTGTATGACGATAAACTACATTCGCGTCCTGGGTAAGACGATAAACTATATCCAACAGCAAGGTCTCTGATCAGGAGTTCCACGCTCCTCAAAATCAACCTCTGACCCGGGGTGGTAGCACCTGTTAGAGTCCCAGCTATGGGCAAATAGTTAACCCCCAAACTGGGGTCAAAACACTATGAAAGTGTAAAAATAGATTTTAATACCAGAAACACTTTTTGTAAAAAAATTATTGCCAGCAATACATTTTTGAAGAAAAAAATATTACCAAAAATAGATTTATGAAGGAAAAAAATATTACCAGCAACAAAAATTTTGTCGGCATTAAATAACCCATTGAGGTTGATATGCCATAAAACAAAATAAACCAAACCAATCTAAACCAAAGAATATATATTCTATTCATACGAATCTATCCTAAAAATGTTGTCGACATTAAATAACCCATTGAGGTTGATATGCCATAAAACAAAATAAACCAAACCAATCTAAACCAAAGAATATATATTCTATTCATACGAATCTATCCTAAAAATGTTGTCGACATTAAATAACCCATTGAGGTTGATATGCCATAAAACAAAATAAACCAAACCAATCTAAACCAAAGAATATATATTCTATTCATACGAATATATCCTAAAAATGTTGTCGGCATTAAATAACCCATTGAGGTTGATATGCCATAAAACAAAATAAACCAAACCAATCTAAACCAAAGAATATATATTCTATTCATACGAATCTATCCTAAAAATGTTGTCGACATTAAATAACCCATTGAGGTTGATATGCCATAAAACAAAATAAACCAAACCAATCTAAACCAAAGAATATATATTCTATTCATACGAATATATCCTAAAAATGTTGTCGGCATTAAATAACCCATTGAGGTTGACATACTATAAACCAAACCAAACCAAACCAAACCAAACCAAACCAAAACTATATGGTAGTCATTTGTCTTCCACTTGGGATTCATCTTGATTCGATTCTAGCTCACCACTAGCAGTTGATTAATTACTACACACCGCTGGCGAATCTTGTATGCTGTTCCTGTTATAAATATTATCGTTCCATTTTCAACCTTCGATTTGGTTATTCTTATAAAGTAATCTTTTCCTAGGTTACTACGATAAGTCTAATGAAGCTAGCATAGATTATGGACACAATCCTAAAAAGGTGATTGCGGGTTAATGGCAATTCCACCTCGTAAAGCTTACTTGCCAGTAGTTGGGGCGGAAGTTGCCATTTCCATGCTCAACCGGTTAGGTTGTCCTTCCACTAGACTGGTTGCCAACCAAGGCAAGAGAGCACGGTCTATCTTGCTATTTAAACCACAGATGTATAGAGAAGATATGAATCCATACCTTTCCAAGGGTATTTGTGCAATAGGGAATGTAACGACCTCGGTTGGAAGTTGAACTCGACTCGTCAGTTTCATCTTCCGCACCGATAAGCGCTACACAGTTCATTCAAAATCAGCGTCTACTTCCGCCTAATTCAACTATGAACTGTTTATTCATGGATTTCCACCGAACGGAAAGCGTTTGGTTAGAAAGAAATAAAAGAAGATTAAAAAAAGTTGTCGGTTGCCTTTAACAACATACATGCACAAACACACACACATACGCGCGCGTACACACACACACACGCATATATATATATATATATATATATATATATATATATATATACGTTCTCCCTCACTAAACCCTCTCTCTCTCTCTCTATATATATATATAGAGAGAGAGAGAGAGAGACAGACAGAGACAGAATTAGTGAGAAGACACAAAGAGAGTTGCATATCGAATATATATATATATATATATATATATATATATATATATATATATATATATATATATATATATATATATATATATAACGATGGAGAAGTAGTGAGCGGGGCGGAGATAGTGAGAATATTTAATTAAGCTATGTTTATGCAGGAAAAGTGCTCACTATCCGTGTTAGAGCCTGTTCACACTATCTATCTATTAACAAGAAGCTTTTCTGTCTTTATATGAGGCTCATTATGTATTTTTTTGTTGCTTTTTACGCTACCTCCTTCACCTTTCCCATTTCCTTCTTATCTTGTTTGTTTCCTTGTCGCCGTGTTCTGTGCCTGAATTCAGATGGTTTCGCCGACAATCACTTGAGTCGGATCAACTTTGGCAAGTTGATACGCGATTAACGATAGCATTCAAATCTTATCGACAATCCAAGACGACATCTCAAATTAAATTCCGACAGTCGATCAAGCATGAGCATATGAAAAGCCAGTTTTGTCGATCAGGTTTCTTTTCTTCCAATAATATAGTCACTCATCTGCTTCTTCACATGAACTCTGACAGAACGAACTCTTTGAATTTATTTTTAACTGACGAGAATAACGTTTTGCTGGTCACTCCGGACAAACTTGGCTCAAGTTTTTGATTTATTTTTTTCCCCATTTTTTCAAATTTATTTATTTATTTATTTAATATTATTATTATTATTATTATTATTATTATTATTATTATTATTATTATTACCTTTGATTTCTGTTGTATACTCATTTCCTTCCGGGTCCCAAACAGAGATCTAAGTTCAGAAATAACTTCATAGCATTTTCCAGTAATCATTTTTGTAAAAAAAAGATCCAAAAAAACAAAATAAAAAAATCACAAAAAACTAATATCAAATTTCATCCACATCCTGTTAATCATGTATTTGGACAATTTCTCGATTATTTTTATGGAGGTGTTTCTCTCAGACGGTACTGCTATGTCAGTAAGCATACACTTCCTGAATTTCTTGTCTTTTTTTATAATATCAGGTTCGTTGGGTTTTATTTACCTGTCAGTTTGAATTGGCATGTCCCAGAGGATAGTTACATCATTATTTTGGGTCACAGTGTCTGGTTGGTGCTCATACCATCACTCAGTGGTTTCGATGTTATATTTCTTGCATATATTCCAGTGCACATATGTCGCTACCTTGTTATGTCTGTGAGTATATTCATTTTTGATAGTTCCGGACATCCTGAGATAATATTGTCGACAGTTTCATCATATTTTTCCACAGATCCTGCATTTCGGTTTAGTTTTCTCCTTGATTATGTGACAGTGATAGGATCCGGCTGCGAGGCTTTGGCCTTGAGCTGCAATAATTGGGCCTTCTTTCTCAGTCACTGATAGGTTTCCTGTTGGCCCACATCTGCTTCTTTTGTGCTTTTTATCTATTTGCCATGCAACGCCTTGTCCTCCCAGTTTTTTATAATTTCATTTGGCCAAGTTGTCTTGCTTTCTGTTTTACTCGTTTGGCATAGATGACATTCGCTTCGTTTTTTGTTGGTAGGATTTCAGGTATATTAAGCTGTTTCTTGAAGAGTGCAGCTTCTTTGTTGAGTTGATTTGGTGTTTTACTATTTGTAGTAGAGGGTCACTGGTTTTTATGATGTAGACTTCCAGTCCGATTGTTGTAGTGTTTAGAGTTCAAGTTGGATTAGACCTAGGTATCCTAAAGCTAATGGTACATACAGCCTATCAATATCTAATTTCGAGTGGTGCATTATTATTATTATTATTATTATTATTATTATTATTATTATTATTATTATTATGTCATCGAGTCATGGATGTTCTAATGTATATTAAATACATTTTTGTGTAAATTCTTCATATTATTAAAAAAATTTATCACACTTGACTTTTCATGTTAATGGCATTTTCAATATATATTAAATTAAATATATATATTTCTCTCCATTTCCTTTGGTTTCCTTCAAAACATGTTTATTTTCGTTTGCTTTTAGTCAAATACTAATTCGATACTGTACCGCTTTCTTGACGCAAGATGATCAAATTTTAAATCTAAATTGAAGTGTTTTAAACGGACAAACATTTATCAGAAAATATATTCAGTTGTAAAATTATTAAATGACGGCACATTCGTCTTATTCACTTTTCGTGTTGCCATGTTTACCTAAATTCAGATTTTTAACCATTAATTAAGAAAAAAAAATAACCTGAATTTACTTTATCCTCATAATTAATAAACTGGACATTATTTTGATTATGGTGACGCTGGGTCTGGTAAAAATAAAAATGAACGTTTTGAAAATATAGGTTTCTTTTTTCTTTTCTTTTTTTTTTACAATAAGGTTCACACCGTACAAGACCCGCGGGAACTCGAGGTAGACGGTTAAGTTAAGGGGTAGTTTATATGGATAGGAGGGGAAAATAACGGTTAACTTTACACTTGTACTGGTTAAGATTGTAGCGATCAGGGAAACAGGGCAGTGATTCGCAGGAAGAATCCGTTTAAGTGGAACTTACTTCTCACTGATGGAATACGAAGGGAATGTGGGTGGTTTGCTACTATGTAAGTGGCATGGCGGGTCCTATCCGTGAAAGTTAGACCTGGCGGAACCAAGAAATGCAATTCATCCGAGCAGTTTCCATGGCAGTAGCGATAGAGCAATGAGAGATTCACCACATCCCGCCTCTGTGTGTGTGTGTGTGTGTGAGTGAGAGAGAGAGAGAGAGAGAGAGAGAGAGAGAGAGAGAGAGAGAGAGAGAGAGAGAGAAAGAGAGGTTGGAGGGTTTGAAAATAATTCTCCAACAAGGACGCGGAAACACTTTTGAACTCTATCAAGACTTGTGGTGACTCTAAAGAGTCTATGTTGGACTCTTCCGCCTACTATAAGATTAGTAGGAGAGAAGGCCTTGGAGAAACAATCGAACAGATCTGTTCGCACTGTGCTGGTCAAAATCTTTGCCTCCGTACTCTATTTTTTGAGAAGAGGTCTCTCTCAAGATTATCTCAAGATTATTTTCAGTAAGAATAACAGAATTTGATGAGCTGCGACAATAAATATAACCGATATAAATATAACCAAAACGCTCAGCAGGCTTAAATTACTATTTTTTCACGACACGAATCGTAATAGACAATCAGAGAGACGTATGTCATCAAGTTACCTTCAACTGTGTGTTAAAAAAGATGACGTTGAACTCTGAGATTACCACGTAGCCAATCAACAATCCTGGGCATCTAACAAAGCCTTAAAATAGATACTTTTTTTCATCTGAAACTACACTTAAGCAGCCTTCATTGATGATACAAAACGACTCATTGAAACTGAAATTCTTCAAATTTCTAAGAACGGCTACACGTTTACCACAAACGACATTTATTCGGCAACTCATTCAGTAAAAGACGTTTCCGTTACTACATTGACCTATCGACGACAGATAGGTTAGAACATAACAACTCCTCGTAAAATTCTCCCTCCACCAAGGTATTTTAACACTTTATCAACTAATATAAGCTTCCACTTTCTTATGAACATTTTTCTCTACTTAGTTTAACTTTTAAGCTCTCAAAAGAATATTTTGAGCTAGCCATCTATTTTTGAGCAACTTTCTTCTTGAATTTGACAAATTATTCCATATATATATATATATATATCAATTATTGTAAATAAATAAATTTTAATTTTACAATGAGAAAGAATCCTTTTTATTATACGCCTAAAAAAGATAACTAATTGAATTTTTTATTTGTTTATTTATTTTTGTATATCGGAAATAAACATGAATATTCTTGGCTAATGTGTTATTCCTTTTCAAAGAGGTGGTATTTTCGTGGCAACCATGACTGATTCCTATAGAGATATGCTGAAGGTAACATCAGCATAAGTGACAAACTTTTTACTCTCATTAATCCTATATATATATATATATATATATATATATATATATATATATATATATATATATATATATGCATGTTTCATTGAATATGGCAGACAAGTTTCTTTGATTTAGTTTCTTATACAATTTCTCATGTGATCTTATAATTTTTTCTTTTCGATAGATAAATTATATAAAAACTGTTCTTTTTTTCTGAGCGCTTTCGGCTATACATTTAGCGCTCTGGAAAAAAAAAGAAAAATTGGACAGTTTTATATAATTTATCTAATTTTAGCAAATTCTTTTTTAGGCATGTCTGATTGAATAAATTACAGACATTATGTCTGCTAATTTTTAATAAAATCCGTTCATACTCACGAATAACCTTCCGTGTATTGATGTTAAAGGACGAGAGGAATGCGCTATAGCTGTTTAAATTTCTTTTATTTTCGATCTTCTTCCAAGATCATCATCAGGGGTGAAAGTAGTACAAAACTATATGTTGTTCATTAGTATAAGTATTTATACAAAGTTATGCGTTGTTATCCATTACCGTGATTTTTTCATTATGCTTTTAAATGTAAAATGCTTGACAATGTGCTGCGTATTCATTAGAAGGTGAAAAATTATTCATTATGGAATTTTTTCTCTCTAGGCTATAATTTCATGGCCATGCGCACACTAAAGCATGAAAAAACTGTTCCTTTACAGGCATTTCAGAATATTACTGCAGTATTCATAGTTGATTCAGTTCAGTGCTGGCTTTAATTTTTTAATATAAATTGCTTCTAGTATCTGTAATCTAGATTTGTTGTTTTCATGGTGTAAGATAGTTGTGTTGTCGATTAGTAATTTTTTATATTGTGGACAGGAATATTGTTGTAGATGTCTCGCGATGGACGAATGGTCGGACATGTGGAGTGTAAGCCTTCTTGTTAGTGTATTGTTTTGAGGTTTGAGTTTGTAAACAGTGACTATTTAAGCTAATATAGCATGACTCTTCGGCAGAATTGAGTCACTGTCAGTCACTGTGTGTTTATCTAAATCTAAAAATAAACACGCTAAAATTCACCTTCATCCCTGCCGTGAGCCGACGGCTTAGTGGTAGAAGTTCCGAATGACGCCAATTCAGTCGGGTTTCGATCTTAGCTAGAGGCAACCGGACGTCTAGCCACACCGATGAGCTGTGAAACAGCGAAACAGTCTGTCTGTGGATGACACAAATATATATATATATATATATATATATATGAAGAAATATAGTCTTAAAGTGTGCTATCTTTATGGGATAAAGTGCTCAATATCAGAGATAGAGCGTGTGTAAATATAAAAGTGTACATAGAAGTCAACACTTAGAGGCGACAGTCTGTTTCATGCTAGATGCAATTGTCAGGCAACTCTGACGATTGCATCTAGCATGAAACAGACACTTATGTCGCCTCTAAGTGTTGACTTCTATGTTTACTTTTCTATTTATATATATATATATATTTTTTTTTGTCGGAGATACATTCTCCCAAGGGACATTTAAATTGGTATATAATATTGGTTTTACGTAATACATCAGTTGGCGGGGAGGAGTTATTGCGAATAATTAAATAGGTTGTATTGTATTTTTTTATAATATATGATTTTATTTTTTTATTAGAATCCATGGAAAATATGTTAGTATAAATGAGATTCTTTATGATTTTTTTTATCCTGTTTGTAGTTAGCATGCATCTGGTTACAATATAGTAGTTTGATATATTTAGTGTCCTATGGGGAAGTACTATATTCTATTTGACGTGTGTTGAGGTTTTTTATATATCGTCTTATTTGTTCATCTACAATGTGGTTTCGGAAGTCATTATTAATGAGAGTCTGCTTAATATTTTTTAGTGCATTGTAGAAAATCTTTTTTGCGGAGGAATCAATTTTCGCTCGGTTATTTAAATTCTGTATAAGTGCTATTTTGTAGTAATCTGGACATTCACTAATAAAGTTGAGAGATTTTGCTGTTTGTTTTTTTTATACGGAGAGGTAGTAAATGTGTTGTTATTTGTGTCTATTAAAATGTCTAGGGAAGGGATTTTGTTTTGTTATATATATATATATATATAGGATTAATATAAATATAAAATTTGTCACTTAGGTGATTGATGTTATATTCAGCACCTCTACTCTAGAATTTCGTAGATGAACCTTTGTGCAATTCTTCGGTCCACTCGTCAGGGGATATCAGCAATTGTCTGTAAATCTATTTTTATATTAAGTTAAAAAAATATTTATGCGCTTTTTATTGGTGATTATTCTTCTTTGTGTGGGTGTGTGCATATGTGTGTGTGCGGGCGTGCAAATGTATGTTATTGTCTCCTTATATTCTTTCATTATTCTTTTTCTTTCTATTCTTTATCTTTTGCTTCTGAGTGTCAAAAGATGATGTAACAATGTTATAACCGGTTTCAAAGACTGCTTATATTTAGGCTAGGTTTCCGGAATATTCTGGGTTTTCTAAAGTTTTTAAAAATATAGCTGTATTAATTTTTTTTTAATTTCTTGTTCAGATATGGAATTATTTTATTTATTTATTTCTTGTTTAAATAATTCATTTTTTTTAAAAAAATGAATGCTTAAATGTCAGAGGAAATATTTGCTTATATGTTTTTGCCTACTTATTATTTCATTTTTCTTATTTTGCAGTTAATTTTTTTTTACCTTACTTGGGTTATCCTTTTAGGGTATTAATTCTGGAAGGTTAAGTTTATAAATGTATTTTTTTTATTGCTGTTTAAATATATATACATACATACGCACACACACGCGCACGCAGACAGACAGCATCTCCAGCACCTATCCCACTAACGCAGGTGTTCCTCAAGGCTCTATCCTAGACCCTACTCTGTTCCATATATTCATAAACGACCTTCCTGACGCCATAGACTCCCAAGTCGGCATCTATGCGGACGACACCACAATTTACTCCTGCCTCAAACACAAATCTAGTGATGGTGACAAAGTTAACCTGGCAGTTCAAATAGAAAAGGACCTCCAATCGGTTGTGAACTGGGGCAAGAAATGGATGGTTAACTTTAACGCCTCTAAAACAAAACTGCTCTCTATTAACCACCACAAGGATCCATCCCTGCATCCCATTAGAATGTCTGAAGACCAACTTCTCGAGAGCTCCTCACTGCGGCTGCTCGGTCTCACGCTGGCCGCTGATCTGAGATGGAACAAATACATCGAGTCAATTGCATCATCCACCGCAAGGAAATTTGGCTCCCTGTGCCGAGCCAGGACATTTTTCTCCCCGGAATCGATCCTCCAAATCTATAAATCGATCATTCGCTCTTGCATGGAGTATTGCTGCCATATATGGTCTGGAGCCCCTGCTGTTTGCCTCAGGGTTCTTGATAAGATCCAGAGACGGATATGAATATATCACCGTAATTGGCCCTGATCTGTCATCTCGTCTGCAGTCGCTCTCTCACAGACGCGAGGTTGCCTCGCTCTGTCTTTTTTACAAACACTTTCACGGTAATTGCTCCGAGGAGCTGCTTTCGCTGGTTCCTAGGCCTCATGAATTTAAACGTCCTACGAGGCTGGCATTCCGTTCCCACCCCTTCACCGTTGAAACTGTTAGATGTAGACGTATCTTCTACTCCAATAGCTTCATGTCTCGCACATCTCGCCTGTGGAACTCCCTTCCTTATTCCTGTTTCCCTGACAAATACAATCTCCAACTATTTAAGTGTAACGTCAATCGACATCTCCAGTTGCCTTGATCTATCCACTTCCCTTCTCCACATCCTTTCACCTTTCATTCCTATCTGCTCTCGCTCCAAATCTTCTGTAACCCCTTGCCTTGATCGATCCACTATCTTTCTCCACATCCTCTCCTTTACCACTCCTATCTGCTCTTCCTCCAAACCTTCTGTAACCCCTTGCGTGCTAGTGGCCTCCAGCCTTGCTTGGGGTGATAAGCTTAATATATATATATATATATATATATATATATATATATAAAGTGTCGCTGCCGACACTGGTGTTTGAACACAGATCATCAGGGAGAAAACATAGGTGATCCCATTTTCAATAAATAGATCACGTGATGGTAAAGGAAATGTATATATGGGAATTAGTGTGGCATCTTAGCGATCACTATTCGGTGTTTACAATCCGAGCGAGTATTATCGAGCAAATACTATTAGTGCGAGTGATATTGAAAGGCGTCTGACACCAGTATTGTTCAATGGCGTTACTATAGTTGTATCTGCGATTACAAAGTCTCTACTACAACGAGCATTACGAAAGTGACAACGAGTATTCGTTTACATTATAAAAGTGGCAACGATTGTTCGTTGACATCATAAAAATATAAGCACATTTATATACAGACTTCTGCTTAGAAATATGTCAAAATTTCATGACGGATCTTCCACCATAGTTTCCATAACGTCGAGAGATTTTCGAATGTATTTCAGAATTTTTCTCAACGATAACTTTTTCTTTTAAATGAAGTGTTTCAATAAATTACTGCATGTGCCTTGATGCGCACCCCACAAGTTTTCATCTTGGTATTCCTCTTATCTATCTATGAATGTTTCGAGTGTCTGAGAAAGATTGGTGATTATAACGGTACTATTCAACTTGATCGACGACGCATTCCTTGATCAAGGTCGGATCAAGCGATGGCTTCTGCTACCAAGAGGTACGCATGTTCAAATTCTGCGGAAGAGGCCATATTTTTCTTTAAGAAGATTTCTCGAATATTCAAACCGGTACACAAAAATAAATATACTGCTTAATTAATAATCGAATCGCCTACTGAAATCCACTAAAAATAAGGTTTAAGTAATACTATCCATCTACATACATATATTTATCTCACTCTCTCTCTCACTCTCCATATATGTATATATTTATAATGGGCATTTTATTAATCCGACAGATTTTTATCACTTTGAATGTTATTTTTAGTGGATACTCGTATTTGAGCAGACTTCCCATTTTATTTATTAAACAGTATATTTACTTATTTTCGCCTACCCACCAAAATGTTCGAGTAATGTTTAATAAATAAACTGAATCTCTACTCAAATACAGGTATCTGCCAAAAATAACGTTTAAAGATATATATATATATATATATATATATGTGTGTGTGTGTGTGTGTGTGTGTGTGTATTTGGGCAGCAATCCCACTTTTATGCAATGTGCTATGATTAAGTATATTCATATAATTTTTCATGTGTTCTTTTAATTTTTTCTTTTCAGGACACAAATCATATAAAAATTGTGGGAATGTTTTATATATCCAAGCATTTTGGGCTCTAGTTTCAGCCATTGTCAAGGATGAATTTTATTTTACTTTTAAGTGAATATATCAATTGTTTTATGCATGTATCTAGAGTTATATGAATGTTTATATTGCAGACACGGTCAGCATACTACTGTATATATATATATATATATATATATATATATATATATATATATATATATATATATATATATATATATGTGTGTGTGTGTGTGTGTGTGTGTGTGTGTGAGTATGTGTGTGTGTTCAGTAACAAAAGATGATATAATAATCATATCCGTTAAAATACAAAACAGGATGACAGGATATTTTTGAATAGAATAATAATAATAATAATAATAATAATAATAATAATAATAATAATAATTTTAGAATGAACCGGAAATCCAGTCCTAAACAGGAAACAAGGCCTAAACGTCTATTTCTGTTTAAAAGACCGGGTAGTAGTATGAACCGTGTGAATATATCCGGGTCTACAATACAAAAGACATCTAATACATAATCGACAGTGTCCTATGTTCTAACACGTGGATGTTTTGATTTGTAACGCGGTTGAATTTAAATTTTTATTTAAAAGTTTTTTGTTGCAATGTTTTTAATTTCGCGCATATATATATATATATATATATATATATATATATATATATATATATATATATATATATATATATATGTGTGTGTGTGTGTGTGTGTGTGTGTGTCTGTGTGTGTGTGCAAATATATAGAAAAATAGGAAAGAACACGTTAGGTAAATAATCCGAAGTTCTTTAGTATTTTTGTTTTTATTTAAAAAAAAAAAGTGCTCAAATCTGAGTAAATTTCAAGATTAGTTATTCCAAAAATATCGCTTGACGATGAAACAGAGCTTGATATTTTAATTCAATTTAATTTTAATAATTATATTGAAGTTTTTGGCTCCTGTTTTTGAAACATGAGAACTCTTATGTAGCGAAGGAATCATATTTTAAAAAATAATTATAATATATATATATATATATATATATATATATATATATATATATATATATATATATATATATACTCTGAATAGTTTTTAATGAAACTTGTATAAAAGATGGATTCCTGCTCAAATACACAACACATTTATATAAAACAAAGGATGTCTGTGTGTCTGTCTGTCTGTCTGTGTGATGCCTTTTCACTCGAGATCCATCCAACCCATTTTGACCAAATTTGGCACATATATTGTACAATGTAAGAGGCAGGTTCTTAGCGTAAAAAATCGATAATTTAAAAAAATCAATAATCGATAAAGCTGATAAAAATCGATAAATTCAACTTTTTTCCTCCAATTTCGTTCACACTCGGTATGTAGGTTGTTTAGATTACGCCGAGCTCAACCTCATTTTTATATCTACGCCACTGCGTTTTGCGAAAAACCATGAAAAACGAGAAATCGATTTGTGTTGAAATCGATTTCTCGTTTTTCAACATAAATTTTAAACTAAAACCTCCCTCAATTTCAAGCAATCTAATACAAACTTCATTCAATTGTAGCCAACAAAGTTGATTAACAGTCATTTAAATAACTGAGTCCACCCATATACTGAAGACCCACGTGAATAGCGAAAAATGGCGATTTTTTTACTGGTTTCTTTCTTATTTTTCTTTAACCTTTCAACCAGTTATTATCAAACTTATAAATTGCTTTATCGTCTTTTACATCTGGCATCTGGCTTTATCGTCTGGCATCACACTGAGAAATTGAATTTCAAAAATTCCAAAATAATTGTAGTCTGAAGTGGCTCTTCATGAAATATCCAGTCAACATCATGGCGTTTGGAGTGATCACTAGTGATGGCGACGTTGTGCCCCCATTCTTCTTCCCTCAACACGGAGGCTACATCAAGTGCTCTGAGGAGGTAGTGCTGCTCTGGGTCAAGAGGGTGGCTGCTGGAAGACACTATATCTGGAAACAGGACTGCATCATGCCACACAAGAAGGAGAACAGTCATGGCTGTCAAACACTTTCTGTGACCACATCATCTCTTACCTAACTCCCAGACTGCAATCCCCTTGATTATTATGTGTGGGGAGCAATTGAGCGAAACACCAAAGATGAACTGAAGCCAAGGATTAGGGCAGCATTCACCAGTTTAAACAAGGAGACCGTCCCCAAAAGTTTCAGGAGATTCTGAAGGTGTCTGGAGGCCGTGGTTGAAGTCAATGGCAATTTTATTGAATAAATTTACTCTTAACTATTTCAAAATATTTTTGTGTAATTTTGGTAAATATATCTGTTGAAAGACCCAAAACCTCTAATGAACCTCGGCTAGAAACATCACTGATGATGTATACTAAAGCATCAAGTAGATGTATTTTATGAAATGTTAAAATGAGATGACAGTGTTATTTTCATTTTGAGTAATTTAGACGACAATTTATCCATCGCAGCCTGTACACACAAACACACACACATACACACACACACACACACACACACACACACACACACACACACACACACACACACACACATAAAATTTATTCAAAAATTATAACATGAATATATTATAAAGATATTATATATAACATAAATATGTTATAAACATATATATAACATATTTATTTTATATTATTAAAATATTATATATAACATATTTATTTTATAATATTATTAAAATATTGTATATAACATATTTATAATATTATAATATTATTATCATATATTATAATATAATTAACATATATATATATATATTATTACTAAATTATCGTCTAAATTACTCAAAATGAAAATAACACTGTCATCTCATTTTAACATTTCATAAAATACATCTACTGGATGCTTTAGTATACATCATCAGTGATGTTTCTAGCCGAGGTTCATTAGGGCTTCGGGTCTTTCAACAGATATATTTTACCGAAATTACAAAAAAATATTTATATTATTTATAAATTTTCGAATAAATTATATTTGCTCTACTCTGTATTGAGCATTGTTCTAGGAATAGTATTTTTTGGTTATTGGAATTTATTCCGTATACCCCAATACATCTGTACTTGGTATATATATATATATATATATATATATATATATATATATATATATATATATATATATATATATATAATCTTCACAGACTTAAACAGAAAGAGAGGCTTTGGGGTGTTAGTTTCATTTGCTTATGATATATTTTTATGCATATACCAGTGAGGCCACTCTGCGAGTTCTACTGGTACCATATAGCCCAGTAATATCTGCCGCATGGTTAGGTTATTGGCGACTAAGCCGGTTTATCTACTAGGATTTTCTAGTGGGGAGAGTGGCTAGACATCCATTAGGATAAAAAATACATGTCAAAGGTTGGTAAACTTTTTAGTAAACTCAATGGCCATTTAGCATATAGCCCACTGGGAGTGTTTGGCCCCTTAGCCTTCGATAAGGTATTCAGCTAGCACAAGGTATACTCCGATGTAACACCCGTGGATCAAAACAATCGACTTCTTTTTGGATTAATGCTTTTGATGCTCAGAGAGTGGGTTTTAACCAGTGCATCGTCTTTCCCCACTATAAAGCCACTTCTTTAAAAGCCGAAGGAGTGGCTCTCAGGATTAAGAATAATTGAACTTTGATGTCTATATATTTATTATAATAGATCCGGTCTTTGGTATTTTTTCATTTTAGTCGCTTTGCACTTTGGTCTCTGATGAGAGATATTCGATAAACCGGTTTAATTGTTTTTTGTTATTGTTCAAGCGAACATATTAAACAAGAAGAAAGACTAACCAAAAAAGGAAGCAAGAAAAAGGTTTACATTACCGTAAAATGGTAATATCGAAATTCCCCCCGGCGATCCCAGGCCGGGGGAATTTCGATATTACCATTTTACGGTAATGTAAACCTTTTTCTTGCTTCCTTTTTTGGTTAGTCTTTCTTCTTGTTTAATATGTTCGCTTTAATCGCTATTATTAAAATAAAAAGGAGAAATATCTTGTTTTATCTGATCTAATCTTTTGCATACATTATTAAAAAAATGGAATATATAGCCAACTTAAAAACGAACAACTCAAAAATGAAAAATGCACACAGAAAAATTTATTTCTAAAATGAAAGAGATAAAGAAAATTAGTTGGAAGGAGGACAGAAAGAAAATAAAAGAAAATCAACGAACTCATATGATATTACTTCATTTATACATTGACCAAATTTTCATGTTGCACAAATGAAATTTCAGCAATGCGTTTCTTAGTCACGAGTCGAGAACTAAAATTCAAGCGAAAGTTATTTGTAATTTTAGTCTACACAATCTCCTGGGACGAACTAAACGTAAACATTTATGTCCTAATATATATATATATATATTAGTATAATGAAATGACATAAAATAAAATAATAATAATAGTAATGCCACATATTGATATAAGTAAAATGATATAATTTAACGTATATCAAGTGGGGACGAAATGTCTGTCAACAAAGTTCTCAATAGAAATCTAGAACAATAATTATTGTATCAAAAGTAATTAAAAATAATGGGTGTTTCATTAAGACGGATTATATATAAGGGCGTTTCATTAAGACGGATCAAAATCAGCAGTAAATAAATCAGTGTTATTGGTGAAAATGTATTTCTCTATTGGATCATGTTGTTTAAGTTATGGCAATTATGTGGGAAAAATGATATTTGCCCAAATGTCCGCCAGATCTGAAAGAAAAAGAAAAAATCGTTAGACGCTTAAACTTAATTCACATTCAAAGTTATTGGAAAACCCTTTACTCATCGGAGGTCGACTCGGAGTTTCGTAATTTCTTACACGTTAGTGGTCGCACAAGTATGATTGTATTAATTTTTTTCTTACAGTAAGGTTGACCCTGTACAAGACCGGGGGATGAGGCACACGCGATAGAGTGTTACGTTAAGAAGTAGTTTATATGGTTAGGAGGGTAAGATAACGGTTAATACTAGACTTGAACAGGTTAAGATTGTAGTGATCGGGGAAACATCCTCTTGAGTGTCTGTTTCACAGGACATTGGTTCGTGGGAAGAAGCTGTTCGAGTAGAACTTACTTCTCACTTCTCACTGACGGAATATATATATGGGGTTTGCTACTATGCAAGTGGCATGGCGGGCCCGAGTCGTGAAGGTTAGGACTGATGGAAGTAAGGAATATAATTTGACCGAGCACTTTCCATGATAGTAGCGATAGAGTAGCGAGAAACTCGCCACATCCCGCCTGTGAGAGAGAAGTTGAAGGGTGGAAAATAAGTTAACAAGGGCGCTTCTGGACTCTATCAAGACTGGAAAGTGAGGGCCAGACAGCTGACGCCCAATTAAAGAATCATTATTCTTAAAGTTAAGAAAAGGTAAAAATAAAAAATATTTTAACTTTAGGAAATGTAAAAAATAGTAAAGTAAACATATTAAGCTTTATAACTTGAAGCATTCTTGTGTTAGGACAAACATAAATAATAATATTTTTAATTTTATGGAGAGGAGAAATTAAAATTTTATATTTTCAGGAATATTTAAAAATATTAAGATTTTTATTTTTAGAAAAAGTAAAAATATTAAACATTTATGACTTATGAAAAGTTAAATAGAGTACCCGGTTTATATTAGAAAAAGATAAAAAAAAATAAGCTGCTTTGTCTTAGGAAACAACTACAGAATAAGTTTTATTTTAGGAAAAGTTAAAAATAGTAGGATTTTTATTTAAAGAGAAGAAAAAATAGTAAACATTGTTGTTTTAGGAAACAATAAATATTGTATGAGTTTTAATTCAGGAAAAGGGAAAGATAATTATCAATTCACTTTTATGAAGGTACAAAATATTAAGCTTTTCATTTTAGGAAAGATATATATTTCATTTTTTCACTTTAGGAAAAGTTAAGTATATAAGGTTTTTATTTTAGGAAGCGCTAAAGATAGTAATCACTTTTATTTTAGGGAAAGGAAAAAAGAGTAGAATTTATATTTCGGTACAGATAAAAATGATAAGCATAAAAAAAATAAAAATGGATTTTTATTTTAAGAAATCTTGAAAATAGCAAGGTCTTTAGTTTAATCAACGTTACAAATATTAAGTTAATTTCTTTGAGGGAAATTGAACATAATAAGTTATTTATTTTTGAAAGTGGTAAAAATAGCCAATATTTTTATTGAGAAAAAGTTTCTGTTAGGAAAAGAAAAAAACGTATGTATTTTTATGTTAGGAATGTTAGAAATAGAAGTATATTTATTTAAAAAAAGATAAAAAATAGTAAGCATTTATACTTTATAAAAATATCAATACAGATTTTAAGAAAAGGAGAAAATAGTAACAGTTTGTTTAAGAAAAATGAATTAAGAAATACGTATTTTGTTTTTAGGCAAAGGTAAATATAATTGTATTTTTATTTAAGAAAAGTTAAAAATAGTAAGAAAATATATTTTAGGATAAGACAAAAATTGGACAGGGTCAAAAGAATAGTGTCTTTTTTTTAAAGAAGAGCTAAAAGTAATAAATATTTTTATTTTATAAAAATGTAAAAAATAGTTTTTATTTCAGGGGAAGCAAATAATATGTTTATTGTAGAATGTTTATTTTAGAAGACTATAAAAGTAATACGATTTTTACTTTAAGAAATTCTAAAAATAATAGCGTTTTTTATTTGAAAATATTTTAAATAGTAATATTTTTTATTTGGGGGAAAATTAAAAAATAGTACGATATTTATTTTCGGAAGGGGTAAAAAGTAAGTTAAAATTAAGATGTAAGAAAAAGTTATATATATTAAACATTTTTATTTTATGCAAATGAAAAATAGGCTTATTTTAGGCAAAGTGAAATACTAAGTACTTTTATTTCAAGAAAATATAAAAATACTTATGTTCTATTCTATTAAATATAATAAACAATTTTATCTTATAAAAATGTAAAAAAGTGGAGTATTTTTATTTTGGGACAATATAAAAATATACTTTATTCTAAGCAAATAAAAATAGGATTTTTATGTATGAAAATACAAAAATATTAACAATTTTTTATTTTAGGAAAAGGTTAAAACAGTAGTCTATAAATAGTAAGCATTATTGAAGAAGAAGCAAACTTTTGCGTGAAAAAGTAAAAAACAAAGAGTTGTATTTTTATTTTAGAAAACGTTAAAATTGTTAAAAATTAATTTTAGTTAAAATTGTTTATTATAGAAAAAAGATTAAAATAATATTTTCATTTAGAAAAGGTGCAAATAGTAAGAAATTTTATTTTAGGAAAATTTAAAACGATTACAAACGATTACGATATTTATTTTAGGAGAAAGTAAAAGAGAACGAATTTTTATTTTTGAAAAAAGTAAATATGATAAAAATTTTCATTTATGAAAAGTAAAAATTGTATGATTTCATTTTAACGTACAAACAATTATATTTTAAATTAAGTGAAACTGAAAACATTAACAAATCTTAAATTTGTAAATATAGTACGAATTTTTATTTTAGGAAAATGTAAAAATAGTCATATTTTTGCTTAAAATGCGTAAAAATATTAAGAATATTTATTTCAGGAAAATGTAAAAATATGAGGATTTTTCCTCTAGAAAAAGGTAAAAAAATAATGCGTTTTTTACTTTAGAAAAAGGTAACGTAAGGTAAATAGTACGCTTCTTATTTTAGCAAAGCTAACACAACATTTATGTTCGAAGAATATAAGAATAATTGCAGTTTTGTTGAAGAAAAGATAAAAATAATGGTAATTTTTATTTAAGAATAGGCAAATATAGTACTATTTTTATTTTATGAAAAGTCGAAAGATAGTATGGGTATTATTTAAGGCAAAGATCAAAATAGTAGTGTATTTAAAAAATGTAAAAATAGAAATTAGTTTTAATTAAGATTGAACGATTTTTATTTTTGGAAAAGATAAAAATAGTAATAATTTTATTGAAGAAAAAGTAAAAATAGTGTGTAGGTTTGTTTTTGGAAACTATAAAATAGTGCGACTGTATTTAGATTTTGGTATTAAATAACCCATAGAGATTGATATTGCCAACAAAATCAACCAGCCAACAAAAACTATTTTTAGTGAAATTACCAACAATACCCATTTAAAACAAAATTACCTATAATACATTTTATCTGTAGTTTAAAGCATACAATTGTTGAAGCCAATAAAATTGTGTTCAAATTATTTAGATTTCCACATTAAATAGCCCATAGATGTTGATATGCCGCTAAACAAAATCAACCAACCAGATCAAAGGGAAAATGTAGCGTTGCTGCATAACTGGGTTGGAGATACCCAGTCCTCACTTTCCAGTTTTGAGAAAGCGTTTCAGTCTTCGAAACCGTCTACGCAGCCTTGTGGGTGATGAATTATTTATCACTCGACAACCACTTTCCCACACATGAAACGTCGCAAGTCCCAGGCCGCCTCGTCGCTAATTTTATGGAAAATGTCCTGACGAGTTACATCCCTTGGTTCCACCAGTTCTAACCTTCAAGGCTATGACACTCCATGCCACGGGCGCTGGAACGGACCACTCCCTTCATATTTCATTAGTAAGAAGTAAGTTCCACTCAGACAGCTTCTTCCTACGAACCACTGTTTTGTGGAAAAGACCCCCCGAGAAGGTGCTTTCCCAACCATTACAGTCAAGTCTAAGGTTAACCTTTATCTTTCCCACATCCTCATAAGCTGCACTTAATACTGCTTACTTTTAACGATCACACAACAACCTTCTTCAGTAAACCTCTGCCTTGGGTGTCATTTGGGCCTTGTATTGGGCTCACATAAATACTACTACTACTACTACTACTAGTAGTAGTAGTAGTAGTAGTAGTAGAAGAAGAAGAAGAAGAAGAAGAAGAAGAAGAAGAAGAAGAAGAAGAAGAAGAAGATGAGGATGAGGATGTTTCTGGTGTTGCTTTGGATCATTGTACTGTACATGTGATTCATTTATATGAGTGTGTGCTTCTCGGAAATATTTATCGTTTATTAAATCAAAGGCCGGCAAAAATATTCAGGATTAATCTAGATGAAGAAACATTGAAATTATGTTCCCGCTCAACGTTCGAAAAACGTTCACAGAATCGCTAAAAAAAATGAATACTCACTGACCTACTAAATTTATAACCTTAGCAAATGTAATTTGGTAATTTGGACGTGGTTTTTGTATTTTAAAATTCAACAGAACTGATTCATTGCACATGCTGTAAACCTGTTATAGCCGTGTCTATACAGTTGTTCCCATAATCATTGGCGGACTGAGTTTAAAAATATTGGTTGCCAGGAGATACTCACAATTTCAATTTAATTTTCAGAACGAATAAATAAAATTTTCAAAAAATACACATGGAAAAAGATACAATTATTATTTTGTAAAAAAAAGTGTATTTCTTAGTAATTACAGTGTACATGCACTGTGCATATTACTGGCAGTAGATAGCAAATGTAAAACAGAATGTTAGAATTCAATTTTTGTTTATTTTTTTTAATTTTAAGAACTGTAATTGCTTGATATTTGTAAATATAGGTTACTCCATGAGCTCGCTAAAAAGAGCATAGCATGATGAAAAAGACGCCAAACTTGACGAAAACAAAATTTTATCGTCTAAATGTTTATGTTATTATTAAGAGGCAAGACCAAAGTTTTTTTTAATTATTTTTTAAAATTTGTCCTTTTTAGAACATTCTAAATTTTAATTAAAAAAACCTTCTTTCTCTTTGTATCACCGGAACTAGTAAAATAACATTTTAGCACTTTTTTTTAGTATGAAAGAAATTAATTTGGAAAATCTTGCAAAACAAAAATAATTGTCGGATTAAAATTAATGAAACTTTCAGAAACTATGATGATGGAAATTATTATAAATATGTTTTTTATGATGGAAATTATTATATGTTTTTTTATTAAAGTCATGGCAGAAATATTTTTTTTATATTTATTACCCCCCACCATAACTAATTTTATGAAAACTCTACAAGTTCGATCGAATACAGTTTAATGATTACAATAGTTAAAAGCACAAGGCTTTGAGGAATGCAAATGTTTTTTTTAATTGGATCCCTCCTACCTGAAAATCAGCTCTGAATTGTAACATACAAAACTCAATAAAACAAAGATATTATTTAATTTCAAATGCTTTTATTTGCTTTTAGTTGTTTTTATGAATATGGACAATATTTTCTGAAAGCAAAAATTTTTTTCGATGAAAAATGAATTTTTAATACAATTATTTCTTATTTCTTTAATTATAATAGATTTTTACATTTAAGTTGTTAAAATATTATAAAATTAGTTAAAAGCCGCATCCACTTTCGTAAATGTCCTTATGAGATTTTTTTTAACACATTTAAATTGTATTGTTTATTTGACTAATCAGAAGACCCGCAGTAATTAAGAAATGAAATTTTGTGTTTATAATCGGGCTCTAATTATAAAGTACCGAAGACCAACCAGAATACAATTAAGTTGCGTTATTTGAGTTCTCCGCTGTTAAGGCCTTTACTTTTGCGAAACACGTGTGGAGAAGTTAATTTGATTTTCAATTTCAACTGAGAAGGGTACCTACAAGTATCAGTATCATCTTATGAAGTTTATATGATCTTATTTTTATATTAATCTCAGTTATGACATTTTTCCATAAATGAAATATAAAATTAATAATAAAATGAATGGAAATACAAATAACACAGTAAAATGTAATAAATGTACATAAAATATAGTATTTTATGTACACTTCTGATAAAATTTAATAAGAAAGGTACCTATAAATTAATTAGATACCTTTCTTATGAAATTAATCTCCCTTTCAACAATCTTATTTTAATTTCTTTATAATATATTTTCCATAAAGCATCGTAAACGTAAAGGTGAAAGCTAAGTACAAAAAAAAATTAGAGCGCTGAAAGTTTTCCTTAAAAATAACGAGGTAAAGAATTTGTTCACTTAAATCTAAATAATTTCACTTCTCTCCTTCCGTAGAACAGATTATCCTCACGTAATCCGTCAATATGTCATTCCTCACCTGTCAAGTGATGCGAAATGTTATGACCTGCTTTGTTTAATTTTCAATCTACACCTTTTCGGCACAGAAACTAAATAATGCTTGTTTCAAAATATTTTTAATAAACATTATAATTGCTGATTTTCTTAAAATAAGTTTTGAAAAAATTATAATTGATTTTTAAAAGAATTTGAAACTGAGATTTTCTTTTTTTTTATAAAATGGAAAAAATGGTTACCATAATTGATTATCTGTCAATTTTGCTGACTCAAAAAAAAAACAAGATTTTTAATGAAAATTTCGGACGTTCTAGGAACGATTAAAAATATAAAAAATACCCCCAAAATAATTTGATCTTTCCTCTTAATAATAACATAAATATTTAAACGATAATATTTTGTTTTCGTCAAGTTTGGCGTCTTTTTCATCATACTAGGCTCTTTTTTAGCGATCTCATGCAGGTACCTATGTAAATAGTTTACTGCACAATTTACACATTAACAGTGAGTTCAAAAGCACAATAGAGCATTGTATGCAATCCCCCATATTAAGAGCAATCGTTTGTGTTCACTAGAGAATTGTGCAAATCTGCCAATAATTGCTTCTACATCCACTTCATCTAACAATTCCTTTTCAATGGATAGCAACATGTATGATTCCAAAGTCTCCTCAGACAGTGAATTTCTTAACCTTGTCTTTATAATCTTTAGCTTTGAAGATGTCCTCTGACATTGGACTTGAGTAACAGATAGCATGTAAATGATTTTATAAAGTTTTTATTCCTTTTAATTACTGAAACAGTTATGTGTTTGTTTCTTTATTGCATTTTTATTTGATATAGGGGACACAGTTATCATCGGGAAAGCTGACATCATGGCCGGCCCGCCATTGCTCATAGATAGTTATATAAATAAACATGTATGCAAGTCAAAAAGTCCATTGAAGAAAAGTTGAATACAATTTTTAAAGTGATCGTGAAAACGCTGGTATAGACATAACCAGAAAAGAGGCAATATATATATAAGAATAATTAATTTTAGTTAATGAAAAAGGAAGGAAGAAACTAGAGATCATGAAAGAAAGAATTAATTTATTAAGAATGAAAAAAGGATGCACAGATTAGAAATGAAAATATAAAAGAAAGAATGAAAAAGACAAGAGAAAAAGCAAAAACTAAGTCATAGAAAATAAAAAAGTAAATAAGAAGAAAAAAATTAAAGGGAAAATTTAAAATCCGGAACGGCTAGAAGGAAAAACGAACCTTTATTAAACTTCAAAGAAATAACTGACTAAAAAAAAAAAAAAATGATGGTGGTGAATTTAGTAGAAAAAATCAGCCTTGATCAAACAGCGTTACTGTCGGTTGAAATTTATAAAATCTTTTTCTATAAACATGTTTTTGGGAAATTAGACTTCTCAAGTGTTATCGCTTTGTTTTAGTATTCGTGGGAGTTTCCTTCCAATTATTTTGTTTAATGTCGTGTGGGATGTCAATATCTTGATTAAATCATTATTTTCTTTTCGATTTAGATGCGCTAACAATCTGTTGTTACTGCTGCTAGAAGTCTTCAAGTGATGTGGTTTTTGTCATTTATAAAGGCCTTTGTAATTTTGTAGCGCTAGTCTATAAGGATTGGCGCCTTTAAGACCTCAGGGATTAATTCGCTTGAAGTAGTTGTATATAGATGATAATTTAGACATTTATAAAACGAAAATAAATATGGGAGGGTGGATTAAATGATAAGAAAAAAGGAAACAAGAAAGAAAGAAAAGTGAGAGAAAAACTGAAAGTCATGACGAGATAGATAGATAGATAGATAGATAGATAGATAGAAATAAAATTAGAAAAAAAGAAAGAAAAATAACTGAGATGTAAGAAAATAAAAAAGAAGCCAATCCTAAGTAAAACAGAAAAAACATCGGAAGAAGCCGAACGTAATAAAAAATCCGAGTGAATGAAGCAATACCAGAAAGATTGCTATCATTGCCACTTGTAAATATATTCCGCTGACCTAACTCAGGATTTTAAGAAAATCAGCATCAGTTAAATTAATTCAAATAAAATTCCCCCATTCCCAGTACTTTTATGTTTTGTTTTGTTTTGGTTTTGCTTTAGGGTGAGGAAGGGTGTCGACCGTGAGGGAACATAAAGTTCGAGTAGGAACTAATTAGTGGGTATACGGCAAAGGGCCCTGTTGATATAACCAGAGCCATTTCTGTCGTCAAGGTGACTGACGATGTCAGCACAGGCGCAGCTGGGCTAGGTAGGGTTGCTTCCAAGCTTCATATGTTGCCAATGGTGCAGCAAACGTGTGATCGAGCGGCCCGACACTTGTCTCGGTTTTGTAAGTAACCCCTGTGGCTTGTTGCTCGCGACGTGTCGGTGCTATGATAAGACAAGAGCACTGATAACGTAATAAAATGGTAATTGTGAAGAATGTACGGATTGTGTTGGAAGTGGAACTTGGTTACGGTTGGGATTTTTGCTATCAGCGTCCCCTAAGCTGCATTCTCTACTCACCTCTCCGACTCATTCTTGGGTATTAATTTATATTACTAAGTGTGTATTTCTTATTTTTCGTTTTTTTTTCTGTTTTTTTGTTTTGTTTAATGTTTATACTCCTACAGATTACTTATCTTTTAATGCAAATGAATGCATACAAGGAATTGAAACTGACACGCTAAAACAAAATCTAAAAAAAAATATGTTGAGTCATAAGTAATTTCCGTTTTTGCAAACCAATTGTAATGCTGAATCTATGAACCTAACTAAGAATCACATCTGGCAGTTAAGAATAAATTTGGAGTACACGAAAATACAACAATGTTCAACGCGAAAGACATGGGTTGACAAGAATGTCTCCACAACCGATCGCGAAAGCTGAATTTTATAGATGAAAGGTAGTTTTGTGTGTATCGGGCAATTTTTCATTTAGAGTCCTTAAAACGCAATGAAACACTAAATGCTCATTTATACATTCAGCAGCTGCAACGTGTCCATAAAAATTAGTTTAAAACCGCCTTTCACTCGTCAATAGGAAAAAATGTCATTCCCCTCCATGACAACGTACGGTCGCATATCATAATGATAATAGAACAGGAAGAGATTATGGAATTCGGTTTGTCTGTTCTACTCGACGTACCATATTCACCCAATCCTGCGCCTACCAATTATTAGATTTTTTCGATCACTGCAAAACGCTTGGATGAGGAAAACTTTCTCTACAGGTTCGCCTATCGCCCGGTTCACACTCTACCCGCAGTCTTTTGAACAGGAGTGGAGGTTTATCCCTTGTTCCCAGTTTAGGATTGGGTTGCTAAAGTCTACTTTAGCTCTTCACACCTAACGTCTGAGCTTGAACTCTGAATTTTTATTAACTGTTTATTTCATTTTTTTCTCTCCTTCACCAATAAGAGTAGATAGGTTCGTTTATGGTGCGGCTCACAATCCACCTCGGTTTTTTGAACTGGGGTAGAGGTTTATACCTCGTTTCCGGTTTAGGATTTGGTTTCCGGTCCCTTCTTTTACAAGAGTAGAGGTTTATCCCTTGTTTCCGATTCCTTCTAAAATCTATAAATAGCTCTATACTCCTAACGTTTGTTTTTTTCTACGCTAATATAACTCTACATAGTAGCCCTCTATCTTCAGTGGCTCTTGGGTCTTTTATTGGGTGAACATTATAAAAACATTAAAAACTAAAAGCAGTTTCAAGAGTTCACCGAAAACTTTTTAACATCAAAACCTACATCGTCCTGGGTATGACGATAAGCTACATCCGCGTCCTGAGTAAGACGACAAACTACGTCCAGCAGCAAGGCCTCTGGTCAGGAGGTTTGGCGGAACGTGGAACGACCTGTTAATTGCTGGTGTTTTCAGGTCCACCCTGACCAAGAGTGGTAGCACCTGTTAGGGTCCCAACTATGGGCAAATTGTTACCCCCCCCATCCAAACTGGGGTCAAAACACTATGAAAGTGTAAAAATAGGTTTTAAACCAGTATTAATTTTTTGAGGAAAAATTATTACCAGTAATACATTTTTGAAGAAAATAAATATTATCAGCAATACATTTTTGAGGAAAAAATATTAGCAGCAATAAAAATCTTGGCATTAAATAACCCACTGAGGTTGATAAGCCGAAAAACAAAACAAACCAAATCAAAACAAACCAAACCAAACCCAAACCTATGAAAGTGTTGGCTGGTAAATGTCAACAAGTTATTACAAATAATGGTGTGTATATTACTGAATAACACGTAATTTTACTTTATTATTTGAAGAATGAATGTAAACAAAAACAGAAATTATACATGACGATATGCCAATAGAATAGTTACCAATTTGTGTGTTGACTTAAAATAAACTATTCAGCATCACACATATTACTTATCTTGCTCAAGTCAGATCTAAGGAATCTTTATTACTATAAATTTTAAATATTTCTTGGAATTTACAATTAATTTGACATGTGTCACATGTGGCACATTCCGTGTGTAGAAATCGCCTATACCGACGACCTACTCTATGGCGAGCTGTTAATACAGAGAACTTCCATCAAATTTTGATTAATATTAGAATTCATTAAGTAACTGTTTAATGGCCAAAAAACTATAAGGTTCGCAGAATTGATATAAACGATACAGAGTTCTACGTTGAAGACAAACAGAAAAAAAAACGAAAAGCTAAATTCCTTTTTCTTTCTAGTTGATTCTAATCAGCAGGAGCTTAACGTTCGACAAGCTATTGAAAGACTTTCAGATGTTCTTCTTCATGTTGATTACTGATTTGAGTGCGTTAACTCACTGTCAGCGATACCCTCTTTTCATTTAGGGTAACACATAAAAACATTTAAAATCGAAAAATGCGACACTGAAATACCAATAATAATAGAGATAGGAAAATTCGCTAAAAACAAAAAAAAACGTTATGTAATAGAGTGTAACCCGGATATAAGACACCCGGATATAAGAGAGACCCGGATATAAGAGAGATTATCTCTGGTCCCAAATTAGAGCCTGTGTTAATGTATATATAACAGACCAAACCCGGATATAAGAGAAACCCGAATATAAGAGACTTATTTTCCGGTCCCGACAACTCTCTTATATCCGGGTTACACTGTATCTATTTTTCAATATGGCAGTGAAAAATGGACAATTTCCTCACCTGATAAAGAAGAGACTTGAAATGACAGAGAAATAGCTCTACAGAAGGATGCTGAGAATGCCATGAACGGATCATATGAATAAATAGGAATTTTTAAAAAAGAAAAATGACACAAAGAAGAGTCAGAAAGAGACAGGTGAAATTTCTGGGACACATAATGAGAAAAGAGGTAATGGAGAATTTCGTATTTACAGGACATTTTATGTCTTATCAACCCTTTGTAGATTATTTAAAGCCGAAACATTTTGGATTGTAAGAATAATTATTGTGTGTGTGTGTGTATGTGTGTGTGTGTGTGTGTGTGTGTGTGTGTGTGAATATTTCAGTAAAAGAGAATATTTGAGAATAACAATAATTTTTCCAGACACAAGTTTAACCCATAGCTGGCGGGAGGAGATGGATTCATACCTCTGGCAAAGGCATTTGCGCGTAAGTGAATATAACACATACAAGTGGAATTCGAACTCGATTCTCTGATTTCTCATTACGAACTGGTATCGATCATACCACCCACCTAGCCTATTGAAGGTGAGTTGGGTAGAGGGAAACAGCGAGCAACCTACACAGAGACTGGGAGGGATAGTAAGAGGATAAACGTTGCTTAGAGCTACAAAGGACAGAGAGATGTGGAGGGCCATAATCGCACCTGTCTTGAAAATACAAGGCACATAAACGAAAACGAAATATTTAGGGTAATATATAGAAATTTTCATATCCAGTAATTCGAGGAGAGAATACTGACATAATCAAGATGCTGACTTTCCACTCTGCCCCAAACAAAAGGCAAGGAAGGAAACCCCCATCAATACTGGACAGAACATTAACAGCGACCTATTTTCATGAGAAATTGCTTTAAGAGGAAGAGTTTAAAAAATTCAACCGACATAAAATTTAAATGCTCGGTAAATGAATACCAACGGATTCCTTATAACGGAAACGGCTAATATTACCATTACTATAGGTAGAGAAGATTATTGAATATATATAAATTTGATTGCCGACTTTGTCTCAAAGAATATATAAAAATAAAGTGAGAAAGTTTTTATAATATATTAATAATATAGTTAATAATAGGAAACATTATGAAATAGCCATTGGACAGACGAAATGAAACTGTTTCTTTTCTTTTTTTAAACACTTAAATTCTGGGATAATCAGAACATTTTCATAAAATGTACACGAAGCAGAAAAACAAGATGAGGCCGATCTTACCAGAAAACGAGAGAGAGAGAGGAAGAGAGAGATAGTGGAAGTGATAGAGAGAGAGAGTAAAAGAGAGAGAGAAGGAAGAGAAAGGATGAGAGAGAGGGAGGGAGATATATAGAGAGAGGGCGAGATAGATAGAGACAGGTAAAAGAGAGAGAGAGAGAGGGAAAGAGAAGGAGAGAGAGAGTGTGAAAACGAGATAGAGATAGAGCGAGAGAGTGAAAGAGAGAGCGAATAGGTACAATAAAAAGCATACAAAAGAGATAAGAAAAAAGCGAAAAAAATGCTGAAAGAAATTAAAACAATTAAAAAAATTATGTTTGGGTATTCGCTTTAAAGTTTCCATTCAGACTTTTCTTTAAATTCTTCTAAACAGAAACCATGATTTCCCTTAATTGGCGGTAAATATCTTGTGAATCCCTAGGTAAGAATAACTGATGAAGTTTATTCTAAGTCACTTACAATATGTGCGGGTAGCACAACGGATATCGCCGCGGAAAGAAGAGGCGAGTCGAGTTCAAATTCCGGCCTAGTCTGTTGGAAAGGAAGGAATCCATCTCTTCTCCCTCTTTAGCTTTGGGTGGCAATCACTCTAAGAGAAGGAAAACTCTGAATTCCCAGCCGTGGAGAAAACAACATTATATTTCTCAAGAATGCACTGCAATTCACATCTTTGCCAACATCTTGAAGGGACATAGCATAAAATATCAATACATACATATATACATACATTAATGTATGTGTTTGTCAGAGAGGGTATACGATGTACATGTGTGTCACAGCGGATATAAGATAGAGAGAGATAGAAAGAGACAGACAGAAATTCTGATCTATCGAAACGTTCAAAATGAGCCAGTATATGAAAAAATTTAAAAATGAATTCTCCGTCCACACGAATGAATATATATAAGAAATATTAAAATGAATTAATAAAAATGCTAATTAATTGAAAAATAAAATAAAAATAAGAATAAGAATAAGAAATTCAAAAAGAGAAAAAACAAAAACCTAAAAATGCTGAACATCACCGCCATATTTAATAGGTATAAGGTTAATTTGATCACCATCTTGGGAAATCATAATCGGGACCTGAATTTTTCAAAAATGGTAGCACATTCCTGAAGAACGTATGGGTTGGATTTTTAATTGGCGGTAAATATCTTGAGAATCCCTCGTTGAGAATATCAGTTAAATATTTTGACTGTCTGCTGCATTTGGTTTCGACGCCATATTGCTCAATTTCTTTTCGTTCTTCCCGCAACATCGACTCTTCTCAACTCCTCAATAAAAAAGAAAGACACAAGGGACTCTCCCCTGTGCCTTTCTTTTTTTATGTCTGCCGATCAGATTTTTTTTTACTCCGCTTCTCTTTTATCTATTCCGCCCTTTGCTTTTTAGGATATTCTTTCCGTTTCTTAAAGTGTGAATCCATTCATTGTATCACCGTAGTCTTTCTTTTCTATATTTAAACTTTTTATTTAATTCTTCTTTTTTCATTCATTTAAAAAAAATGTAATTCTTCATTCATCTTTCTTTCATTTGCATATTGAAGTTATTTAAATCTCTTTCTTTTATTTGCATATTGAAGTTATTTAAATCTCTTTCTTTTATTTGCATATTGAAGTTATTTAAATCTCTTTCTTTTATTTGCATATTGAAGTTATTTAAATCTCTTTCTTTTATTTGCATATTGAAGTTATTTAAATCTCTTTCTTTTATTTGCATATTGAAGTTATTTAAATCTCTTTCTTTTATTTGCATATTGAAGTTATTTAAATCTCTTAATTTGAGACAACGACGTTTCGAAATAATCGACTTATCATTTTTATTATATTTAATATACTCTCTTTTTTTTTCTTCCTCCAGTCAAGTTCGCGCAAATACCTTTGGGGAAAAGGTATGAATCCATCTTTTCTCCGAGCTATGGATTAAATAGTTCTACTAAATAGTAGTACTAAATAGTAGTACTTGTATTAAATAGTAGTACTTGTATTTAGAAAAATTATTATTAAAAAAAACTCAACTTATTCGAATAAAACAAAATTCTTATGATCCCCAAAATAAGTTTTGGCTTCAAATAATCCAAGATGGGTTGATAAGCCGTAAAATAAAAAAATCTAAATCATTTCCCATTTCTTCCTTTTCCTCGTTCTCCTTCTTCTTCCCTCGTTATTCGTTCAATTCGCATAAATTTTAGCTGGCGAATACTTCGACGTGGTATAATGGTTAACGAGAATATCTTGCTAGGGAGGCACGGTGGAGTCATGGATAGCGGCTCGGATTGAGGAATCTGAGAGCCGAGTTCGAATTTCAGTTTTCCTATTTTGCTAATACCCTTGAGAAAGGTATAAATCTTCCTTTTCTCCCCCCCCCCCAGCTATGGGTAAATAGCAAGTCAGACCGGTTTCTTTAGCCTTGTATGGCATCTGGTCTACCGCAGAAAGAAATGGCAACCTACTGCGGGAAAAACCTGCCTCGTCAGTCTTGTATCGAAAGATACATGATCACGTATGGCCCATAACTAACTTGCTAGATCAGTTACGACTGAATTGTGAGTTCTATCCTAGTTTTGTTTGTGTTTTTTGTGCCATGTCTAAACTACGCTTAATAAATCGAGGTTTACTTTATGATTGTCCGAAATGAACAGTGCCAGCCTCTTGTTAGCCAAATGGTTGATGCTTTAAAATGAAATCACGAAACAGTTCTCATTGATTTGTGACGGTGACGCCTGACTTGTCCCTCCAATAATCATTGTACTTCAAAAGTTTATATAACATATTATGTACTCTGAATGAATAAAGGAGCAACGTTTATATAACATATAATAATAATATAAAAACGTTTATATAACATATAATAATAATATAAAAACGTTTATATAACATATAATAATAATATAAAAACGTTTATATAACATATAATAATAATATAAAAACGTTTATATAACATATAATAATAATATAAAAACGTTTATATAACATTATGTGCTCTGAATGAATAAAGGAGCAACGTTTATATAACATATAATAATAATATAAAAACGTTTATATAACATATAATAATAATATAAAAACGTTTATATAACATATAATAATAATATAAAAACGTTTATATAACATTATGTGCTCTGAATGAATAAAGGAGCAACGTTTATATAACATATAATAATAATATAAAAACGTTTATATAACATATAATAATAATATAAAAACGTTTATATAACATATAATAATAATATAAAAACGTTTATATAACATATAATAATAATATAAAAACGTTTATATAACATTATGTGCTCTGAATGAATAAAGGAGCAACGTTTATATAACATATAATAATAATATAAAAACGTTTATATAACATATAATAATATAAAAACGTTTATATAACATATAATAATAATATAAAAACGTTTATATAACATATAATAATAATATAAAAACGTTTATATAACATTATGTGCTCTGAATGAATAAAGGAGCAATACAGCACACATAAAACGAAGACGAAATATATTTTTTCATTCTATCTTTTGCTACGAGTTTTTTTTTCTGTGTCGGTTGTTTGTTTTTTGCTTTTTCCTTTCGCTATTATGAAATAACAATTTTCCAAATTACTCTCTACCATTTTCATTTTCTGAACATATACAGGGGTTGGACAAAATAATTGAAACACTTGATAAATTTAAAGAAAATTTATTTAATATGGAGTTGGTCCTCCTTTAGCCTCACATACAGCTTTAATACATCTAGGAATGGAATCATACAGCTTCCTGACTTCATCCAGAGGGATTTTCAGCCATTCTTCAAATTAACACCTGCTCCAGCTCTTTAAGACACGATGGTGGAGGATAGCGGCTCCTAACTTGTCACTCCAAAATCCACCACAAATGTTCAATAATATTGATATCTGGTGATTGGGGAGGCTACTCCATGTGTTCTAGCTCACTTTCACGCTCTTCATACCAATTCTTAAACACTCGAGCGGTATGTATTGGAGCATTATCGTCTTGGAAGATGCAAATGGGAATCATGTCTTGGCCATTATATGAACATGATCTCCCAAAATATTCAGGTAATCTTTGCTGTTGATTCTACCATGCAGGGCAACTATTGGACCGAGACATTTCCATGATATGGCGGTCCAAACTATCACTGATCCACCTCCATGATTCACTGTTGAAAGAAGGCAGTCAGGGTTGTAAGCTTCTTTGGGCTGCCTCCACACATAAACTCTCCCTGAAGTTGGAAAAAGAGAAAAACTGGACTTGTTTGAGAATATGACTTGCTTCCATTTGTCTGCAGACCAGACATTGTGATCTCTGCACCACTTCAACCATTTTTGAATGTTGCTAGTGGAGAGAAGAGGTCTCCTCACGGCGGCTCTTCCATGATACGCAGCCATACAGAGCTCACAGCGAACAGTTTTAGTAGAAACTGAACTATTCAGATGATTATTCAACTCAGTAGTCACTTTGGCCGCAGTAGTCCGATGATTTTTTGCCACATTTAGTTTCAATGCACGTCAGTCCCTGTCAGTAATTTTGCAAGTCCGGCCCAAATTGCTACGGTTGCTCAAGGTTTTGCGCTGTTTCTCGAATTGCATCATAGTTCTTGATATGGTAGCACTTGAAAAGCCCAACAGTTCAGCAACCTTAATGATCGAGGCTTCTGCCATGCGAGCTCCATCAATTTGCCCTTTCTCGAACTCGGAGAGGTCACGCATTTAGCTTAAATTTTACTAAATTTTAAAAATAAATAAGACAAAGACAGTAAATTAGATAAATAAACGTATTTGCAATAGATATAACCTGCAATCACGAAGTTTCAGTTAAAATTCTTAATATAATAGGTTTTTGAAATATAGGAGTGGAATTTGCACCTGTTCCAATTATTTTGTTCAACCCCTGTAGATAAAAAAATAAATATCTGAAGATATTTCAGAGATAAACATCTTCTGACACTTAAGGATTTCATTGAAAACAATGGATAATCTCAGGCAGTATGAAAAAACTCAAAACTTCCGTTTCCGCTTCTTGTACGCTTATGTGCATTGGTTTCAGATCTGGTCGACAGGTAGCAAAATAAGTGAGTAAGCCACTCAGTCGTTCGAAAACGTAAGGGACTTCCTATTAGCATCATGACTTGAACTCTGTAATAAATTGTTGAGTTGATAACTTACAGATAGCCGAGGCTGCCCTCAGGCTTACAGGTCGTGAATGCATTATTTTATTTTCCAACGGTTTTTCTGAACTTCTGCTTCCGTTCAGGAAGTTTTATCTTCCAAAACATTTCAATCTTATTTTTTACTCTCGTTTTCTTTTTTGTTTCTTTTTCATTATTAATTATTATTATTAATATTATTATTATTATTATTATTATTATTATTATTATTATTATTAGCCATGCATCTGCATGTTTGCATCAGACATCTGTATCAAATACGAACAAATTTCTAGTATGCAGTAGTTTCCACATTATCTTCTGACCTCCGGACTACTGTGAGCTGGACAGTCTCAATTCTTATTGGTATTTCCCGTATATCACCTTGAGTATTTTTCCTATGTCAGCAGTTATTGTGCACAATAACCATCATGTCCTACAGTTTTCACATATTTATGTTCTCAGGCAAGGTCCTGGTATTTTTACATTTTTTTTGTTTTTGAATTGTCTTTATCGCCTGCAGTCAGCCGAATCCATTACATTCATTTACGTGCTAATACCCATGTGAAAGGTATTAATCCTCTTATTCTCCCTCCATCTATGGGTAAATAGCAGGATAGACTGGGTTCTATAGCCTTGGATGGCAACTGTTCTAGGAGACGGACAACTCTGAATTCAAAACCTGCGGAGGGGCGTTTGGAAAACTTGTGGCACGTAGTGCACCAGATTTCAGTATTCAGCCCTTCAAAAAGTGTGGTTGGCTCTGCACAAAGCCTTCACCACCATAATCAAATCATATCTGCTGGTCTCTGGGCTGTCTGTTTCTACGAACTGAGTTGCTTGACCTTCATACGTCGAATACGACGGGAGAGTCCACCATATATATATATATATATATATATATATATATATATATATATATATATATATATATATATATATGTATAAGGTATCACTGATTGCAGACGATATACAATATATATATATATATATATATATATATATATATATATATATATATATATATATGTATGTATGTATTTCATTTTAACAGTAAACAGATATCATTTTCTTGAGTTTATGATATCGTAACGTATATCGGCGCGGAAGATGGAATTTAAGAGATGAGTTCAAATTTCTGCCTCGTTTGTTGTGTTCACTTTCGCACTAATGTCGTTGGGAAAAACAGGAATCCGTCGTTTTTCTATCCAGCTATGGGGTAAATAACAGGGTAGACCTAGATCTTTAGCCTTAGATGGCAATCAGTCTCTATTAAACTCAAAGGTCAGGTCTATTTTAATTTCTTTTCGCTGATAGTTTCTATTTGTTGCACAAACCATTTGTTTACATAGTAGAACCCTAGTAGTTTGCGCAATTTTGTTTTCGTCACTGGTTTTAGTCTGTCATTCCTTTTTAAAAAAACAACATTTTCTTCTTTTTGAGTGGTTACTTGGTTGAGTGGTTAGAACGTTAGCATTTCGACCTGGAATGTTGCCATAATCGATTTGCCAGGGAAGTGTCTTCTGTGAGTAGAATTGAGTAAACTGAACTGTTCAGAAGCCGGCGATGGTGGCCTAAGCACAAAGTCTGAAATCATCGTGACCGAGGGTTTGAGCATACTGGCTTTGTTCAAATGTTCGTTCAGCATATATTAGCTCAGTGAGTACAGATTTGCACGGGCAGGCGCCTGAGCAGGGATTAGCTTGTCACCCTAGAAGACAGATGTATAAGAGAACGTGTGGTCAGCCATACTATACTATCTTTGAATTCGTTTTCTGCATCATGATGCATTTGATATTCTCTTCGCAAATATTTTTGTTGCTTTGCAGTATTTACTTTCGCATAATCAACTGTTTATTTTCTTTTAAGATGTCGTTTGCGTATTCGTGTTCATTACTTTTGATATCTTTGAAATTTCCCTCTAGGATTTTGCCTTCCAATTTTCGTTCTGTGGTTCCTTATTATTCTTCCGATATAATTCCATCCCTTTATATTGGTCTTTAAGTTACTTGATTTGTTTTCCTTTTCGGTCTATTGGTATCATTTCTGAGGTGTAGATTTTTGTACGCAGTCATTAATTCCCTGTTCACTTGATTCTTTGATTTAACCTCTCCTTGTCCAGCTTAGGAAGGGCGCTGAATACATCCTATATCATATAGCATCCCTTTTATTACATTTCTATTGTTTAGTTTGATTTCTAAGATTTTTTGTGCCCTTATATCATTTTCTTACCATTTTTGTTATTTCCTCAATCAAGGATTCCATGTTATTTAGACTATATTGTAGTTCAATCTTTTTTTGTTGCTACATATTTGTTTTTAATCATTTCATCCCAAGCAAGGCAATAAAACCCCTAAGATGCAAGGGATTACTGATGTTAGAGGATATGAGAAAAATATACTATTAAGGAGAGAAAACAATAAAAGAACAAGAATTAAGAAGTCAGAAGATAACGATTGACATTGCATTTAAATTTTTGAAGATCAACGTTCACACGGGAAGAAGTGCGATAGAAGAAACACTTAGTTTAGAACTTACGGTTACATTTAGTCATTTCAACTGAAAAATGATGAGACTTTGACGCTAATCTAGTATTGCGCTTAAGTTCATTAAGTCTACGTACTATAGAGGAACGTTCATCAGGACAATTATCATGAGGGTATCTATAGAAAATGTTTATTTTCTTTTCGCTAGTAATATTGAATTTAATTCCTGCGCGTTTTTGCTACGCCATAAATGACTTAACCAATTCATGATATATATTATTATTATTATTACATTTTATTACAAACGATTGTAATTTAGACGAACATCTTAAGGGGAAGATTTTCTCGACCTCACGACCCTTAGAAGACATGAAGATAGTTATGTATGCAAACCACTAACTGGCAGAATGAACAGAAGGGTAGGGCAGTTCCATAGTATTTATACTAAGCTGTGTGAGTAATTACTCTTAATAATTAATCAACTAACAGAAAATTTCAAGGTGAGCAAGATCTACAACCTATTACCCATGTTTCAGTTGCATGCCATTCATGGTGACTGTGTTTCGTTTGTTTTAATGCGCGTTGATTACCAGTACAGCCATTTTCTGAAGACAAGCGACGTTTGTACAATGACAATCGTTTGTAGATTTCTTTTATATTTGTATACTTGTTTACAATTTTTAAACAAAACTTGAAGAAGACAGACATACTGTCGAAATATGGTTGAACATTGTTAAGCACCGAGTCCTTTCTTTTTCTTGTCATAAATAGCGCTCTTTTTTAATTATTATTATTATTATTATTATTATTATTATTATTATTATTATTATTATTATTATTATTATTTTCTTTGATATCTGGCGTTTACACATTTCTTTCCGGGTACCTCCTAGGGACCTAAGGTTAGAAATGGTATCATGACACTTTCCACTGCAAAAAAAAATATTACATAGATAAAGCCCTTCGTAAAGTGTGGGCTGTACTTGTCAGAATAATTTTTTGTATCTCTTTGAGGCATGGACTTCCAGGGATCCCTTCAATTAGTCTACTGGAATCTTTTCCAACCAATCCTAAGGCTCCAACTACAACAGGGATTGTTGATGTTCCCATGTGCCACATTTTTGAGATTTCTATTTCAAGGTCCTTTTCGAATATCTTCAAAGATACATTGCAGTCTGCAGGGACTGCCATATCAATAAGGAAGCATTTTTTTTGTTTGTGATCTTTAATAACAATGTCTGGGCAGTTGGCTTTGATTGTTCTGTCAGTATGTAATGTGTAGTCCCATAGAATTGTAACAGGTCCTATCTCCGTAACCGGGTCTGGGTGGTGTTCGTACCAGTTTCTTTCAGTTTCTTTCCCGTAGAAGTTGCAAATTTTCCAGTGCAGATATTGGCCCACTCTGTCATGCCGGTTTTTATATTCAGTGGGTGCCAATAACGTGCAACCTGATACAAGATGATCAATGGTTTCTGGATATTTATCACAGAATCTGCATTTTGGGCTAACACAGTATTTTAGTATATGTGCTTGATAATTCCTAGTTAACAAGCATTGGACCTGTGCAGCAAGGATAAAACCTTCAGTTTCAGCTTTCAACCCTGCACTACGTAGCCACTGTATTATTATTATTATTATTATTATTATTATTATTATTATTATTATTATTTCCTTTGATTTCTAGTGTATACTCATTTTTCGGGGTTCCAACCAGGGATCTAAGTACAGAAATTGCAACATGACATTTTCTACTGAGCATGATTTGAGGGGAAAAATCAAAACACACCTAAGATCACACCTATTTTACATAGGTAAAGTCCTTCTTAAGGTGTGGGTTGTACTTGTGAGTACAATCTTTTGTATTTCTTTAACGCATGGGCTACCAGGAATCCTTTCATTGAGTCTAGTGAAATCGTTTCCAATCCATCTGAGGGCTTCAACTACAACTAGAGTTGTTTATGTCTTCATGTTCCTTATTTCGAAGATTTCGGTTTAAGGTACTTGTATTTTGATAGTTTTTGAAGATCTTTAAAGATACATTACAATGTACAGGGACTGCCATGACAATAAGAAGGCACATTTTGTTTTTGAGGTCTCTGATCACGATATCTACGTGATTAGCTTTGATTGTTCTGTCTGTGTGTATTGTAAAGTTGCATAAAATTTCCGTGTCTGGGTAGTGTTCATACCAAATTATTGCAGTTTTCTTTCCGTAAAAATTGCATATTTTCCAATGCAGATATTGGCCCACTCTGTCATGCCGGCTTTTATATTCAGTAGGTGCCAATACCGTGCAACCTGATACAAGATGATCAATTGTTTCTGGATATTTATCACAGAATTTCCATTTTAGGCTAACATAATTTTTCAGTATGTGTGCTTGGTAATTTCTAGTTAGCAAGCATTGGTACTGTGCAGCAAGAATGAAAACTCCGGTTTCAGTTTCTAACCCTGCACTACGTAGCCACTGAGGGGTTTGTTTACATTATCTCGTTTGGTACAGGAAGAATATTGACCGTGAAGAGTTTTATCCGACCATCGTTACTGTATCTGATCAATTGCATTTTCCTTTGCTTCCTTTTTTAAGGTTGTTGCAGCTTCAGTAAGTGTATTATTATTATTATTATTATTATTATTATTATTATTATTAATACTTTTGTATGTACACACGAGATATGATGGTTTAGTTTCAGCAAGTCACCTCAAATCTTCGGCACCTTTTTCAGTAACTTTGCCGACATTGAGGTTGGCATAGTCTCAACTCTCTCTAGGATTTCTGACTCATAATCTTAATTATAGTTTTCTTGGTACAGTTTCCAATTGTATCTTGTTACAAGGAATATGAATCTCGCTTTCAAATGCTACCCAGCGCCCAGTCCCTGATATTTTTCTAATATTCACTATTCTTCACGTTAACCGGCATAACTAAATGCACGTTCCGTCAGGATAATACAATACACCTTACCATCCATATTACACCATTGAGCAGCACATATGAACAGCCGAACTGAAACACAACGCACACAGCCTGTAAATTTGCGCTGAAGCATGAAACAGACTGTCACCGCTTTGTTTTTGCCTCAGTGTCCACTTTTATATTTACATATGCTCTATCTCTGATATTGAGCACATTTACCCATAAATATAGCATACATTAAATATTTTTTATCATATTGTTGAAACTTGACTAATGCATGGAATAATAATGCCACACAAAATGTACTTAGAACAAAATGTATTGAAACAAGAAAGTGTACACAATATTTACATATAGTCTTTTGTATATTCCTGGGAAGACCGTTCCTGGAGAATGTGTTGACTAAGTCGCAGTCGGGCAGAGTCTCTAGTTGGATCTCTTGATTCGCCTCTCATGTCTTCCCGGTACCAACCATATTTATATAGTCGGTACTCCACTATGCAAATTAGGTGGATCCTACCACAACACACACACACACACACTCACACACACACACACACACACACACACACACACACACACACACACACACACATATATATATATATATATATATATATATACATATATATATATATATAATCAATATAAACATTATATTTTGTAGTTACAAGTGCTTGAATAAACATCGCCATTTTTTAAAATAGAGAAATTAATGTTTATCGATCTAGAGATAGAAAGTCTTAATAAAGAAAATGTGCCTAATCAAACCTGCATTTCATTTTTTAATTCAGGGAAACTGATTTTCATTAAGTGTACTTTACCAGTAAGCCACGAGAAATCATGTCAGCAAAATCCGTGCTTATTTATCCTACTTAAGAAAGGCGTATCTCTTCTTGGACCTTTCCAAATCGATATGTGTTAAGATTATTTTCCTACCCACAATGTAAACATTAATTCTTTAGCAATTTATGGATTTTTTAATATAATATTTTTCTTATTAATATAAAAATTATATTTAGGGAATACATGTGTTTGAGTAGACATCCGTTCTTTTTGTTGTTTTTTTAAAAAAAATTTTATACAAGCAAATTAATGTCTGTTGAGCAAGAAATCGAAAGTCTTAATAAAGAACGTGTGCCACCCGGATGGAATCGAATTTGTATTCCCTTTTTTAGTCAATTTAATTGATTCGATTGCCGGTGGGAGTCACATTTTCGTTAATAAGACTTTCGATCTCTAAACTGCTGGACATTAATCTAACTGCTTAATAAAACTCAAACACGTGTACCTCCTAAATATAGCGTATATAGCAATAAGAAATAATGTCGAATTTTTTAAAAAATTCATAAATTTCTCACTTATAAATATATATATATATATATATGTGTGTGTGTGTGCTGTTTGAGAATTAACGCCGAGACAGCAAACGATTTTGCATTCATAATCTCATTTTCTGCATTAAGTATTCTCATTGACCTCTTGTGTTTGTTTCTCTCCGCTTGTTTCACTCTCAACACCGCTGAATAATTAGCTTTCGTTATAATCAGATAAGAACATGCAGAGTGT
Source organism: Acanthosepion esculentum (assembly GCA_964036315.1). NCBI lineage: Eukaryota > Metazoa > Mollusca > Cephalopoda > Sepiida > Sepiidae > Acanthosepion > Acanthosepion esculentum. Next base: position 66,414,093 of record OZ038485.1, read on the forward strand.
CGACTGATGCTGATAAGAGGTCACGTCTTCTGAACACGTTAAGTACTAGAAGCATATGAAAGACAACGGCACGTAAACTTTCCGACGCCATCTACACAAGGGCTCCGGTTCGATCGTCTAACGATACTGTGTTGGCCCCACGCCAATAACTCTTTCTCTCAACATTGCATAAATATGTTTGCACTTGATGCACATATAAGGAAAATCGGAAAGAATCCTGTGCATATACATATGGGCACGCTCTTACACACACAGAAACACACAGAGAAGCACACACACACACACACACACACAAATATATATATATATATATATATATATATATATATATATATATGTTTTTGTGTATGAATGTATACACATTGACAACGCCCAGTCTGAGATAGCCGAAAGTACTTGGAAAAAAAAAAATTAAAATCAGGCAATTTATCCGCAATTTTGTTCATGATGTAATCTTATTTGAAAGTTGTAAAAAAACCCAATAAAACGTTAATCAAACTTTGTTGGTTGCACACACACACACACACACACACACACACACACACACACACACACACACACACACACACACACACACATCATATATATATATATATATATATATATATATATATATATATATATATGTTAAACGTTATATCTTAGTGGATACACGCGTTTGAACAGACGCTCTGTTTTCAAACAGTGTGAATTACATTCACACTCCTTAATAAAGAAAATATGAATTCTATTAGGGTTTTTGTAAGAGAAACCGCCGACTTACTTTTGGCCGACGTACCTGAGACCGCCCGCCCGCCCGCCCGCAAAGACGATCAAAACCCTGAAATTTTCAGTTAACCTCGCAAATAGTCTTTTCGGTTTGATCACCTCGAAAGACCATACAAAAAGGGGCACGCAGGTTCGAACGCAGCCTAGAGACACGTTTTCTTTATTCAAATTTCCGAATGCACAGACTTGTTGATTAATTCACACTGTTAAAAAAAGAAAACAAAACAAAACCCCCAAAATAAAAAAAAAACGAAAACAGGGCGTCTATTCAAACATGTGTCCACTAAAATATAACGTTTAAATAATAAGACATAATATGGGACTGAAAATAAAAATCGATTAATTCCTTAGAAATTACTATATATACATGTGTGTGTGTGGGGGGGGAAGGGGGAATTTATTGGTTGAAGACCAAAAATACATTTTTTATTTAATTTTTCTTCGGTTCGGGAGAGACTGTTGAAATTTTTGATTGATTTGTTTTTTACCACTCTCAACCTTTTTAAGTTGTTTATATTTTGGGATTGTAATAATTTTTTGAAGATAGTTACGATTTTCTGATACAAGTCCTACTGTTTAATCCATAGCTGGGAGGAGAAGAGGTGGACTCCGACTAGTACTCGAACGCGGCTCTCCGCTTTCCCATTCCGAGCCGTTATCCATTACACCACCCGCGCATCGAAGCTTACAGAACCTGGCATTCCCGAGCCGTCACCCATCTAGGTACTGAGCAGGCTCAACGTTGCTTAATTTCGGTGTTCAGTTGGAATATATATGGGTGGCATAATGAAGAAAGAGGTTTTGGATATCTTGAAGTCAAGAGAGGTTGATGGAAAGAATGAGTAACATAAGAGCTAACGGGCCTTGTGTAAAAGGATGTAAAAAATGGCGTGGTCTGCGCACCCACACGTACACACTCATACGCACATACACGTATACACATACACACATAAACATACATACATACACACATACATATATACACATACCCACATACACATATACACATACACACATGCATGCACATGAACACATAAACATACATACATACATACATACATACATACATATATACACATACACACATGCACACATAAACATACATGCATATATACATACATATATACACATACTCACATAAACATACACACTTGCACATACACACATACACATCCATACATACACACATACATATACACATACACTCATACATACATACATACACGTATACACATACCCATATGCACATACACACTTATACACGCATGCACATACACACATGCATTTACACATTGATAGATACGCACATACATATACACATACATATGCACATGTATATACACGCACATACACACATACACATACTCACATACACATATAGAAATACATAAATTTCAATCACGGGTGAAATGAAAGCACGCGTTCAAAGGTCACATATTGAAAAACGCTACGAACTTTTGTTCCAGTCCAGTGTATTGATTTATTCGGATTACTTGTCTTTATTTTTTATCATTTTGCCCGTCTGCTTCCTGTAGTTACCCGTCGGAATTAGTAACCATTCCGAATGTCGAATGTAACCCAATTCGTCGGTCTATATTTATGTGCTACCTGTTCCAAAAACTGAACCCATGCCTTCAAGGGAAACAAGCTTTACCAACACTTCTATACGTATCCAGTAGGACACTCAGGTGGTAATTAAAAAAATATTAAAACTTAATGTCTATTTTATTTTCTTAGTGGTTGAAAAACGCACTGATTGGATGACTTTATTGGTATATCTCAACTTATTGACTCGATGTCTGTATCAGTGGTTCCGGCTCATCGATTGGTTGACGGCATTGTTGTTTAGTAGCCTATTGATTGGATGACTTTATTAGTGGTCTCAGCCTACTGATTTTTACATCGTATATTCATTGAATCATTTATTTCCTTATTTTATGTTCTATGTCATTTATTTTAGCTTCAGTCCAGTGTGTTTGATGGGCTTTCCACATGTAAGAGACTTGAAGTATGTCTGACGAAGAAACTGGTCTTAAAAGCTAACATTCAATATGGGCTTTATGGTGGCGAGTATTAAAAAAATACACAAAAGTGTATGTCTTTTATTCTCAAAGATTCTGACAAGATTCTTACGTTTCTTCAGACGGAGCATTGTAGAACGTGTTTCCGAGAAATAGATATTAAAAAAATGATTTTAAATGCCATAAAGATATTTTTGGATTTCAAAACTGATAAACTCACAGTTACTTATTGACATTCGTAAGAATCTGGGACATAAAGAAGATAGTTTTTCAATAAACACAAATTATCGAGCTGACACCTTAATTTTATAATGTGGAATTCTGTAAAAATTCTATCAGTTTAAGACAGGATTGAAAGTGCCAAATCGAACATTCGTTAAAGAATTCCCAAATTGAAATAAAGTTGTCCACTTTTGGAATACCATCTAAAATTATAACTCTTAAACTTGGTAGAAATATATTTAGAATTGTAGCAAGAATAAAAGATTAAGAATAAAGTAATATTAAAATGAGAATAATTAGCAGAAGGAGAGAGAAAGAATTGATAGAAACGAAGTTCTGTAAGGAGATTTAATTAAGATCATCGCGTGCTAATAGAAAGAATGAAAACACTGAATGAAACAAAGACAGGACGAAAAGAAGTGAAGAAGAAAGGGATAAATAGAAAGAAGAAAAGATGACAGGTAAAATGAAAGAAATTAGATAGAAGAAAATAAAATGGAAGATTTAATGAGAACGAGAAACAAATTTATTAAAGAAGAAAAATGAATATGAAAAAGAATGAAAAACACGTTAAGAAAGAACAAAGAAAAGAAGGGTGAAGAGGTAAGCACAAAGGGAGAAAAGATATTAATCAAAAAATCAAAAAGAAAGAAAGCAATAGACGAAGAAATTATGAAAGGAAGAAGAAATAAAAGAAGAGGAAGGAAAAGAAAGAAAGAAACTAGAAAGGGAGGAAAGAAAAAGAAAAGAAAGGAAAAGTAAAAGAAAACAAAATAAAGATAAAAAATAAATACAAAAGATAATAGAAAATAGAAAAGAAAGAGGAAGAAAATAGAAAATGAAAATACACAAGACGAGGAAGAAAAGCAAGCAACAAGGAAGGAAGGAAAAAAAGAAAGAGAAGAAAGACAAGAAAGAAAGGGAAAAGAAAATAGAAATGAAAAAGGAAACGTAAAGAAATGAGAAAGAAAAAGTAAGAAAAAGAAAAAAATGAAAGATAAAAAAGAAAAAGGAAAGAAAGAAAAAGAAGAAAGAAAAAGAAATGCAAAAGAAATTTTTAGAAAAGAGAAAGGAAGAAAATGAATGAAGGAAGAACGTGTATGAATTATATAAAGCACACATATATACACATTCACGTGCACACAAACAAATGCATAATTACACACACACACACACACACACACACACACATTGGGGATTATCAAAGAGAGCCAAAAGCTATGAAAATTTTATTTGTCTCTAAATGTATCATGTATAAAACAACGTGAAAAAAAAGCGACGAGGGAGGAGAAAATCTCGTTGGGCACGTGTCTAGGCAAAATTAAAAGAAAATGCTCAAATAGAAAATAAATGTGGCATCTTCATTTCAAGTTCTACTGATCTCGCCATTTCTTCCGGAGCCTCTTAACTCGAAGGCAGGATGCAACCACGTCAATTATTATGTCTATTTGTATAATGGACGCATTAATTGCTCTTATAAGCGCGGATGTGGGAGTATAATAATTGAATGCTTATAGGTTTATGCAAATTCTTTTTGCGCGTCTGTTTTTGAATGAGTCATGGGTATCAGTGCGTATATACATACATAAATGTATTGCCTATAATGGCATGTAGATATAATAGTCTTAATTAGTATCAGCAGCTGAATTCACCAGGCAAAGTTTCCCAATGAATAACATGTGCTGTAAAAAGAGTCAAGAGAAACCGTTTAATTATGAGGCGTTATGAAATGGAGTAGAACAAGACTGGAACTGATTCTTGACTTCGATGTCAGCTGCAGCGATTATTTCTTAATCCAGGTAAATTGAATAAACAACAGTAAAAATTCCCAACCTTTCTTGCAGCAAAACTGTTCTTGATATTAGTAATCTTTTCAGACGAAATTTATTTAATTCTGTTTAGTAGATAGAAGAAATATAAAGAAATAATCTTTCACAGATGGAATGGAAAATAATTGAATATTTAAAAAATGTTAAATAGAAGCATTGTGCATTTCATTTTTTAGATAAAAAATGATGAATATACTTTAATTTATTCGACATATTTTTCTCATCATGCTTATTAGAGTAGTTTTTATAAAGAAAACGTTTTGGCCAAGTACCCACTGGCCAACATCAGAAGTCCATTGTTTCGCTGATATAGGATATCTGTTTGTTCATGTTTGTTCCTGCTGTACTACTTCAGACTATATTGTTTCACTACCTATTTCAGTGTTGTATTTTGGGAGCTTTTATATTCAATGATGGGTGGTTTTCTCATTTGGTTATCATCTGTCGCGTTCATACCGCTTCTGATAATTTTGTTAGAAACGTTGCCTTTATAATAATTCTAATAATAACCAAACCAAGAGGAGAAGAATGGTTCGAATAAATGAAAGTATATTGATTATTGCTCATCTAAAAAATGAAATACAAAATTCAAAACGCACTGGTTTAGGAAGACCGAGCAAGAACTGGCATCACAGTGACAGAATGATACAATAATCAACGGATATCAACCAAGAAGAAAATGGACAAAGAGTTCCTGGTCGAAGCGTTGACTCTATAATAACGCCTATAATTACCAAGACGAAAACAACCTTTCGAATAAATTCATGTCTAAATAGAAGAAAGCCACATGAAGGTTATTTTGTGTACATTGGGGGGGGGGGTGAATGTTCAGCTGGAATTTACCCAGACAGTTCATTCGAGAAAAATTCTAGCATGCATGGAATATTGCTGTTACATCTAGTTTGCTGCGTCTGCTATGTATTTAGAGACTCTTGATATAATACAAAAAAAATCTGCAATGTTATTGGTCCTGACCTGGCATTTCGACTCCAGTCACTTTCCTACTGCCATAACGCAGCTTCTCTGTGCCTATTATATCAATATTTCCATGGTAATTGTTCTGATAAACATTCCGTTATGGTAAATATTCATTGGAGTTTCATTTTTTAAAGCTGTTTATTCCCCACCCACCACAAACAAATGGTACATATGGGGACTAGTTGGGACTTCATAGAGACTCTGAGATACTGTGGTGGCTGTAGCAAGAACGCTAAGTAGGAAGGTGTTGTTTTGGTGTAAGAAATACTATGGTATGTTTGAGTCAGTGATTTGGGCTAGCTTAGTTTAATTATAAGACAGGTGAAGACCGGCTTTTCTCGTCCCCCTTTTGGCTTTGTACCACATGTTTTGTATTCAACAAAAATGAATATTACTTTTCGTTATGATACCTGGGTTTTATGAATTTAAGCTTATTGATTGGCGGCAAGGTCTCATCATTTTACAATTGAAATAGCAAGATGCTACCGTAAGTTCTATACTAATAGTTTCTTCTACACTTCTCGTTTGGGGATCTACTTCCGACTTCTTGCTTTCTAGTAAACTTTGATCTTCAAAAATTTAAATGCAATGTAAATCGTTATCTTCTGTCTTATTGTTTTCTGTCCTTAATAATATTTTCTTTCCCCATATTATTCCACAGTAACCCTTCTTGTATCTTAGTGGTTTTATTGCCTTGCTTGGACCGAAATAGTAAAAAAAATCATATCACGGTATAAAATATTTGGATAAGCCGTTTTTTTTTTATTTTCAGACCTTGAAATTTGTATTTTATTTCGATAGATATTGAAGTAAATTAGCAACACTTTTCGATAATCTGTGCAGATATATTTTTTAATACCTTGTGGGGCATCACATATTTTTCACCTTGTAGACGCACTGTTGCAATCCTGTCGAAACTATATCATTATTTCCATGGCAGATGTACGGACGAACTACATGTCACGTCCAATGGAATCGAACCACAGTTATTCTCTCGATATTCCATTTGTAAGAAAGAAGTTTCATCCAGACAGCTTTCGCCCAAGAACCGCTGCTTTACGATAAAATTACCGTGTGGGTTTTATCCCGACTGCTACAATCGCAACCTCTTCAAGTTCAAGGTCAATTGTTACCTATTCACCATATTGATGTAATCCTTAATTTCTACCTCCAACTCTTCATATCACACACATCATTAATAACCCTCTACTTTGAAAGTCTCTTGAGCCTTGAATTAGGTAAACACTAGTAAAAAGTAAATTAAATTGATTTCTTTGTGCAATGAAGAGAATTTATATTAATCCTGTGTCTATTTTCGCATGATGTTCTTGGTATTTTGACTCTCACACTTGAAGCATTTGATATGAATATATATAAGACCACATCTATTACCATATTGATATAAATATGTATAAAACCACATCTATCACCATATTGATATAAATAGGTATAAAACAACATTCATCACAATATTGATATAAATAGGTATAAAACCACATCTATTACCATATTAATATAAATATGTATAAAACCACATCTGTCAGCATATTGATATAAATAGGTATAAAAGCACATCTCTCACCATATTCTCTGTTTTTATTTAAATTAAGAATTACCTGCTGTATCTAGGTAAGTATATCAATAAGTCCATAGCCTAATGATGAAAAAAATTATACATTAAAATGTTCAGCATAGTTTTTCTTTTTTACTGAAACACTTAATTCAGTGGCGAATACTCACTTAGATTGAACATTATACAGTGAAAATTTCAGACGAAAATTCATCTACCTGCGCACAGTGGACGTGATCAGTGCAAGCACACACAATAAAGAAATGGCGGATTAAGCAACGATAATTTTACATGACAACAGTAGAAATTCTAATCATCATCATCATCATCATCATCATCATCATCACCACCACCACCACCACCACCACCACCACCACCACCACCACCACCACCACCACCACCACCACCATCATCATCATCATCAACTGCAGCAGCAGCAGTCCCATGACTCGGTTTGGTCTCAGGGCTGCTGCACAGCTTAGCATCTGACCATATATCTTTGTTGGGAGTCAAAGAGGTATTCCTACATGCGTAGCGTGTCTTTGGAAGCTAAACCTGGCGGATCATATCCCTCTTCAGATGAAACAACATCTGAGTTCCTCCAACTTGAAGTCGTGAGTCCATTGAGTGAATCCCACATCTTGGCTGTTGACCTCAGTCGAAGAAGCCCTCCACCCAGCTATGCCATATCAATACTACACAGTCTCCATACATAGTCATAGAGTTCAGGCTACCCTATTGTACCAGAGATCCATTGACCCTACAATAAGGTTCGTTCATCTTTTGACTGGTCTTCGTTTTAATCTTGATTCGTGTCTAACCACCCTCTTCGTCAGAAAAAAAATCTGGTGGACGAACTGATTTAATCGTCGATTATGCAGCATTTTGTGGTGGGGGATTACATGGTACCAGTAGACATGAAGAAGGAATGGTAACATGTGCCACGTATTCAGAGCTTCCAGTAATCTTTGTTTTACTCGATCCCTGTAGAATGATAAAGAATAAAACAAAATGATTTCAAATTTATATAAAATAAATTGCATCTATGTCATGCAAGATGCTACAAAATAAAATCAGGTGTTAAACATTGGGAGAGGGTAAAAGTGGGTAAGACATTATAAAGAGTTACTCTTCTATATTTTTCTTATCCGATTCCCTCATAAAAATGAACATATTTAGACTTATACTGCTGTAAAACTATTTTATTTTGTTTTTAAATAAAGTGTACGGCAGAAACACAGAATGCATCAGAAATACTATGCACATTTTAAACTGTCACCTGTGTAGTGTTAGTGGTCTTAGGCAACTGGCATTTTCTTTCAGATACCATCAGTTGCCATCATGTCTTGGACCGGTACACACCGTGCATTTTCTATTGGAACATTACTTTAAGACTGGCGAATTTTTAATTGTAATCTTTTCGTGCTCAGTTACGTCGGAATCATGCTGTTCCAGATAGAAAATCGATTCTGCTATGGGTTGAAAATTTCAGGGTCATAGATCCTGCGCTTGAAAGAAAGCCACTTGGAAGACCTTGAAGCGCTCGAATTTCCAGTGATGGAAAAACTTTAGAAATTGTCTACAACAGTGTATGGCGGCCATTTGGAGGATGTCATTTTTAATACCAGATGAGTGAAAATTATTTTCCTTTGTTAAAACAAGTGTTTTTTGTTTTGTTTTTTAAATAGCATTTACCTTGTTTTTTTTGTTAACCTTTAAAATGTAGAAAGTATTTTTGCCACACCCTGTAAATATTTTTCTATTTTTCGTTTGTAATTGTTTTATGGGATGAAACCTACTGACTTTTTTCCGCATATAAAATTTTAAAAGCTAATATTTTAGTAAAAAATGGAAAATGACGTTTTCTGATTGATTTTGAAAATAAAATGAACTACCACCAATCAGGACGAACTGATGTCCCCACGGGCAGGCACTGTGCATTGAAAGACTATTGGACCTCAAACTTGCACCTGACCTCAAGTAGAACTCGTACATACGATCTATTGCTAAGGATGCAGGTAAAATGGTCAGCACCCTGTACCACTCCAGTAACTACCAGACTCCCCTTGCTATCCTCTAACTTTACAAGACACATGTCAGGCCTAAAATGGTGTATTCTCCACCCCGGTGGGATGTGCCAAGCCTCACGCTGCTCTATGGATACTTCCATGGAAAGTATTTGGAGGAACTACATTCCTTGGTCCCACAAATTCAAACATTCACGGCAAGGACACGCCATGCCACTCACATTTCCTCCGTATTCCATTGGTGAGAAGTAAGTTCCACATGAACAGCTTCTTCCCGCGAACAAATGTTTTGTGGAAACGACTCCCAAGAGGATATTTCCCTGATCACTACAATCTTAACCTGTTCAAGGCTAGAGTTAACTTTTATCTTCCACTCCTAGTCTTACAAATTGCCTCTTGACGTAACACTCTACCTCGAGTGGCCCCGGGCCTTATAAAAGTAGAACCTTACTGCAAAAAAAGAAAAAAAAAGAAATGACAGTAATGGGTTTAGACAAATCTTTAAGCACAGTACTAGACTGGCGTCAAGATCTCATCAATTGACAGTTGAGCTGGTTAAATGTAACCGTAAGTCCTATGCTAACAGTTTCTTCTCTCGCTCTTCTGGCTTTTGGAATTCCCTTCCGGCTCGTTGCTTTCCAGACAACTTTAAAAATTTAAATGCAATGTCAATCGCTATCCGCTGTCCCCCTGATTACTCTTTTCTGTTTCCACTCATTATTAATGTTTCTGTTCCTAATTCTCCTACACCTTGTAACCACTTGTGTTTTAGTGGCTTTATTGCCTTGCATGGATTGATACCAATTAAAAAACATGATAGAGCACAGTTCACTGACATTGTCATAGTTTGAGGCCAAGAGGGCAAATTTAGTTTTCTCATTAGTTCCCAGTTTCAACAAAGAAAAAAAAGTAGGAGGGTTTGAAGACGCCTATATATCGCGCCGTTGATGTTCTGTAGACATTTCTTCAAGGCTCGTCAGTTGAGGATTAGTTTATAGGTGAAACCTTTCGTGCTAGAATTATTCTAATCAACTGAGTTCGTTGTGCTATGTTTAAGAAAGTTATTTCTTATAAAGGTATGAATATTCTTGGACAACAGATTTCCCTTTATATTCCCCGCAATGATAGGATTTATCAGGTACCCTTACGCCTCTCGTAATTGACAAGGGTGTGGTGCTGTACATGCGCAATAAAAAGAGGGGGATTATCAAATTGTGTAGAACATTTCCCACTGTTGAGAAGATTACTAGTTTGCCTCCAATTTCCACATCTGCTACACATGTAAAGCAGTTAAAAGTAGATAATTATACAATGGGGGGAGAAGAAAAGCAGTTGATTGTGTCGGAGATGTTAATTTACTTGTGGTTGAGGTAACTGAGTGGGGGTGAAGCATTAGGTCGCTTTGTTTATGGAATTTTTGTTGCCATGTTTATTTGTTTTTTGTATATACTCGATCTATTTTCTGTTATTTTTTTTCCGGTTGACGTTTTTTTTATTATTTTTTCCAGAAATCGTTTCTCTCAAAATGTTCGCACTGAATAAATTGCCTCACACATGCAGTAATGAAAGAAAGAATTTCGGCTTTGCGGATGAAAGAGAAAAAGGAGAAAAACAGAAAGAGAAAATGATGAATAAAGAAAAAGGAAATGTAAAAAGAAAGAAAGAAATAGGGAAAGCAGAATGTTGAATAATAAAATAGAAACGAACAAAATACAAAATAATTTGATTAAGAATGATGAGAATAAAAAAGGAAACATTAGGAAAGAAAGAAAGAGAAGAAAGAAAGAGAGAAAGAATAGATGTTGAATAAAGTATATGAATGAGAAAGAGGCGAATGAAAGACATAAAACATTGGTGAAAGAAAGAAAGAAAGAAAGAAAGAAAGAAAGAAAGAAAGAGAGAAAGAAAAAGACAGAAAGAGAGAAAAAATGAAAGAAAGAGGGAAATCGGAATGTTGAATAAAGAGATAAAAAAGTACAAAATACAAAATAATTTCATTAAGAATGATGAGAATAAAAGAAAGAAAACATTGGGAAAGAAAGAAAGAAAAGAAAGAAAGAATAAATATTGAATAAATGTCTGAAAATGTTTTCATAGAGAAAGGAGAGAATGAAAAAATTAAACATTAATGTTGAAGGAAAGAAAGAGTGAAAGAAAGAAAGAAAGAAAGAAAGAAATAGAAAGAAATAGAAAGAAAGTAAAATAAATGAATAAAAACAGAAAGGTTAGAAAAGATTTTCGAAGGGAATGAGGAGAATGAAGGATGAGAAAGAAAGATAAATAAAAATATTCGGAATAAAAAAGAAAGAATCAAAGAAAAGCAGAAATGAAGAAAAAAAACAACGTTTAATTTTTAAAAGAAGAGAAAGATAACAGAAAGTAGCTTCCGAAAAGAATGAAAAAAAAAAAGAAAGAACAAACATGAATTCATATAAAAGAAAGAAAAAAAAACAAATGAAGAAAAGTGAAAAGTAACAAGGTTAAAATGTGAAAACGAGAAAAGAACAAAAAAGACGAGAGGGTAAACAGAAAGAATTTTAAAAATAACTATTAAAGAAAGAGAGAAAAAGAGAAAGCATTAAGACAGAATCGTAATGAGAAAAGAAAAAAGTGAACCAATTTAAGAGAGAGAGAGAGAGACAGAGAGAGAAAGAGAAAGAGAGAGTGGGAGAGAAAGAGAGAGAGAGAGATTAGCAGAATGAAAAAGAAAATGTTCCAGACAATTTTAGTCCTGATGGTGATTGCCTGCAGGTGCGCAAATGATGGCGGGGGTTCGCTAAAGTGTATAAGGGCGGCATATTTTCATTTTACTTATAACGTAGTAAAATGGACAAAGATGCGAAACCTGCTTCGTCACTACAGTCAGTGTTCTTTCAAATAATTACAAAGTAAGCCATCTCAACTTCGATAAACTTGTCGTCAGGATGGCGGAACGAACACGTATGCGCACGAATACGCATGCAGTACACATCCGCAGAATGAATACATGTATGAATACGTGTATATACTGGATCGGAAGAAAAGTTCGTATCATTTTTAAAGTTCAAAGACAATATTTAGATATTTTTACATAGATTTATTCAACTATTTATATGCCATTTTTTTCGCTATCTTTGAGGCAACTTCTTGCTTCCATCCTCTAAGAATTTGACATCTTTCTGGCTGAGAAATTGGTCTAAGTAGTTTTTACAGTCTTTCAGACAACTGCATTTCTTATTAAAATAATTGTATAGGGATCGGAATAAGTGGCACAAGGTGTGCATAGTAGGAGATCAAAGCCAAATTTCTGTGAGGTCTGCAAAGAGAAGTGGGTACTTGTTATGTCCTGTAGGAAGACGACACCCTTCCGCTTAGCCAGTTTCAGACGCTTTTCATCGATTGCTGCCTTTAATGGTGTTCATCCATTTAACGAGCCACAAACAAACCGCATAGAAAGACGCACTTAATTGTCTCCTTTCTGATTGTCTCAATAGCATAAATTTCAGTCACGTGTGAAACGAAATCTCCTTTTCAAATGCCACCTATTGTAAAGCGCTTTTGTTCCAATCTAATACATATGTAATTTGAACAGAAGTAGAGGTTTATCTTTTATTTCCTGTTTAGTATTGTGTTTCCAGTCCCTTCTAAAGTCTTCTTATTCTCTTTCACACCCAGTAACCCCTTGCGTGTTAGTGGGATTACTGCCTTGTTTGGGGTGAATTAATTAAGAATAATGTAAAGTTGTTTACGCTATTTACGTTGTTCGGACTGTTGTCTTCATCTTTGTTGGCATATTCGCGACGATTCGGCCGTTGTATACTCCGGCCTTCTTCAAGTGATTGGATTCTGGAACCGGACCCTTTATTTCGCTCACCGGGGTAGATTTTTCTACTTCCACGTGCCATGCCTCTTCATATAAAAGAAAAACGAAAACAAATGAAGAAAAGTGAAATGTAAAATCGAGTTTTATGTATGCACAAATCGCATTTTGGTATATAAAAATGTTTGCACACTAATTGAAAGGGGCGATGCCGGTATATATATATATATATATATATATATATATATATATATATATATATATATATATATATATATATATATATATATATATATATATATATAGTATATTTAGGCAGCAATCCTTCATTTATAGATGTTTCATTAAAGACAACAGACAAGAACACAAGAAAATTAAATAAAAAGCTTAAACGCGGTGCCTTGTCTGTCGTCTTTAATGAAAGACACAAACACACACACACATACATATAAATTTAGTTAAAGACAAATTCAAGTTGATTGTTATTTACTAAGTATGTTTAAGTTTTGGCACAAGACTGTGGCAGAAGTATGTCGGAGTTAGCTCCTCCCCAGTGCCTTAATCCTTTAACACGGGTCTCTCTCCCCTGGCTATAAATACTGGCTGACCCTTCTCTCTCTCTCTCTCTCTCTCTCTCTCTCTCTCTCTTTCGACTTAGGCCTTGGGCCGCTACCTCGCACGGAGACGAGGTAAAATCGTTCTTTTTCCACTTACACCAATATGTGACACAGATACAGCGTTTCCCAAATTCCGGGAACGCGCTAAGAACAATACACGTACGTACGAACACTTACAATACACACACATAATTTCTCCATACAAACACTATGTAACTTTTCATGTCTTTGTGTAACTCGTTATTAATATATATTTGTTTACCCATGTATATCGGTCTTGTTTGTCTTCTTTGGACGTAATGTTCGACATTCTCATGTAGCTGGACCGGCCAGAAGGAAAGTTTAACCTTCTGATATCTCTTCCCATCTTCACCCCCACGGTCCGCTGCAAGTATGAAGCAGCAAGTGAGGATCGAACTCGCTGATTAATGATTGCACTAAAGAGGACGATATTAATTCAAATACGATATGATTTCAGAAATAATATATGTGCACATTCTGGACTCTAATGCAACGAGTCGTATTTAGGTGAACATAGTACGAGAGGAGATGTAGACCTGAATACCCCATGATAAACATAAACTTTAACGCTAACCTAAAACCAACATTAAACCCTGACCTTAAAGGCAAAACACAACCATAACACTTAAAATTAAACTATAACCCAAATCCTTAAACATAAGATATAAGCCTAATGAGAAGACGATATCTAAATGTACAATTAACCCTAAAATAACAGAAGACATGACCATAAGGCTAACCACAAAACCTAACACTGATAATAACAATAACATTAGCAATAACATATGACTCTAAAATAAAAAAGTTTAAGGATAACGTTTAAATATAATGATAACCCTAATTATAACATATAACCCTATCAATGAACCAACACAAGCCATAACGCATAAGCCTAATAATAACGATAACGTAAAGTATAGCACATAATCCTAACATGAACACTAACTCATCACGTAAAACATAAAACTAACAATAAACTTCCACATGATTCATAAAGCATAAGCTTTACAATAACAATAATGCATAACCCTCATAACCCTAACCATAACACTAAACCTAGCAATAATTCTCATAGTCCTAAACCTAACTAGACCTAACAATTACCCTCCTAATCCTAACCCTAATCCTAACCATAGAAATTAACCTAACAATAATCCTCAAAACACTAATCCTAACCATAAAACTAAACCTAAAAATAACCCTTATGACCCTAACCCTAACCATAAAAAAAATAACAATAACCCTCATAAACCTAACCATAAAACTAAACCTAATAGTAACCCTCATAGCCCTAACCTAGCCATAAAACTAAACCTAACAATAACCTCCAAAATCCTAATCCAAAACATAGAACTAAGTCTAACAATAATCCTGATAACCCTAAACCTGACCATAAAACTAAATCTAACAATAACCCTCATAGTCCTAACCCTAAACATACAACTAAATCTAACAATAACCCTCATAGTCCTAATCCTAACCATAAAACTAAACCTAACAATAGCCCTCAACACTAAACCTAAAACTTAATACTTGAACTTTAAACTACCGCTAACGCCTAAATCTAACACTAAACCTAATTGTAATCATTAAGTCTAGCCCGTACCTAACCCTAACTCCAAACTCTACAATACTAACTCTAATCATAAACCCATAGTTCTAAAACAAAACATTAACTCTGTAGTTATAATAGCAACCCTAAACATAAAACTAACAAAAAAATATTACACGTTCCTAAATCTGAATAATAACGCATATCATAACCTTAAAACATAATCCTATCAAGTACCAAATCCTAACAATAAACATAAGCATAAGAATAGCTCATAATACTAACATTAGCCAGCAACATAACCATGACATATAATTGTAATCATAACCAAAACAAATCTAATAGTGACTCTAGCACTAACCATAGCTCATAACTCTTGCAATAACTATAACCATAAAACAATACCCCTAATAATAAACCTGGCCCTAAGCATATTACCAATTCTATAATTAACCCCAATACTAACCCTAAATCTGACAATAACCATAACAGTATCCCTGAAATTAACACTGTGAGTAAGATTAACCTTAACCATAACAATACCTCTGCTCCGATTTTCTTATCCCAAAGTAGTGCAAATTCTATGAAGTGTCCATTTATATTCCATTCACTTTGGAACATTGCTGACATATTTTAATGAAATCTAGTTTCTATTTCAGACATTCACAGCTTTTTTTTAAGCAATTAACATTGAAAAATTAGGAAAAAAATGAACAAAAACTATTTTCAACTCTGTATATGTTTGGTTAAACCTGAACAGCACAAATACTTAAAAATCTCACATTTAAATTATAAGTATATTCTTCAATATTGAATAGTAAAAGCAAAAAAGACAAGAGTTACTTGGTTTTGGAAAGATTCCAATGCCTATTATGTCATTTATGTACACATTGAAAAGCATCTAAATAACATCTACTGATAGCAATTTCATATAATATATATATATATATATATATATATATATATATATATATATATATATATATATATATATATATATATATATATATATATATAAGTTTCCAAGATCTTAAGATCAATTGTTCTGCTTTCATACCATCCAATCAGCCCAGGATAACTTTTACATCATATTCAGCATAATATACAGCCTCTTTCTTATAGGAAGAGTAAAACTGGATGAAGAATATCTGTTCCTGTCTATAGTCTAAAACAAATGGAGATCCTGCGTTTTCAAAAAAAGTAGAAGTAGATTACTAAGTTCATAGTCACTATTCTTATCTGTCAAAATGGTCATATCTCGCGCAAGATTCGCTAGCTCAGTCTTTACTCTTATTGTTGTTGTTGCTTATTTCTTTTGCTTTTCTGCTTCGTGAAACCTTTTATCAAATCATTCAACTGGGAATAATGTAAAGGAAGGTTTCTTAGGAAGTGATTGATCATATTGGATTGAAAGAGTTTTTCTAAGTATGTGAAAAGTACTTTATTAACACAGAAGTTTGCATTTGATATATTTCCTGGAATTGTCTTAATGTGTGCGTAAGTATTCTTTCTAACTATTCATAGCGTTCCTGTAACTATTGAGTCGTGTTTAAATGCCACACTCTTGTAATTTATATTTATAGGTCGTTATATTTGGAGAGTTTTCCAAATTATTTCGCTAACATGTTTTTTATCAGACAGTATGAAATGAACGTAGGCTCACGTGCTTGGACTGTGAAATAGATTTTAACGTTACAGGGCAAAATGACCTTACAGTTCAAAAGCAGTTTAACACCTAGATGCTAGACGGAAACAGTAGTAGATAGTAGATAGATTTCCTTTGATGCTAAGGGCCACTAAGATTTGTGATCTTCTCAAGAGAAATGTGCGATAACCAATATATATTAGTTACGTATTTTTATTGTCAACAGACATACTGTATTTTGAAGGATAAAAGAAATCTATCTCAATGATAGCACATGAACCCCGATTAATTTCAATATATATTGCGTAATTGAATAAGAAAAGGGAAAGATTTTGTTAAGCATTTCGTCCTACGAAAAGATTTCTTCACACTTAATAGTGTTTTTATCGATAGAATTATGTAAACATGAAAAAGAAGGGAAACGCTGAAGGGACGATTAACTTTGTATATATATATATATATATATATATATATATATATATATATATATATATATATATATATATATATATATATGATAAAATATAGTTTTAAGAAATGCTATATTTATGGGTTAAAGTGTTCTATAACAGGGATAGAGTGTATGTAAATATAAAAGTGGACACTGAAATCAACACCCAGATTGCGATGGTCTGTTTCATGCAAAACGTCATGGCCTGACGATTTAGTTTAACATGAAACAGATTGTCGCTTCAAGCCGGGATTAATTTATATATATATATATATATATATATATATATATATATATATATATATATATATATATATATACGATATATATATATATATATAAATATACGATATATATATATATATGTATCAAAATACTTTTATAAATTTTGGAAGCGTGTTACTAACACCAAATTTAAAATGGCATGATATTCATATCGTGAGCAGGCAGATATGATTCTTACATACGGCCTCGCGAATAGTAATGGACGCGAGACTGCACAGCTGTATTAGACTGCTTTTCCAGACCGAAAGCTTGGACCACTTAACGTGTGTTCATACTTGGATCGTCTCCGACATCCTGCAAAAAGCTAGGGCCACTTGACGTGTGTTCATACTTGGATCGTCTCCGACAACCTGCAAAAAGTGTTCTTCGTGGTAATGCATACGAGCAGATCTCGGTCTTTCTCGATCCATGGTATGTGCTAACACTGATCCTGTTTCAGCAACGCGACGATAAACAGCAGCAAAGATGGGATGACTCGGCTGCCTTTGATCTGGAAACGCAATCTGATACAACCGTGCAGCCTCGCGTCCATTACCATTCGCGCGGCCGTATATAAAAATCATATCTGCCTGCTCACGATATGAATATCCTGCCATTGTTAAACGGAACACTTCTCAGTTAACTCAATGCTAAACGTAGAAGAAGGATTAGTCACAAATGTACACGAATGACAAATGTAACCTTGTCTGAATGGCAAGACAGCGCCATCCACTGTAAACTTAGTTAAATTTAATAGCACGAAAAGGAAGGATATTTATATGGACTTTTGTTCTGTTTTGGTGTGAGGTATTCGCTCCCGAAGTATTTAAAAGTATTTTTCATACATCATATATATATATATATATATATATATATATATATATATATATATATATAGGGTGTATGAAAAATACTTTTAAATACTTTAAAGATATTATATATATATATATATATATATATATATATATATATATATATATATATATATATATAATATCTTACATTACTTGCACAAGTCTGAGTTTCACGCTGAAGCAATTTTCAAGTGCTGCAATTATATTTATTTTTATATTTTATTTTAAATAAAAATAAACATAATAATTCCAGCACTTGAAAATTGCTTCGGCATGAAACTCAGCGTTGTGCAATTAATGTAAGATGTTATGTATAATTCTTAATGTATATATTAAATAGCTCTGTTAATTAACATTGAGCACTCTTTTGTTTTCTTACACTATAGAGTATTTATATGTATACGATCGCTCGCCCGTATACCTACTTATATTTACCCATTCGGTTATATATATATATATATATATATATATATATATATATATATATATATATATATATATATATATATATATATATATATGATGGACTCTTCCGTCGAACTCGACGTATGAGGGTCAGACAGATCAGTTCCCAGAAACTGAAAGCCCGACACCCACACAGGATTTGATTATAGTGGTGAAGGCTTTGTGCAGGGCCATCCACACTTTTTGGAGGGACGAATACAGGGACCTGGTGCAACGGATGCCACCAGGTCCCCAAACGACCCTCCGCAGGTTTTGAATTCAGAGTTGTCCTTCTCCTAGACCAGTTGCCATCCAGTCTGTCCTGCTATTTCCCCATAGTTGGAGGGAGAAGAAGAGGATTCACACCTTTCCCAAGGGTGTTAGCACGTAAGTGAATGTAATGGATTCGACTGGAATTCGAACTCGGCTCTCCGATTCCTCAATCCAAGCCGTTATCCATTACTCCACGGTGCCTATATATATATTCAGTTTAACCGGTTTCGAACCTCGATCAACAGAGCCAAACCGAGGTTCGAAACCGGTTAGCTAGTCCGTTTTTCAGTTTTACTTTTTATTTATTATCATCAATTTTTCTGTTTATGGCAGTTATAAAGATTTGTACCACAAATAACATCACAAGAAATCCCAAGGCAACAAATGAAACCAAAGATAAGTTGTTTAATGAATGTCTTCTATCGGTGATGACTTACTGATGTGAGCCATGGGCGCTGAGCACCAACAATGCAGAGACTTGCAGTGACCCAATGTAAAATGGAGCGAATCATGCTTGGCATCACATTACGTGACAGTAAGTGTGACACCTGGAATCGACAGAAGGCTGGAGTGAAGGACATAATCGAGACTATCAAGAAGCGGAAACATAGACGGGGCGACCGCGTCTCTCGTCTCAGAATCAAAAGTTAGATTATTAGAGAGAACATTAGAAGGTCTTTAGAGTGGAAACCAAGGTAGTGGAAAAGAATGTGAGGGCGCCCAAAGACTAGGGCACAACGACCTGACCCGATATCTCGGCCGCACATAATCCAGCATGGCCACAGATAAGAAGTGGTGGAAGTCAATCACGGTGGGGTTTTCCCAACAGTAGGCAGATAGACAGGTATATAGATAATCGGTATTAAATTATTTATATTGATTATAGTAAGAAATGTTGTAGCTACATATGACAGTGTTCATTTGCGGATGGTGCATATTTCTATATTTTGTGTGCATTTCCTTTACCACGCAACTAGGGCAAAATGTGACAGGTGGTCTTTTGTGTGAGTTCTTGCCAATATGTTCCAGTGGTAGGTTCTGTATAATATAAGTGTAATGTAAGGGGATAATGATTTTTTTCGCGTGTGCGCGTCTGTGTGTGTATGTGTTTTGCGCCCGTGTGTGTGTGAGGCCTTGTCTTAATATATATGACTGCTTGGTTTCTGCTTCCGGTGTTTGTGTCTATATGTAAGTGAGAGACATGGAGAAGGAGTGCAGGAGATCTTATTTATAGAGGGAGAAGAAATGTAGCAGAAAGGCAAATGAAGAAGAAGAAGAAAAAACAGAGAGAGAGAGAGAGAGGGGGAGAGAGAGAGAGAGTGGGGGGGTAGGTGTAGTAGCCGTTTTTCACCTATCTGCCTTCACACTTCTGTAATGAGGGATTAATGGTCCCGGGGGCGGTAATTCCTCACTCACTGGTGGGTTAGTGGATACCAACGTCTGCAAGAATGTGATCACGGGAACTAGGCAATTTTTGTCGTTGGCCCATATATACGCCTATGGGCACCCCACGTTAAACGGACACGTATCATGTCCGTAGATGTGTGGAGGTACACACTCCCACACACAGACGCACACACACACACACACTCACACGTACACACAGGATCTGAGGATTGCCTTCGTTTGTCTTCTTTTTAGTAAATTTGAGTTATTCCCACGTATATTTATTTACGTGTGCTTATACGTGCGTGAGCATCTGTGATTGCGTCTGTCAAGGGTTAAAAATAACTAAAATGGATACCACATCTAACTCGAAGACTAAATAATGCCATAATATAGATGTTGATATTCCATGCTACTTCAAATAAAAAGTTAGGAAGAAAACACCCATCACTACTGAAAAATAGAGATGGCAGTTGGTGGATCTGAGAAACCTATTTTCCTGAAAATTGTTTTTAAGAGAAAATTTTTATAAATTTCAACCAGTGGCAGTACTGGCTGCTCGCTCAAAATTATTTGTGTGTGCACCTCTGTTTTTATTTTCTCATACAGTGGAATTAATCAATCGGCTTAGATCGAGAATTCCTATTAACTAAAGATGTCTCTCGACAGGAATCAAGTCTATATTCTCTTTCAGTCAGTTATGTGCAATGCCATTTGTAATGCATTTGCGGCCTCGAGATCCCTTGTCTCGGGGCCCCGTTCGGTTTGTAATACATGCTTAGGCGATCATATATCTTTCAATACATGACTGCCGAGGCATATTTTTTCCCGCAGTAGGTTGCCATTTATTTCTGCGGTAGATCAGGTACCATCCAAGGCTATAGAACCTGGTCTGTCTTGCTATTTACCCATACCCAGAGGGGGGAATTCTTACGTTTCCCAAGGGTATTAGCACGTAAGTGAATGTAATGTATTCGACTAGAATTCGAACTCAGCTCTCCGATTTCTCAATCTGAGCCGATATCCATTAGTCCACCCTTTACCATCGTGGAAACCACTCCTATAGCCGATATATGTCCTTACCAATTAGGCCATCAGAAACACTAATGATAAGGTAATGTTCTTACCTACATAAGAAATGCAC
Source organism: Acanthosepion esculentum (assembly GCA_964036315.1). Lineage (NCBI taxonomy): Eukaryota > Metazoa > Mollusca > Cephalopoda > Sepiida > Sepiidae > Acanthosepion > Acanthosepion esculentum. Next base: position 66,435,958 of record OZ038485.1, read on the forward strand.
AACTCTGGTTGAGACCTTTCTGCTTGCTTTATTTTCGTACCCCAAATCTAAACAAAGTAATTTTAAATTGTTTTTTTAACCTGACATTTTTTTATTACTATAAACGTTATTTTCGCCTATTCATTTAATGGGTAATTATGTCTTATATGACGGTTTACTGTGGCCTAATTGGTAACGACCCTCTTCGGCTGCAGGAGTAGTTTCCCCTGGTGGAAAAAATGAATTCGATTCCTGTAGGGAGTCATCTTGTTCTTTATCAGAACCTCTCGATCTAGGCTGGTCGACATTGTTTTTTCACGAAAATTTTAAGAAAATAAAAAGAACACAAAGTTGTCAACTCAAAAACGTCACAAAAATAATATCGGATTTAAAAATCCATTTAAAATTATATCATTCTATGTAAAGGGAAATATATTCTCAATTATTTCCGTTTGAAAGCCAGTGGATAAAAGTGTATTTATTTGTGCTCGTTCTCAGATGTTTGGTTTTCTACTTTTCCACATGTGAATCTTTCTAAAATGTCCGTATGCTACACACCAATTCTTCAAATAATGTATATACACGTACGTCAATACAGGATTCTAAATGCGTATTTTCACTTGTCTCTTCATTTCGTATTTTTGTTTTTACACCCCCAACATCTCTCATTGGCAGGCCATAAAAAGAAAAATGCACTTAGTGCTGCTGCCAGCAATGTCATGTGCAACATTTATGGTCCCCAAATTGCTGCACCTGCCGGTGACGGGAGCGCGTTTGTGGCTGTGGTTAGGGTTACGAGACAACCATCTGCAAACGATGGCTACTAATGTTTACATTTGGGGCTGAAACCTAAGAACGTTTTAACGCTGGCAATTGTTAGCAGAAGAAAAAACAAGAAAGCGACGAGCGACGACTATGTGTAGAAACCAATACATCGTTCGCGCCAGGAAAACATCAAAGAGGAAATATCAAATGCCGTCAAACTAATATTGGTTCTAATAATCCAAGCTACAAAGTAAATAGAATAAATGAATCTATCTATCTATCTATCTATCTATCTATCTATCTATCTATCTATCTATCTATTTCAGACGCTTCATTATCTATCTATCAATTTCAGACGCTTCATTTTCTATCTGTTTTTATATATCTCCATAAGTCTATCTATCTATCTATCTATCTATCTATCTATCTATCTATCTATCTATCTATCTATCTATCTATCTATCGATGGATGAACTTTTTTTTTGTCTTACCGAGTTTACCGCGAGCTGTACAAGAGCTGTATTCTTCGGAGTAAGTGTTATCTTTGTTTGCCCCCCACCATCATCTTGTGTATTCATTGTTGTCTTTCTTTGTCGTCTTATTCGTCAGAATTGCGTGTATTGTTTCGAATTGTGTTGGGGTGACGAGGGTAGGCCGACATCTTGTCGAACATCTAATCTCTTCCTGCTTCTCCTACAGAAGTAAATCCTTCGGCATGGGCAAGGCATATGCCCCTACAAAAAGGGCCAGAATATTTTTTTAAATTTGAAATGTTTGAAATATTCGAAGTTTGATCCATATGTTAATGGGAATGAGTTATTATCTGTGCCGTCTGTATTGGACATGGTGTATACAAGGACAATCTCGTTAGTAACAACGGACCCCAAAACCCGGAAGCTAAATATCGTGACTAGGGAAGTGATGGAGGAGGCTTTGAAAAGTCTTCAAATTGCAGCCCAAATTATAGCAAGAAGAAGTAGGTCAATTTGGGACATCTTATTGCCGACAGAAGAGAAAGCCAAATCGCTGGCAGGCTGTATTCTAACTACTTCGACAGTCAGGCTTCAGACAGAATACATAGAGACGAGAAAGGCAAAGGTGACTCTACATAGGGTGCCACTCTTCATATCTGAAGACCATCTTGGTTTTTTCTTTTCTAAATATGGGGACGTCTCAGACGTCTGCCCTTTTAAAAGTAAGGCCGGAATTGCCACAGGGGATATTGAAATTGCAATTACATTAAATCGAAAGCAATTTACGGAAATACCCAACACATTAATGTGTGAGGGTAGACTTGTCTATGTTGTTGTGGAGGGTCGTCGACCACTTTGTTGAGCTTGTGGGGCTGCAGGGCATTTGCCGAAGGCTTACCAGGGACAAAATTCTGCCCCAAAGCCAAAAAAGAAAAATGAAGCAGCAACATCACAGGCAACAGCACAGACAACCAAGAAAACTGGAGAGTGGCCGGAAGTCGTCAAGAAGTGACCCAAAAGTACCACCATTTCCCTTCAGCAGCAGAATGAGAGTCCCCAATCAGAACCAGAGGACCAGCAAGTAAGGGAAGTAGAAATGCAGGAGATGCCCCCACCACGGTCGTCTTCACTGAAAAGAGGGAGAGGGGAAGCAGAAGAAGAAGAAAAGGAGGAAAAAAAGAAAAAAGACAAGCAAGCTGAAGCCCCCAAAGACTCTGCCAAAACCAAGGCTCAATTAGCCCCGGCTTCGCCAGTCAAGAAGCCTGAAGAAAATACCACAAGAAGCCTTCCTTCTTCCCCTCTAAGTGCACCACTGACCCCCATTCGCAATACACCTCCTCATCAAACACCTCCTCCCAAATTGTCGACTTTTCTCAACAAGTGTCGAGCGGCCTTGAGGGCTTTTCCTCGGTCCAGTGATTCTTGGCCTCGAAAGGTCTTGTATTCGTGAATTAGTGGAGAGGGTCGCGAATGACCGTCTCTGTGAGCGGCTCGGCGTGTCGTTGGACGAGTTGCGCTCTTTCTGGTCTTGGGCGCCAGCGGCGAATTACCTCAGTAACCCTGAGTTTTCGCTTACCTGGCGATTGATCCGAAACGTGCTATCTCTCAACGACATGGCCTTCAGGGGCTGAGCGGATTTGCCCGACTGTTACCGGTGTGACCTTGGTTTAGAAGAAACGGCTTTGCACGCCTTCTACCATTGTCCTCAGGTACACCCTTTCTGGGACTATGTCGGCGAACTGACGTCTCGTATCGCTTCCGATCAGCTTGTGCTCATCGATCTCGCATAAGCGGGCGACAATGTGTCGCCCCCGTATTCTGGGGTGAAACGAATGGTGTTTCTAATGTTGCTAGCCATGGCAAGAATGGTGATCTGGATGACGCGAAAGGAGGAGATCTTGCGACAAGAACGCTATTCTCATCAGGTTCTGATCAGATACTTTCAGCATCAGCTGAAAGTGAAGATTAGAACTGATAGAAAGAGTTTGGTGTCGACAGATTTCAACGAAAGGTGGGTAAAAATAGCGAGCTTGGTTCGCGTGAAAGGGGCTATCCATGAGTTCCTTTTTTAAGTCCTCTTTCGTCACAACGGAGCGATTTTTCCGCGAACCCTCTCCCACTGGTTAAGGTAGACCCTCTTTTGTGTACCTAGTTAATGTGATTGAGTGTCGTTCCTGGCCTGTTCTCGGCTCCTTATTTCTGTTATGAGCCAAGTTGAGATGCCCAACATCCCCAGTTTGTTTTGGCCCCTTTTTTCATCTTGACTGGTTCAGTCTTTGATTTCCCCACGCCCTACATTTAGCTTTTTCAGTTGTAAATTAATGAGACCTTGCCACCAGTCCATAGAGGAAATCAGAACAGTTACCATGAAAATATTTATAGAAGAGACACAGGGAAGCTACGTTCTGGAGATGGGAAAGAGACTGAAACCGACATGACAGGTCAGGATCAATAACATTGCACATTCTTTTGGGGATTTTATTAAAATATATAGCGGGAGCACCAGACCAGCAATATTCAAAACAACGACGAATAGTAGACTTATAAATATTCAGACGAGACAAATTGTCTAGCACGACACACTGCTGAACCAACTTTCTTAGCTGGAGATTTAGCAGTTGATTTAATATACTCATCATTTCAGTTGAAAACGTTAGTCCGAGAAGGAGAAATAAGTCACTCTCCTGGAGTCATTCTCCTTTTTACCTTCCATCAGCCATGATGATGGAAAGTAAAAAGGGTTCTCTCAGGTAATTAAAAGAGAGCAGTTTCGTTTTTGTGGCGTTAAAATTAACAATCCACTCCTTGCCTCTTTTAACAACAGACTGTAGGTCATTTTTGAGATCAGCTGCCAATTTAACTTTATTGAACCAAACAGACTTACTATTAAGACCGGAATAAATACTTGTATCATCAGCGTAGATACTGAGTTGAGAACTGATGCCATTATCAAGGTCATTTGCGAAAATTAGAAACAACGTAGGTCCAATGAAAGATTCCTGTGGAACACTTGAATTTAAGATCTAGAAGAGTGGCCATTCAAGATAACTTTCATTTCGCGATTTGATAAGAAACACTGAATCAGTTAAAAAATCCCTCAGAAATACCATAACCTTTCGACTTGTTTAGAAAACCAGTATGCCAAACCCTGTCAGCTACCTTCGAGATATACACAGCAATAGCCCGAGCTTCACCATTCTAAAGCTTGACACACTCTTTCATTAATAATCGTTAACACATCAGCATGTTGATTTAGAGAAGCGAAAACCATATTGCTCATCCGAAATAAGACCTTGCGATGTGAGATGCTTAAGCTTAATCAATTCAGAGTTAATTAGAGCATCTAGTACTTTGCCAAAAAGCAGTAGAAAGACCAATAGTTAGATCAATAGTTAGAAGGATCAGACGGTTTGCCTGAGTTCTTAAAGACAGAAATTACAGTAGGGGATTTCCAACAAGTAGGAAATCAAGAAGCAGCAAGGAATTTGTTGCAGGCATAGCATGAAGTTTACATGCTTTGTGAGGATCTAGTTTAGAAATGGTAGCATAAACCATGAACGGAGTTATATACATGTCACTCAATAGAGACTCAGTTCTAAGGGGAAAGTCAGGCAATGATACTCCAGATGAGTTAAGAATAGAATTGGAAGAGAATTTACAAGTAAAACATTCTGCTTTATATATCTACTGATAGTCCTAAATATAACGGGTCTAGATCAAGCGTGTGTTTTAGTGGTACCTGATGCTGATTTAAATATACCTTTATCTTATTTTTAAAGTTAAATAAGTCAATTCAATATTCCGCAAAGATTATAAATGGCAAATCTGATTCGAGGCTGCAAGTTTAGGGATGGTAATTACAATCCTTAATCAAACCCTATAGACTGGCGTTACATTTTCATCATTGCCGACTTCTTCTCCTTCTTCTTCGTTTTCTTCATCTTCTTCATTTTTCTTCTTCTTCTTCATTTTCTTCTTCATCATCTTCTTCTTCTTCTTCTTCTTCTTCACATTGTTATACCTTTTTGTTCTGGTTTCACTTTGAACGTCGTCATAATTTTTTGTTTTACTTTTATTCAAGTTATAATTTCTTTAGTCCCGTCCCTCTCGACTCGCCCTTCTGCCCTCACCCATCTCCTTTACTTATTATTATTATTATTATTGCTGTTGTAATTCCTGTTCGTCATCTTACTACCATTCTTCTCATTTATGACCATGGCTGTTATTATATCCTCGACAAGTATTACTAATGCATTGTTTGTCTTAAAATGACTTCACCACCAAATGTTCTTCTTTTGGGAAGGAAATAAAAAGACCCCCTGGGTTTTTAATTACATGATAGCATGGCTTCTCAAGAATTTTCGTTACGCGAGAATATTCAACGACAATAACAATAAATAAATAATAACAGCGGGGAGGGGGAATGAAATAATGGAAGTATATTTTTCTGTATTCAGCCATATTAGTAAATGCGCGGAGACGCATCCTTGCACACGGACTCGCGTGCGCGCGCACACACACACACATACATACGCTAATTTACTCGTGTGTGTATATATATATATATATATATATATATATATATATATATATATATATAGATATCAATGCGATACTCTTCGATAAAAACGAATCCAGTTCTCTCAGCCACTGGCGCGTTTATCTAAAAATAAATACGCTTAAATTCACCTTCATCCCTGCCGTGCGCCCACGGCTTGGGGGTAGATTCTGCAACTGACGCCAATTCAGCCGAGTTTCGATCTTAGCTAGAAGCATCCGGGCGTCTAGTCACACTGATGAGCTGCGAATCAGTCTGTCTGTGGATGACAATATATATATATATATATGACTAAATGCGAACGTAATCGGAAGCGTAACATTACACTTAAATTTAAGGCATTTCTCGTGTGCTTAATACCTTTATGCTATTCAAAAGGTTCAGGCACATTTCGTAATTTCAGTAGAAGAAACATAGAGAATTCATTGGCCAAACATTTAGTTTTACTTTCAGTTGAAATTTATAAAATATTCTTATTAAAACAGATTTTCAAGAAATTAGACATCTCATTTCCACTAACTGTTATCGCTCTTTGTATTAAGAAAAGTAGATTAAATGGGTATTTCCTACAAACGTTTCTTTATTTTTATTTTTGGTAAGGTTGAAAGTTAACAGATTGATTATATTATTGCTTTTAGTTAATTTTCTAACTTAAATAGTTTGTTTTGTTGGAAGTGCTCAATTAATGTGGATTTTGTTATATAAGTCTATAGACTCTGCTGGAGGATCGTATTTATCGTCGCTAAACTTGCTGCTTCGATTCTGATTTGCCCCTTACCATTTAGAGTCCCACACACTAAAAACGCGATACCTAAGATTTAAAATGAATTTTTAAAAATAAAAATATCGTACTTGAAGCTTTTATTCTAGTTTTAATTTCAAGCTAATAGATTAAATTTAATATTTCCAATAATCAAAATACTTGGCTATATTTAAAAAAATAATTTAAACTGAATGGAAAGAATTTCTTTGTTTTTTTTTCTAAAAAAATGATTAAGATGTAAAAAAGTATTTTTACCGAGATTTTCTGAAAGAAAATATTTAAAAAAGTAATTTCATTTATATGCGAATAAGTCCTGAAAATTTTCTTAAAATCCGATAATTATTTGATTTTTGAAAGAATGTGTTTATTTACGGTAGAAAAGACGCTAAATGTCCTATACTAACCTTTGGTCCACACATGATTTTTAACCAAAATTTCGAGCGTGCTAGAAAGGATTAAAAATTTATCAAAATAATCAAAAAATACTTTGGCCTTACCTCTTAATAGTAATATAAACATTTTAACAATAATACTTTGTTTTATGAAGTTTGGGCCTTTTTCATCATGTTGTACTTTTTTTTTTGAAAACTTTTGGAATTACCTAATTTAGAGTAATTCAAATTTATCCCGAATAAACTTAAATTTATTTTTGTCGCATTAATAACAATATCAATTATTGGTATTCTTGCAAACATAGGTCAAATATTTATATTTGTTTATTTTTATTTCTTTTAATGGTAATATTAGCCGTTTTGTTATACGGAAACATTTGGCATTTATTGACCGAGCAGCCAGTTCTATTGTCGGCTGAAATTTGTCTTTCACTTAAAACAATTTTTCAGGAAAATATTTATCTCAAGTCCAGTAGCTCTTATCGCTCTTTGAAGTACTGATGAGATTTTCCTTCCAAACTATTCTAATTTAGGCCCAGTCAGAGTTACAATGACTAAAATATGTAAATTATAAATGTCCCAATCCGAGGGAATGAACTGGGGAATTCAATCAGATTGGAATCGCTATTACACGCTAATCGACTCACGGAAAACTTTATAAGCACGCTCCTCCTTGCATGCCATTCGTGTTGGCTGCGTTTCACTTTCCATGTTATGTTGATTAACAGTGCAACTGTTTTTTTCCAAGCCAAGTGACGTTTGGACATAGACTGTTTTTTTTATACTTGTATCGTCGTCGTCGGCACCCACTCGCATCGGGACAGTCATCCTTTCTTCTTGTTCCCTTACGCTCCTTTGTTGTTGGTGACAGAGTTGGCGGTGAAGGCTCAAACTGAAGAGTCGTGAGCAGGAGTCACAGAGGTGTCTACACATGCATTCTTGTTTTATATACAAGTTGAAGACAAACATTTTTTAATCAGTATCACCCCATGCAAGACAGTAAAGCCACTAAGATAAAAGAGGTTACAGGGTGAGATTCGTTATGAGCTGAGAGAGAAAAGGCCATCATAACTGTCACTATCTGCCGTCCATGTCAATAGAAACTAGCCAGAGCATGGCTGAGAACAGAACATAATGTGCCCTAGAGATACCTAACTATGCGTGACATGGCACTACAAATAACCCGATATTATGCGAACAGAGCAACATTTCTAAGCGCTACCAAAGATTTCGGGCTCCTAACTGCTAGTTCGAGGAAGCAGCCAGCAGTCGATAACTTCACAATGAAAAGTCACAACCACTGGTTAATCAGATCTCAAAAAAAATTATGATACTTAAATCATTGCAACCCAGGTAGAAGAAAGAAAGAAAGAAAGAAAGAGAACCGGTAAACCATATTCTGAACAGGGAACAAGGGATGAACCTCTACTCCTGTTCAATAGACATGGAAGGAGTGCGTGCCGGACGATTGGTGAGCCTATCTACTCCTATTATCCTGTAAAAATATACTGTGGAAATATTTTTAAAGATTGCTAAAAACTGTCTTTCCTTTTCCTTTTTCTTTTCTGAAAATCGGGATCTTCTGGAAGTGTTGCATAATACTGGAATAATTACCTGAAACCTTTTGATTAATAAGTACCCTGATGCTACAACATGCATGGCTTTCATGGCTTCTGATATCGATTAATTGGAGTTATTAATATGTACATGTTTTCTATTCTTTTGGCGAATTAAGGTGGGCGATAGTAAATACCTGTTCAGTGTCACAGATTGGCTTGTCCTTTGTATGATCTTAACCAGTTAGGCATCTCCCCTAGGGTCTCAGGTATTATGCATCTCTGTTCATGAACGAAAGTGATGTGGAAGCATATTGGCCGAGTGAAATATTATGTTAATGCATTCCTTATTTCGGAAACATTTAAAAAAAATATATAAACTTGTTAAACTATAGTTCACTCAATACAAGGCTCAAGTGTCATTCAAGATAGAGGTTACGGAATGAGGTGTAAGATATGAACGCAAGAGGAGGAAGTAGGAAATGAAAAATATGAGAATATAGCGGAGAGATAACGGCTGAAACCAGAGGTTAAGATTTTAATGTTCGGGGAAGATTCCACACGGGAGTCTGTTCTACGATGTAGCGGTTCTTTGGAAGAAGCTTTCCGGATGGAACATCATTTTTGACAATCGAATATGGAAGGGGGAGATGACTGCAGAAGTGTCAGCAATTCGCCTTTTTTGGTCTGATCTGACTTTTGTAAAGTGTTAGATGTCAGTCGTCAGGGATTTTCTGGAGAGGTAAATTGAGCCGACCTTTTTACCAATATCTTTAGCAATGGATCGTATATATGAGTTTCACTAGAAATCTAGAGTAAACTTGATGTGAAAAGCAAAGGACCTCATTAAGATTTCAACCAATCATCGTGTACGCCTATTGCCCATCATGTAATATGTAACCATTTACTGTAAACCTCCTATATC
>OZ038485.1:66450368-66512442 GCA_964036315.1 Acanthosepion esculentum
GTTCTGTAGAAAACAATAATCCGTAGAACCAACACAGTGATCAGGCGGTGTTGATTCCTATATCTATTCAGTCTATATGTATAAACATCCTATTCTCAACATTGTGTACTCTTCCACTGTAAATATAACTGGTTTTAAACTAGAATAAATACGCAAAAATTCGCCTTCCTCTCTACTGGGCGATGACAGGTCAGGAGTAAAATCTCAGACTGATGCCAAATCAGTCGGGTTTCGACCCCGGCTTCAGGCTAACGGATGTCTAGCCACACTGATGAGATGTGATACAGCGAAACAGTCTATCTGTGGATGACAATATATATATATATATCTGTATTTTTATTTATATATATATATCTGTATATATATATATATATATATATATATATATATATATATATATATATATATATATATATATATATATATATATATATATATATATATATATATATATATATATATATATATATATATTAAGGATTATAGCTGATTAGAGCAACCTAGCGCGGTTTCGACCTCTACGGTTTCCTCAGGTGGTTTGTTCAAAATATCAACTACACCGAGCTCAACAACTTAAGCACTTTCGAAACCGGAAATAGTGAGGGGGACAAAATAAAAACCCGGAAGTAGTGGGAAAAAAATTAAATTTAACCGGGTTGAAATTACCCCATGCTGAACTTCTTAAAATGTCTGCATTTGGTCATGATCTCTGATCGAGCATTTTAAGAAATTTAAAGACTAACATAAAGGTCGAGAATACGTGTAGGCTATGCCAGGAAGAGAAACTGTCTATAGAAACATATAAAAACAGAAATGAACTGCTGAACATTTCTGTTTTTATATGTTGCTATAGCCAGTTTCTCTTCCTGGCATAGCTTACACGTATTCTCGACTATTATGTTAGTCTTTAAATTTCTTAAAACGGTCCATTTAATGCTTGGACTATATATTGTTTAACATGCATCCATGTATGTATGCTTTAGTTCGTGTGAAAAGTGAAATACAATGAAAATTTTTAAACTAAATCTCTGTAGTAAATAATTGACCCAGCCAGGCTATAAACCAGCGATTTTAATTGGGATTATAAAAATCCATTTAAATAATCCAGGTTAAGTTCAGAAAATTTCATTTTGTTTCTTTCTGTTAAAAATATTCTCCTCAAAACGATGCCAAGCATTTTTGTCGTTTTTGTGGGAAAAAAAATTGGAAGTTCAGGCTACCGAAATATTTTATGAAGATCTATTCTTACGCAGACTTTTCATGCTGCTATCAACTGCATTGAAATTTGATAACAACTTGAACTTCCACATGAATATTCTAATCACACAGTCTTGCGTGCATTTATTCATTTATGTGCCTGAAAACACAGACAGACAGACACACACACACACACATATATATTTATATATATGTAGTATAGTCGTGAACAGAGTGAAAAGAGTGGCAAAGCCTATACGCAATGTGCATTTACACTTGCAAATAATTTAGAGACAAACCAGTTATATACGAATAAGATAGTATATTATAATGTTTTAATAATAATGTAATAACAAATATATACAAACATTACTATTTCTTATTACTATACACGTAAATCTGCTATTTCTGCGCATGACGATAAACTACGCCCGGCAGCAATCCTCTGATCGGAGATTGGAGGTTTTGCGGAACATGGGACCATCTTTTAATTGCTGTTGTTCCCAGGTCCATTCTGACTTGAGTTGGTAGCACCTGTAAGGGTCCCAGTTATAGGCAAATAGTGAACACTCAAACAAAAACAAAACACTATGAAAGTACTAAAAATACCAGCAATACATTTTTATATAAAATAAATTAGCAACGGTACCTATTATTTTTGTAAAATTATCAACAATAACTATTTATAGCAAAATTAGCAACAATAACTATTTATAGCAAAATTATCAACAATAACTATTTATAGTGAAATTAGCAACAATAACTATTTATAGCAAAATTAGCAACAATAACTATTTATAGTAAAATTAGCAACAGTAACTATAGTAAAATTAGCAACAATAACTATAGCAAAATTAGCAACAATAACTATTTATAGCAAAATTAGCAACAATATATTTTTGGAGTAAAATGACCAGCTATACATTTTATAGCAGAATTGCAGTTTCTTTTACACGTCCTTTGTAAAACTATCAATTCTTTCTTTTTTTTTTTTTTAATAATGTACGGATAAAAAAATATTTTCTGCGTCAAAAAAGCAATGAAACCAAAAGAATTATCGCTTGTGGAACTCTCTTCCGGCTTCTTGCCTTTCCGTCTGAGCTTCAAAAAATGCAATGTCAATCGTTTTCTTCTGTCTTCTTAGTTCCTGCCCTCTCTCCTTAATAATGTTTTTCTTTTTCACATATTTTCTCACACTTAACTCCTTGCGTCTTAGTGGCTTTATTGCTTTGTTTGTGGTGAAATGATTAAAAATTATTTCCCCCAAAACACGCTTTCTAATTTTCATGGTATTTCTTTAGTGTAAATGGAATATCTTTATTTCCTGTTCGGATACTAATTCCTAAGTCATATTTCGGTTCGGACTGTGAATGTGACAGTAAAAGATGAGGACAACAATCCGGATAATGTAAATAGTATAATTCCTACGTGAAGATCTTTACAAACTAACAGCAAACAACACATGGCAGATGTGTTTGAAAATGAACCTTGACACGCATGATTAAGGTTAATAATTTCTTTTATTGCCAATAAAGATTTCTGAGTTTTACATTTCATTTGTCTTGCCTTGGTATGAGATTATGAAGATCTAATTTTCAGGACAAATGAATCTTTTTTGTTTTGTAATTATGGCCAATTGCGATCCATTTTATGATCGTCGACGGCTACTTCAACTATGTGTGAATAATTTGTGCGTAATCTATCTATCTATCTATCTATCTATCTATCTATCTATCTATCTATCTATCTATCTACTTGAGTACAGTGCGAGATTATATGATTAGTTTTTAAGCTAAAAATAAGGTATCGCACGAGACACAAGTCATGTTTTTGAAAAGGCTAAAAATCGTATTTTCCTTGACCGCTTGCCCTATAAACAGATAAAATATTTTCTGGAGGAGTTAAACTTCATGCATTTTCGGTGACCGTAACCTACCTAGCAGACCTACATTCTCAAGATACCTTTAGTTAACATTAACGGTAGAGGCAAGACCCTTTTGCCTGAACCCGAGCCTAGATTCTTTCTTTCTTTTGTATCTAAATCTTCGTATCAGATATTTTGATAAGTGGTTTTTCTCACCATTTTCGGGTAGCTTTGTACAAAAACGAATGAAGACTATTTATTTGCTATACAATATGCCCAGTATGATGTCTAGTACCGCAATATTTGACTACGGGAGGCGGATTAGTATTGCTCAGAAGCTGGAGTCGCATTATACACGAGGTATATGAAAAATCGGGTCACTCTATATATAAAAGAGGTTTATACTCGAATTTATACGGATCAATTTCTCTTTCGCTATATATATATATATATATATATATATATATATATATATATATATATATATATATATATATATATATCTTCAGTGACATATAAATATATATATATATATATATATATATATATATATATATATATATATATAAGTGAACATTGACGTCAACCCGCAGACGCGACAGACTGTTTCATGCTAAATGCAATCATCAGGCATGATGATTGCGTTAAACATGAAACCGTCTGTCACCTATGCGGGTTGACTTCAATGTTGACTTATATATATATATATATATATATATATATATATATATATATATATATATATATATATATATATATATATATATATATATATATATATATATATATATATAATATAGAAAAAACAACTGAAAAGTTGCAAATTAAAAAAAATTGAATGTTTTTTTTGTGAAAGTATTTATTTATATTTTATATATATATATATATTTGATATTTCAGATCGGCCCCGATCTTTCATCAGAAATGGCTGTTTTCAGAAGTTTGTTTACATTAAGTAGCGTCCGTCGCGAGACGCGGACGTCACGTGATATGGAATGCAACTGTGTTTGAATATTTCTAACGTAAATCTAACTGTAGTAATATTTTAGATGTTGTTTAAAAATTTTTTTAACTATATCTAACAAAAAGTTTTTGTTTAACTATTGAAATATTTATAAAGATTTAAAATACCCAAGTCTTTCTTTAACTCTAGTTTATATGTATTTAATTTTAAAATCCAGTATTTTTCATTTTTTCTGCGTGTGTATGTGGAACTGAAATCAGAATCTATCAATACACATTTACAGTTTTCTAATGAGTGTCCTGGTTGATTAAAACGTTCAGCTATGGGGGAATAAGGATTGTTTTGACGTATAGTTAGTTTATGATCCAGATTCACCAATATATCCACTATTGGGACATATTGTGCAGAATAAATAGTAGATTATGTTATGGCTATCACAGGTGAGGCGAGGTGGGTGTATCTTGATATTGGTGTTGGGTACAGAAAATATACTATCGATTGTTAAGTGTTTGCAAACTAAAAAACGAGGTTTGTTACATTTGTAATTTCCTGATTGGTTTGTATTGTTTAGATATTTGGTATCATATAATAATAATAATAATAATAATAATAATAATAATAATAATAATAATAATAATAAATATATATATATATATATATATATATATATATATATATATATATATATAAAACTAATGTTCAACCAATACATAGCCCAAGGCCCACAGAAGGTAGAGGGTTACTGTGACGAGTGTTAGAAGTATAGTCCTGAAGCAGACTTTAGAAGGAACCGGAAACCCAATTCTAAACATGAAACAAGATCAAAAGACCAGGGAGGAGTGTTACTTGATCCACTTCCCAAAATCACTATTTAAATGCCGAAACACCAGAAACTCAAGGGAAAGGTAAAAAAAAACTACTTCAGAAACGATATCCAAAGTTTCTGTTTGAATTGCTGTAAGTAAACTCATCCGCATCCATCTTAAATATCTTTTACTCGTGATATATTTTAGCGACATTTGCATAACTTGAAGTAAAAATATTGCAAATTCTTTGATAAACTAGAATTAATAGCTATCTTTAGTTTGTCAGTAAAAATATTGTTTAAGAAATGCCGCTATTTTACTATTTATTGCAAAGCAAATTAGCACATATTTTAAGATAGCCGTTGGAAAAAAAATCTTTTATAACCAGTATTATAAAAATAAAACGATCAAAATAAATATGAATTTGTCATGTTGATATAATTTCAGTTATGAAATTATTTAGAAGTATGTACATCGCTGCTTTTTAAAAATCTCTAAGATTTAAACATTCCTAACTAAAGAAATGGCAACCTACTGCGGGAAAAAAACTGCCTCGCCAGTCATGTATCAAAAGATACATGATCGCCTAAGCGTGTATCACATATAACTGACTAACATATTGATATCATTTCAGTTTATGAAATTATTTAGAAGTTATAACGGCTAGAAAATTAAAATCATTGCTTTATAAAACCTTGAGCCTATACTAGCCTAAAGTTTAATACAGTCCCGTATATATGTTGAAACATAAGAAGATACAGCCGAGGGTCACTGTAGTGGACAACGGATTGCATTTGTAAATTTCAGTGTTGCAGAGGAGAAATGAAAACGTCTGAAATAAGACAAATAGTAGAAAAGATGCTGTGGCAATGAGCACCCAGCCACAACCACACACTTTCATGTGCCACGGCCGAGCGAGAGTGTGTCACTCAAAAATTCGCATGTTCAACCACATTCATCTGCTATTAAGGTTTGCTGAAGTTTGATTCTGTCGTTTCCATGGGTCAAGAAAAGTGGCATGCTAGTGATGAAACTATTTTCAATATATTTAGGGAACTAAGAAAATGCACAAGAGGCATGAAGCAACAAAAATGTGGTTCTACAGAAGGATGATGAGAATGCCACGGATGTTTTAAGGAAAATTGGAAATCATAAGGACACTCATACTTAACATCAGAAAGAGATAGCTGACATTTCTAGAGTAGATAATGAGAAAAGAAGACTTGGAAAATTAAATTGCCTAGCGAGAATAGGGTTTAAGGGGGATATCAAAAAGAAAAAAGTTATTAAGAGCTACAAAGGAGAAGACATGGTGGATGGCCATGATTACCAACGTCCTGAAGGGACACAACATAAAGAAGAAAATATAGAGTATTGTGTTCATGCCTATCACCGGCTCACAAATGAAACACCATCCACCATAATTTTTCCGGTTTCATTTTCCTCTGTGTATGTGTGTGTGTGTGTGTGTGTGTGTGTGTGTTTGTCTATGTGTGCGGGCATGCGTGAGAGAGAGAGAGAGAGCAAAAGAAGTTATTCGATGAAAAAGACTTAAAGTTGCGGATACGTTACACGTATATTACATACGATAATCAAATGAAAACTTCCCTATTGTGAAAATATTGCTGACACGTACAAGCCTTGACAAAAAAAAAAGTGACGCGAAACATGTATAATAGCGAAAGAAAAAATATCTAGAAGAGGTGATTACAAATTACAGACATGTCAAATCCCACAAAAGTATTTAAAGAATGTTAAACACACACACACACACGCACACACACACATGTGTGTGTCATCTATTTTGTTACACACACACACACACACACACACACACACATATATATATATATATATATATATATATATATATATATATATATATATATATATCTCATCTACAACACACACACATACATATACAAATATATATATTTATATATGCATACGCTGTATATTGTGTCATCATAGCACTCCTTCGGAAGTGATTTTGTCATATATATATATATATATATATATATATATATATATATATAATCTCCAACTGAAATGTTGAGACTGATACTTACGTATCTATTTATCTATCACTGCAGTAATTTATATATATATATATATATATATATATATATATATATATATATATATATATATATATATATATATATAGGATG
This sequence comes from Acanthosepion esculentum, assembly GCA_964036315.1. NCBI lineage: Eukaryota > Metazoa > Mollusca > Cephalopoda > Sepiida > Sepiidae > Acanthosepion > Acanthosepion esculentum. The sequence continues at coordinate 66,457,371 of OZ038485.1, forward strand.
AACCAAAAGTAGGTGGACAAAAGGTTGAATAGGATTCGTGTTAGTGCTATATTATAAATATATGATCAGACCAGTCCATCAGTAACTTGATGAAACATTTCCGGGAAAGTGGATTGTTGGCCGAAGTGTTGGCGATTTGACAAATTGCACCAGAGATGCATTTCAAGAAATTAATTCACAAATTTGCGTGTGCAAAAATGTTTGTCGAAGGTAGAATTAAAAACCGTGTAAATTGTAATGGACAGAAATTTTAGCACCTGCGTTGAAAAAATTGAATTGCATATGTAATAAGTGTGTATCAAAATTTAATTGTATTAGTATGTAATCTCATAATAAATGTTCTCTTACTGTCTACCTACTTTAGGTTCACCCTGTATATATATATATATATATATATATATATATATATATATATATATATATACAAGTATAGGATTAGTATATACGGAGTAAATTCCAATAACCGACAATTATTATTCTTAAAAGAGTGCTCAATACAGAGTAGAGCAGATACAATTATTTATTTAAATATTATAACATAAATATGTTATAAAATCACTACAAAAATATGTTATAAAATCACTACAAAAATAGTCATTTATTCTGCATTCAACATCCTCACTTGATAAGACACCAGAAGTGTTGAAACAAAATGGCTATTTTTGTAGTGATTTTATAACATATTTATGTTATAATATTTAAATAAATAATTATATATATATAATATATTATATATATATATAATTGATATTAATAAATGTTATCTGATTGATGTTACCTTCAGGATTACACTTCAGAGTTTCGTAGGCGGACCTGTCTGCCCACTATTTAGAGGAGGGTATCAGCAATTTATATATATATATATATATATATATATATATATATATATATATATATATATATATATATATATGCAAGGTAACCAAAAAAGTTCTGTCCGTTTTCTGATTAGTCATTGAATGAAGTTGAAATATATACAAAATGCGTGTAGCAATTGTTTTCAAATTCGCACAGCCGGAAGTAGGAACATCAGACATTATAAAAAACACACGCACTGTGTCCGGCCATCAGTTATAAGCCGGACAGCTGTGAGAAGGATGGAAGTGTCTAGAGATCTCGTGCTCGGGGCTGTTTGCTTTACGACTTCACAGTGGGCTTATCAGCAGCTACATCAAGTTGCCGCATATGTCAAGCATTTGGGGATAATGCTGTGGATGAACGTACTGCAAGGGGTTGCTTTCGAAAATTCAAGTCGGGAGATTTGTCTCTACGTGATGAGCCTTGCAGTGGACGACCACAGGTCTTGAATGATGGAGTCCTGAAGGCGGCCATTGAAGAGGACAGTAGTCTAACGTGTGGTGAACTTGCAAGACAGATCAACATTTCCGAATTACAGTTAGACTTCACCTGCACCGCCTAGGTAAGACGTACAAACTGAGCAAGTGGGTTCCGCAAACGCTGTTGGAGGTCCACAAGGGACAAAGTGGCAGCCTGCGTATCGCTGCTTTCCCGCCACTGTACCGCATCCTTATTCAATCGAGTGCTTACCAGTGATGAAAAGTGGGTTCTGTACGAAACTTCCAAGCGTTCCAGACATTGGTTTTCTCCTCAGGATGCTGTCCCTCACACCGCAAGACCGCCTATGCACACACGAAGATTATGCTTTGTGTCTGGTGGACAGGTCGTCAAGTGGTTCATTATGAACTGCTACCAACGGGCCAAACGGTCACTGGAGACCTATACTCACAGCAATTGAAACATGTGCAACAGTCATTGCGCCAGAAGGAGCCAGCAAAGGTGTGCTTTTCCTCCATGACAACGCCAGGCCGCATGTCGCGCGAGTGATCAGGGATACCATACAGCAACTTGGGTGGGAGACTTTGTGCCATCCACTTTATTCACCTGACCTTGCGCCGATTACCACCTCTTCCAATCCCTGGATAATCATCTTCCTGGGAAACCCTTCTCCAATGAAGCAGACTTGCGCAAAGCCCTCACGGACTTCTTTGCGTCAAAACCCTCCGAATTCTACCGCAAGGGGATTGAACAGCTGGAGACACGTTGGCAGAAGGTGCTGGATGCCGATGGCGATTACTTCGAAGACTAAATATAAGTTACACATACTGTGAAGCGTTTTCTTTTTTTCCTTTAAAAACGGACAGAACTTTTTTGGTTACCTTATATATATATATATATATATATATATATATATATATATATATATATATATATATATATATATATATATATATATATCTTGAATGTCTCAGCCGGTGATCGTGAATTATACTAAAGAGGTGCCTACACAAACTGGTATATCGACTAATTATAATGTTTATAGTAATACAAAATAATGTTGGATTTTAAATAAAATACATTAATTCCTTATCAGTAGTTTTGTTTACGTTTCGGATACGAAGATAAAGGGCCCAACGAGAGATGTCTATTACTTAAAACAAGATACTGAACCTTGCCTTACTGTGGGGTCATTCGTGACAGAACTGTCGAAAGCGCAACTTGCTCGAAGGTCCTCGCCCCAAGCGGAATAGTGGGTCAAACCCAGGCGTTAAGTGGCATTTTCTTTGTTCAGACTCGAATGCCCAGACAGGCAAAAATGATTGACTGTTAAAAATCAAACAAATGAAAAAAGAAAAAAATTGAGCAGAAGAAAACAAGGGTCTCCACTCAGACACTGTATCCGCTAAATATAACGTTCATATTATTACGAAACATCTTATTCCTGGCTCCTGCGGTGGGCTCTTTATTGGGCCTTCATCACAATAAGTAGGGAGGAGTAGATGCGATAGGCAGCAATATGCTACAGAAGAACTCAAAACTGATCGCAGCATTTAAATATTGCATTAATATTTTAAGCTTACCTTCTAAAAGTTCAACGATAATTCTACTGCCACTTAATTTAAAAACATTTTGATGTACATAGGTTCTTACTTTCCGTATAAACAATTATTTTTATTTCATAGGCGACTTATGCTGGATTTCGCAATTAATTTCAATTATTCCAAAATATAATTCCGAGTTATAAAAATTATTATCGTACAAAATCTTTTACCGCAAAAAAATCATATAAAAAAAGCAACAACAAAAAAAAAAAAAAAAACGCCAAAAACAATAGCATTAATAAAAACTTGGGAATCCAAAATTTCAGGATTGCGGGTCGGGATCCGGCCCGGGATGTTTTTAATTTGCTCACGGAGTCGGCCTAATTCCAAAATGGTATGATATGTTGGGCTACGGTATCTAGGGGAAAAGATGAAAACACGTACAATTTTATTTGGAAAATTTGAGGACAGTAATTGTTTCATTTGAACTTGAGATGTTGAGGATTTGTGTCCTTCTAATTGTTTTTATTAGTAGAAGCCAAGATGGCAGAATCCGAAAAAAATCGTAAAATGAAAATTGCGAATACAAAAAATGGCAGACTGACATTCGTATTATATATATATATATATATATATATATATATATATATAATTCTGCTTGTTCCTCCTTTAATTATCACGACCGTTACACCCTATCAATACCTAATAAATAATTTTGATCGCGTGGAAAGACGGAAAAGACATATCAGAGACGTAAACTCGGTTTCAGTGAGAAAATGAAAGAAAGAAAGGTTTAGCGTTTGTTTCAACGAAATGGAAAGAGTTGTCAGTTACATATCTTTACATTTGTATCCCCTTACTTCTTTAAATAATGACCAGCATTCATATTTATGATTGTTATTGCAGCATTTTGCTAAAGTAATCAAGCTCAAATATTTAACAATGCGATATCGGATATTTTATTGTCGTAGAACTCGCCATGAGTTTATACAATCATCAACTTAAGAATTAAGATTCGTCAAAAAATTAAAAGTGAAAGTTTTCCATGTATTTCTAGGATGTATATGTTTCGGAAGATGAAAATAAAGCATGGAACTGAAAATCACCATATATATATATATTAATGTATATTTGGGCTGCAAGCATTCTTTTTAATGTTTCGTTGAATATGACAGACAAGGAAAATTTAATGAAGTACTTTATTAATTAATAAACGCACCTACTCGCGTTCAAAACAATACAAAGACACATACAATCAAACATGAAGAAAAATTAACAACACCCAAAAAGAAACCACCTTAAAAATGGTTAAAGAAGAGGTCGAAAGCGCTTGGGACAATGGACAATATGGACATTTTTTGCCCTCTCTTATTCCCAACAAAAAAAATTGTAAGAATAATGGAAAAACTAAATAAAGAATTAGTTAAATCTGTCATATTCAGCGAAACACACACACACACACACACACACATACATATGTGTGTGTTTATGTGTGTGTGTGTGTGTGTGTGTGTGTCTAACAAATATGTATTTATGCATAGTAATTTAAATATTTTAAAATGTTATTTAATGAACTTTTTTAGAAAAGTCTTGACACCATTTTGTCGATTTTTAAATTCGTATTACAAACTTCTTAATCTTTGCATAGGAACAAATAATCATCTACTTTCAGGCATTTGGTTCTATGAATAATGTATATAGATAAAATAAATACCAATATGTATAACACCATCAATGAAACCATCATTAGTCTGAAGAAGTTCCTTCTAGGAACGGAACACGTTTTTCCATTTTGCCGATCCCATATATCACGACCACAAGTTTTGTACTCCATTAAGACCGTAGAGGTACCACATATACTGTACCCTTAGCAATATTGACGTGTTTTTGGCTAGATAGACATGACGGGGCGCAATCCACTTCATATAGCCTGACGTGCTTTTACCAATTGAGCCACAGAGGAGCGTTTCGGTTAGCAAGGTCGATTTTACTGTTTTTAAACTACAATTCTCCATGATTTTCTCTCATACATTCATATATCTGCTCGATGCGTATCCAAATGTAAACAAATAACATCATACACTATGAAATGGACAAAGTCCGACAATTATTTTAAGACATTTTTTATGTTTATACGGTTCAGTATAGGATACAGGTTCGATTCCTGTCGGAGGAGGCATAATTTCGATGAAAATTTCTCGGACATTCAGACCGGTAAATGTTGTTAATACTGTTTATTATAAACAGAGCATTTACTTAAATATTCATAAAGAACGTATAAACATAAAAAATGTCTTAATATATATATATATATATATATATATATATATATATCAATTATGTAGTGCGTATTCAATTTATGTAACGTAAATCATTCATACGAAAAACAAATACTGAAGCTAATTATATGGCAAGAATCACTCTCGCAAACAATATTTAATAATAAAATACAATCAACTTCGAATCCGTTAATGAATGGTATGATCCTTGTTTATAAATTCCGGTTTTATCAGGTTTTATTTTTTCTACTAGCCGGGCTTTCAATCGTTTCGAACGACCATCATCAGGTAGACATTTCAGTGTGTTTTTGTTAAATTCCAGGTAAAAATGAGATATCGAAAGATAGTGCAGACCGAAAGAAGTGTTTTTTAGCAATGTGATATTGTTAAATGTAAGAATAATTTTGGAGCGTGCAGTCGCGACACTGAGGTTGAAATTTTTTTTTTTTTAAATTTGAAAATTGTGCGTTCTTGTACTGAAGAAAGGTGGCATGAACTAAATTGTTCAATAATTACAGTAATGTCAGTTATTATCAGGCTAGTAGAAAAAATAAGACCTGATAAAACCGGAATTTATAAACAAGGATCATACCATTCATTAACGGATTCGAAGTTGATTGTATTTTATTATTAAATATTGTTTGCGAGAGTGATTCTTGCCATATAATTAGCTTCAGTATTTGTTTTTCGTATGAATGATTTACGTTACATAAATTGAATACGCACTACATAATTGATATTAAAATAACCTGATCCTAAGTGCGAATTCCTGATAATAACTGTGACATTTACTCTAACTATTGAACAATTTACTTCATGCCACCTTTCTTCAGTACAAGAACGCACAATTTTCAAATTTAAAAAAAAAAATTTTCAACCTCAGCGTCGCGACTGCACGCTCCAAAATTATTCTTACATTTAACAATATCACATTGCTAAAAAAACACTTCTTTCGGTCTGCACTATCTTTCGATGTCTCATTTTTACCTGGAATTTAACAAAACCACACTGAAATGTCTACCTGATGATGGTCGTTCGAAACGATTGAAAGCCCGGCTAGTAGAAAAAATAAGACCTGATAAAACCGGAATTTATAAACAAGGATCATACCATTCATTAACGGATTCGAAGTTGATTGTATTTTATTATTAAATATTGTTTGCGAGAGAGATTCTTGCCATATAATTAGCTTCAGTATTTGTTTTTCGTATGAATGATTTACGTTACATATATATATATATATATATATATATATATATATATATATATATATATCTATATATATATATCTTCGTCAGCTTTTTCAGTCTTCAGACTAATTATGCTTTTATCGATGAAATCGTTTTTTATATATGTAGCGGGATGATTGTAGAAATGCAAAAAACACCGGTTTTCATTTAATTTTAGGGACGAAGCGCGTTACTGAGGATTTTTATATATTTTACCATTCGCTTACTCGCTGATGTGTATCTTACAGACACACACACATATACATATACATACACACACACATACACACATATGATATTTTCCTTTTGAATTCTTGCAACCAACACTTCTCCAGAATGATAACGTTTTAGTCGTATTTTGAAACTTGTTCTCCTCCTCATTTACTATTTGCATCTCGTGAATATCGCCTTTCGTTTACCTTTTTGAGTCATTAAATTCGTTCTGTGGTATCAAATACTTATTCATATACATACATATATATATATATATATATATATATATATATATATATATATATATATATATATATATATATAAGGCTCAAACATTAATATTCCATTGTTATAATTTATTACATTGGAATCGTAATCACGATCCAATTCGTACGAATTCAAAAAGAAATCGGAAAACTGGACATTGAGTTCTACCTGGATTCTATCCTCTTGGAAATTTATATATATATATATATATATATATATATATATATATATATATATATATATATATATATTGACCATTAATATTATCCCAATATCTATATAACATGTAAGATTTAAGTAATAGATATTTTTATATATAGTACTATTGAAAATATTAAAATAATATTAAAAATAGAGCCTCAATATCATATAAAAAAGTTACTTGTAAATATCAATTTTACGCCGACTTCGAAGTTTCCTGTTAAGATTTCCTACTTTAGGTGTGTTCGGTTTTAAATTAAATATCATTTATAACCGAACCCCCTAAAGAAGAGGAAACTTAGAAGTCGCGGTAAAATTCATATTTAAAAGTAATCTTTACACACACACATATATATATATATATATCATAATATTCTTTCTTTCTAGATAGATAGATAGATAGATAGATATGTCTATGACACACAAAACTCCACAGATATCTCTCAGTCCCTTCTTTATCTCTCAAATTATTTGTGCTTGTGTGTGTGTATGTGTGCACGCGTGTGTGTGTGCGTGTTATTACACACACTCCTCTATTGTACTAAAGAGATATTAGTCTTGGAAGTTAGATTCAATCTTTTTGGCTGTAAAGTGTAGATAATTTTGTAAAGCCTGACGCAAATGTGCAAATGCAACTTGCCTACACACGCATGCACGCAGAAATAAGACTTGTTTTTACCTATGTCGACATGCTTTGATATATATATATATAATTTCGGTTGAGCCCTCTGGTTTGGGGTGTGAATTTGTAAACAGTGACTATTTATGCTAATACTGCACGACTCTTCGACAGAATTGAGTCACTCTCAGTCACTGTGTGTTTATCCGAATCTAAAAATAAACACGCTAAAATTCACCTCCATTCCGTACCGTACGCTGATGGCTGAGCGGGTAGAAGTTCCGACTGACGCAAATTCAGTCGGGTTAGAGGCAACCGGACGTCTAGCCACACTGATGAGCTGTGAAACAGCGAAACAGTCTGTCTGTGGATGACAAATATATATATATATATATTCTTGTATGCATATAGATAGTCCGATTAGAGTCGGGAAACTCATGATGGAAATTCTTATAAATTTAGCTAATGTAATGACGTGCATCTAAACGCATAACGAGTATCTGACAATCCGACATTTATTGATTTTTACTATATTTCTTAACTGAATGCTTTCAATTTCAGATAAAGATCTGATTAAGCTAAAATATGTCAACGAAAATTGTTCTTTTCCAGAACGAGATTATCCTCTTGTGGAAAGTGAACATCTTTTTTCTTTAGTTTTAAAATGAAAGCGAATAATGTGGATTTAAAATAGGGGTTCGATTTACAATATACATATAATGCCACAACTGATCCTAATATTGTGTCTGAGATGATGACATCAAGACATGATCAATTCACAAATTAAACGTACTTTTCTATCGCCGTCAAGTTGTTTCTCTCTGCCTTTTTTATAAATACTTTTATGGTAATTGCTCGGGTGAGTTCTTCGTGATGGTACCTAGACCATTACGAATTTAAGCGGACTACTAGTGTGGCAACACGGTCTTATCAGTTTACAGATGAATATAGAATATATGAATATTTCTATAGAATAAATATAACCGTCCTATGCTAAAAGTTTCTTTTCTCGCACTTCTCGCTTGTGGAACCATGATTTCTGGCAAAGGTTCAACAAATTTAAATGCAATGTCAATCGTTATCTACTGTCTTTCTGGTTACTCTTCTAGTGTTCTAGCTCTTTAGTAATGTTTCTGTTTTCTAATTCTTTCACACTCAGTAACCCCGTTGTCCTTTAGTTTCTTTATTGCTTTGCTCGAAGTAAATTCGATTAAAAAACAACTTTTGGTACTCTAATTTTCTGTCAGTCTTATGCAAAGGTTCAGGTAATTTTAAGGTACAGTAGATAAAAAGAAAAAAGTTAATTATCTAGGGGTTTTTTTGTATGCATAACGGTTACCGGCGTGGAAAGTGGAATCATCGAGTCTGTTGCATTCACTTTCGCACAAGTGATCCTGGGAAAAGCATGAATCTTTCTCTTCTCTCACCAGCTATGTGTAAAATTGAAGAAAAATAAGTGAAATTACCTGCGTGTGTGGGGTTGCGGTCTGACGTAGGAGGCGGAGTGTTTGCCATGGCTTGTTTTTCAAAGTCAGGCCGCTACGAGCACTACTTTTTGTAAACTTTTACCGGAAGGGGTGGGATGTACAGTTCTGCCACCTTGTTACTTGAGGCCTGCCTTCCCTCCCGTCTCACCTTTTTATTGTGAGGGGGACTTTATGTGAACAGAGTCGTTCCGCGCGCTCTCTTTTTCTCACATTATTAATTGATTGACCCCTGACTGAATTTTGAGTCGCGAGTCTAGACAGTGTTTTGCAACGCTTACTGTACCGGACCGGCTTCTGATCTACACTTTGAATCGAAAGGAATTTTCAACAAAATAGCAAGGTAGACTATTCTTCGGTGGCAACCAGTCTAAAAAAAGGTGTGAATTCAAAACTGTGGAAATGGCAACGGGAAACCACCCCACTATATTTTACCAAAGAGTGATGGCCGTTCACAAATATTAAAAAGAAAAAGGAATCTGCGGAGGACCATGATCGTATACTTTCTAAATAGACATGGCATTTTGAAAAAGGTTGGATTTTTGGGTTAATTGACCCTAGTCGAAAAAAATTGACATTAAAATTATGTATAATTGATTTATTTTTCACGGCTTATCAACCCTTACTAGGTTATTTAAAGCCGAAATATACTTCAGATTGCAGGTTGCTTGTAGTATCAAGTGTTCTCAAGGGGTCCCCATCTAAGTACTAACCTGAATTTACTTTGGTTAACTTCGATGATCCAACAAAAACCAAGCATGGATGTTATAGACTAAAGAAAATGACTGGTATTTTCATAAAAAATAAGTGTATATTTTTGAGCATTAAACTTACATAGTAAACGAACCCACCCTAAAAACTTCAAAAAGTTAATTTCCTACAGAAGTTAAGGGCATATTAATTCAAGGCACATTAAAATACATAAAACAATATATTTTCCTATAAAAATACACATTTTAGTTTGACCGAATTTTTATATTCTTGTTTAGTATCATGTAATAAATAATTTGCGTTTTTTTTTTGCGAGTTTTCCGTTCATAACCCTTCTAATACCAAAACTGTTTTCGACGCAGCAAAATGAAATAAAATAAAATCCAGCAAACAGCAAAATTAAATTAAACAGAAGAAACTGAACAAAGACGGGGGAAAGCTCCCCACCTCAAACACCAGCTCTATCGTTTATTGAGTTAAACTTAGTTTGACACAAGGCCACAAGTATTGGTGCTCCCAATGAAAATCGAACTCAACTCAATAAGACTAGATTCACTACGCATTATCCCAAGCCAAATGTTTTCCCCAAGAGTTAAACGAGAATCAACGTTGGATATTATTAAGAAATCATTTTACTATATACAGTACTGTACACTTGAAACAACATTTTTTTTATCGATGAACAAGAACGGATTTCAAACTCCTAAGCAATATGTATGGTATATTTAGGCAGCAAGAATTCATCCGAATACGTTTTCGTAAACTCAACCGACACGGTCTGTCTGTTTAACTTTTTCACCATAGGAGACGTCATGCGTAAAACGGTTACATAGTTACCGGAAATTATTATTTTGTGCGCGTCTTAAACATTTTATACAGACTTTAGTGTGTATATTTAAGATGCGCGCAAAATAATTTCTGAGGAGACCTAGCTCCGTGTAACAGTTTCACTTATGACGTCACTTTGAATCTCAGTGATAAAAATCCCCCCCCCCCCAAAAAAAAAACTGAACAAATAAAGAAAAGATAAATGTCAAGATGTAGCTAACAAAATGTTGTATATTTCCCTGACAACACCCAGTTCCGGATAATAACTGAAACTTTTGAAAAAATTTGGACAAAAACAAAAAAAATTGGGCAGTTTATCCACAGTTCAAAAATTATAAAAATGCAATAAAAAAAATGAAACAGATCTCCTCGGATGAATTTGACAAAACTTGTTTGGATAAACAATATAATATATATATATATATATATATATATATATATATATATATATATATATATATATATATATATATATATATATATATATATATATATGTAAAGGGCGCCTACATACGAAGATGTGCCGAAATGTTCTTGGGCCCAAACTGACCAAATGACACTAGAATTCGTTTTGCAATATTCCTTCTTCTTGGTCAGGCCGAGAACTTTTCAGCACCCTTGTATATGTTTATGACCGTTTTTTATATAATTTTATTCAACTATATTATGTATGTAAAAATGTTTTTTTTAATCATAATCTTTAATTAATATAGTAAAATTTCTCAAATGTTGTCTAACAGATTCTCAACGGCGTCTCTGAAAGTCCTAGTATCTGTTTGTTACTAAATAGCCTTACTAATATATTTGTACGCGTGTCTATTTACTAAACTTAATTTGATCTGGTACATGTCTTCGTATGCTGAGCACTCAGTCAGAAATAAACTTACTACACAGTGATAACATTTTGTTAGATTAGGTTGTTAATCAACGGAGACTCTCTCATTTTTATTCAACTTATTTTAATGTTTGGCACACAATCAAAAAATTGGGTCACCCTGTGAAGCTCCAAAAAACTCGCTTCAATAGTTTCCAAACCATGCGCGCTAATGACTACTCCACGGCGAAGGCCCAATTGCGTTTATGAATATACGATTTGATGTATGTATATTCTTTCATCTGTCATAGCAATTCTATAAATCTTTATCTGCTTATATTTTTTCTTGCTATCGTTTTCAACTTAAGCTACAGTATCATGTAAGAGAGGATAAGTGACATCTTTTTGTCTTGTGTGTATGCAAAGATGTATGTAATAGGTATTGTTTCTTTTTTTCTTGAGAAATAGCCATTCGTATTAAATCATTCCAAATCTTTCTGGTCTTTTTATTTAGAATTTTTTTTTTTATAATTTTGTCGTTGTTTTCTAAGTTTAATTCCGCTCATTAACGATAATTTTTTTGCCATAGTCTTTTTCTTTCTTTTTTTTTTTTAATTATCTTTTCTTTGCAACATAGAAAGCATTCTTTCTTCAGTTTATTGTCATTAGTGATTTCTTTTGTGTTGTTATATTTATGTCTTTAGCATATTCTTCCGCGTGTCAAAATTGTGCTCCGGTGTCGGTAGGGAAACTATTCCCTTCCTTTTCGGATCTAAACTGGTTTACGGCGGTTCTTCTTCTTCTTCTTCCGGCGTTTCGTCCGCTTCCTGTTTCGACGCTTCTTCTTGTTTCGTTTCTCTGTTTAAGAAAAAAAAGAGAGAGACATACAGAATCAGGGCGAATGGACACAAAATGAGAAAAGGCAGACAGATATAAAAAGGACAACAAGCAGTTATTATGTCAATCGCAAAGACTCAGTCCATAAAGAGATTGATGCATGTGCACCTATAAAAGAACTGCATTAAGTATCCTTTGACAGTATTTGATTTGTTTTTTACGGCTTATCAACCTTTTAAAGATTATTTAAAGCCAGAAAATATTTTTAGATTTTAAGCATTTTTTCCTGATAATAATAATAATTTACTGATGCAAATCCTACTAATTAACCCATAGCTGGGAGGAAAATAGGGGGATTCATACCGTTCCCAAGGGTATTTGCGCGTAAGTGAATATAAAGAACACACTTTCCAATTTCGAGCCGTTGTTCATTGCATCATCTACACACACAAATTTACAACAGGTATTTTCAAGCGGTCACCCATCTAGGTACTGATCAAGCTCTAACTTCTGTGATCGTGCAAGAACCGGTGTTTCAATGTGATATGGCCGTAAGACTTCATTAATGGGATGTTACGATATTCCACCATGAATCCATTACGGTGCTTTCGTCCACATCAGGTTGAAACACCGGTTCTCGTCTGATCACCGAAGTTGAGCCTGGTCAGTACTCAGATAAGTATTGCAAGTTTGGTGAATGGTTCCATTACGATTTTTGCAAAAGTTACGTAAACTTGACCAACTGCCAAACTGTTGGGTAGAAGAAAGCAAACAATGTTATTTTTTTTTTCGTATTGTAAGCTTGCATACAATTTATTTTATCACAGAGAAATTGCTTGATCATTAACTTTTACTAATCTCGTGACAACTGTGAGCGCAATCAAATCTAACTATAAGGGAAATCCTATTCAAAATAAATACCATTTCTCGTTATATAGAAGATATCACTTGTTTCTAACGGAAAAGTTTATTCTGGCTTTAGAATCCAAGTCTTTGAGGAAAACGGACACAATATGTTTGCCAAATGAGCGAAAAAGTAAAAAACACGTCTTTACGCCCAGGATCAAGCAACATATCTCATTTTCTAACGAAACAAATGCTACATAATATGGAATATTTAAAAAAAATAACGATAAGCAAAAAAAAAAAAAGAAAAAAAAAGAAGAAAAACAGAAATCAAAAATACAAAGAAAGCAATAGCGATAAACAAAAACAAACAAAAACAACACACACACACACACACACACAGACACACACACACACACACACACACACACACACACACACACACAAAAAGCAATAGAAATCTGAACGGATAGGTAATGTATTTAGATACATTGAACACCAAACTAATTTTAATTTAAAGCTACGTCTTTCTACATTTGTTGATTTTCTCTCTCTCTCATATATATATATATATATGAGTAGACAACGTATCCGTCAGGCTATTCAAGCCTGAAGATTGTGTTTAAGCATGAAACAGGGTGTCGCCTCTGGGTGTTGACCTCAATGTCTATTTCTATATTTACATACGGTCTATCCCTGATATTGAGCACTTATATAAATGTAGCTTACCTTAAAACTATAATTTTATCATATATATATATATATATATATATATATATATATATATATATATATATATATAGTAGCGACTGATCAGGATGTCAGCTTAACCGATGGAGTGAACCGCAATATTAAATAAAAATTCAATAAATGCAGACAAACGCAGACAACTGTTTCAGTAATAAAAAGGATAAGAACTTTATAAATCATCTGCACACTGTCAGTTCCAATGTGAGATGTCATTTTCAAAGCTAAAAATCACAATGACAACATTAAGAAATTCGCTTTCCGAGAAGAATTTGGAATCAGGTTATCTATAAAATAAATGCAGAACCAATTATTAGCAGATTCTAATGAAGACAAAAAATTGCCCTTAATACAGTGGACTGCATGTAATGCTCTATTGTTCTCTATCTGGTAATGCGTAAATTGTACAGTAAACTATTTAAAAATGGCAAAATTTAAAAATTATCTAATTCTAACATTCGGTATTTACACTTGGTATCTACTATCAGTAATATATATATATATATATATATATATATATATATATGATAAAATTATAGTTTTAAGGTAAGCTACATTTATATAAGTACTCAATATCAGGGAGAGACCGTATATATATATATATATATATATATATATATATATATATATATATATATATATATATATGCACAATATAATTATTAAGAAAGACGCATTTTTCCTACAAAAATCGTACACTGTTTTCCATATATATTTTTTGAAAATTTTATTTATTTCCTATGAAAATAAAATAACAATATTGCAGTTGTGGGTGGGCCCCCTTTGTCTCTCTCTCATTCTCTCTCTCAATCTCCCCCTCTCTCTCTCTCTCTCTCTCTGTATATATATATATATATATATATATATATATATATATATATATATATATATATATATTGTAAAAAAATATTTTTTTTAAATTGCAGGTTGAGTATTTTTAAAACATTAATTATAAAATATTTAAACCAAGTTGCCTCTCTTAACGTAAATTGAATATAACGGAGCGCGTTTCATGCGTATCTACAAAAATATTCACAACTATCAATTGCATTCATTTTGTCTTAGCAATTCACCCCGAAGACGATCTTGGGTGAAAGTACTTAGGAAAATAAAAGAAATAACCAAAACTACGGCGTCTTTCTTAATCAGTTTTGTAACAGTACTAAGAAATTGGTCCGTGATTTTGAGAGGATAAAAATAAAATAAATAATCATAATATGTCTAGATTATTCAACCAAACATGCTTGAATATATATATATATATATATATATATATATATATATATATATATATATATATATATATATATATATATATATGGGAGAAAATCAACAAATATCGATAAAGCCATTATTAGTTCGAATAACTTCCTTCTAGTAACAAAAGGTGTTACTTAATAGTTTTCATTTTGTCATTCACTTATCCACTGTTACATGTAGATTTATATAATATCTTCCATGTTTGTCAGTGAATATTTGTTTCAGGAGTGAATCCATAGACGGGAACTTTTCAGCACCGCCTGTCATATATGCTCTGACTTTATTTTCTACATCAATTATAATGCTTTTTTTTACACTAGCAAAGTAATGATGGCACTTCTTTATCGATTGAATGTTTCCATCGCTTTAGAAATTGACTTTCTTGTTTGTATAGCCATAAACCTTTCTGCTTGCTTGACCAATATCTTTAACTTCAGCTGTAAATACCTGTCAATGAATCATGCTTTCTTACTTGTGAACATGTCCGTTTTCACGATAAGAACAATTTCGAAACCCCGAATAGTGAAAAACCTACAGCAAAGGAAGCAAATTTTGTGTTCGTCGACTGTGTTCAGTTTCTCACCAAAATGGACCTTGTGTCAGACTTATAGAGAAATGACTCACTTTTCTTTACAAGTTAAAAGAGAAGCTTCACAAATAGAAACGTGTTATCGCCGACATATTTTGCATTGAAAGAAAACTCGCCTCGCAACGGTTAATGCATTATTGACTAAAATGTCGGCTGCGGACGATTTTGATGCTGGTGTCTGGATAACAGAGTTCTTTCCCTTGCACCGCCCATACAATCACACACAGGCACACGTGTGTGCAGACACGAATGCACACACGAACACACAAACACATACACACACCCACATATATATGTATGAATATATGATATTGAGTGCTGGTGTTAATAAAATAGTGCTCGATGCAATATAACAGAGCTATAAAGTATATAGTAATAAATAAACATATTTTCCCTCAGCAGTCGCACGACTCGAAGTTTCATGCGCAACGCAATCTTCAGGTGCTGAGTTAAGAAATGATCTCATAATTCAGCGCCTAAAGATTGCGTTGTGCATGAAAACTCCGAGTCGTTCTCCGTTGAGGAAACAAAAATTATTAATATATATATATATATATATATATATATATATATATATATATATATATATATATATATATATATATATTCATACATGTTTCATTAAATAATATAGATAAGTGTTGCCTATATATTTTATGTAAGTTCTTTTCATATCGTCTGATAAGCTTAATAACATTATCATTAAACAATGAAAGAAAATCACAATATTGATACATATTTTTTAATCCAATCTAAGCTTTCGGCTTACATAAGCCATTATCGAAGATGACAATTACACAATATATTAAGCAATACACGAACAAGAAATTGATGATAGTCTGTTTTTGTTTACATGGATGATTTCCAAGCAACGATAAACACGTGCATATAAGACGCTGAAAGCGAAAATCGCACCACAGCTCAAGACGTCACACATGACCACGCGAGAGTGAATCCGACGAGTATTGAGTATGGAAAGCCGTTGGTATAAACCAATGGCTTCTGTTACTAATTATAGGCATTTAAGGATATTTGTGGAGATTTCATAGTTTATTTTGTTCAGGTTAGGTTTCAACTGTTTTATGTATATAGCTTCAAGAATTTTTAGTTTTTGTTTATATATATATATATATATATATATATATATATATATATATATATATATACACGAGAGCACTGAAAATTCATGAGAAGCCCTTCAAAAGAAATGTTGGCATTTGGTGAGATTTTTAGAAGTTGGCCACTTTAAGCGTGTCTCTCTCTATACATATTTTAAGCGTGCGTGATTTTACAGCGTTATTTTTAGCTATTGCATATGCTTATCACATTTTTAATACGACCTTAAAAACGTGATCTCGCACTATCAGTTACTCAATCCTCGTGATATTCAGCTCTGTAGGCCAAAATAAGAAAACGAAAACAAAACAAAACAAAAACAAAGAAACAGTAATAAACTCTATTTAATTAAAAATGGACTTTTTCCTGGAACTGAAGACTGAATTGGAAATGAACTTTGTGTTCTTTGTTTCATTCTATGACAATGCTCTGGATCTGAGTTCTATCATTTGTCTAAAGACATTACTCTCATTAATTTTCAGAAAAGAACCAGAAAACGTCTTTGCCAATTTTCTGTCTTCTTTTAAAACATCCGTTTTTAAAACATTTATAAAAGTCTTATTGCTTAGATGTGGCACAAGGTCGAAAATATGGAACACTCAGAGAGGATCGAACTCATTCGTAAATGATCTAGTGAGACAAATTTCCTAACCATTAGACCACGTCGAAGGGCCTTATAAAAGTTTTATATACGGGAATGTTCGACAAGTCTCATTCCAGAAAATAAAATGAAATCACAAAAATGTTTACAGTTGGTTAATATATCTTAGATATAGTGATTTTATAAGAATATCAGATAAAAATATAGAAGCAAGAATCTTTAACCCCACCGCGCGTTTAGCTTCCGATTTATCTTCTTCCCGCCCCCATTTTATTATGTATCACTTTGCTTGTATGACTATATAAATAAATAAAGATAGATAGATAGATAGATAGATAGATAGATAGATGACATTTATCATGGAATAATTATTATTATGAAATTATAATACATAATAAATGTGATGTCTGTCAATGAATTCAATAGATTTATTTACCCTCAGAAGCGGGACGGTGTTTCTGCAAAAGTTCAATTTGAACTTTTATTTATCTATTGACTATTGTTGCTTTATTGCTTGTTTTTAAATATCAAGAACTTTATTCGTTAATTTGCCTGTTTCCCTTGAAGAAACCATTCGGCAATTATTTCCCTGGTAGTCGTGTTTTGTGGTGTTTTCCTGGTAGACGTGTTCTCTGATGTAAACGATCTTTGATATTATATATACATATACATACATGCATATATATATGTATATTAAAAAGCTCAAACACTAATATTTTATTATATTATTACTCTGTCCTGGACATTGAGTTGTACCTGGATTCTATCCTCTTGGAAATTTATATATATATATATATATATATATATATATATATATATATATATATATATATATATGTGTGTGTGTGTGTGTGTGTGTGTGTGTGTGTGTGTGTGTGTGTGTGTGTATGCATATTGACCACTAATATTATATATGTGTGTGTGTGTGTGTGTAAAAATCAGATATAACTATTTGTTTTCTCTTCCTTCTTTCCTCCTCCTCTTATACACGCACACACACACAGACACACACACACACACACACACACACACACACACACATATATATATATATATATATATATATATATATATATATATATATATATATGAATAAACACAGAAGGAAAAGTTTTCTTAGCTGACTCCTTTCATCGTATGATGGACTTTATCATTGCAAATGCAACGATTTCATTTGGCAGCAAGGATTTATATTTATTTAGATTTGCTTTATATATATATATATATATATATATGTTTGCTTTATATATATATATATATATATATATATATATATATATGTTTGCTTTATATATATATATATATATATATATATTTATATATATATATATATAGAGAGAGAGAGAGAGATAGAGAGAGAGAAGGGGAGGGGATAGGTAGGGAGAGAGGGGAGAGGAAACAAATAGTCATATCTGAAATTTTACACAGCGAAGAGGAAGCAAAGTGAAAAATTGTAATAGTTTTTTTTTCTTTTTGTCGTATATTTTCTGGGAATGCTTCATTGTCAGAGATTATTCTTGTGCTGGGTCTACATTACAAGACATTTCTAGCCGGCTAGGAAATGTAATCAACCCACCGACCATCGATGATGGACATTTGGTAGGATGCAAAAAATCAATCATTCATCAGCCGATTTTTCTTCCCTTTCTGATCCTACTCACTTTCCAGCACGTGATCTGGAAAATGTCACTTCATCTTTTGTCGGCTGAATCTGAGAGCCGACAAGTGGCGAAGTGGGAAGTGACTCTAAACAAAATTATACCAGGTGCTTTTTTGCTTGTTGAATGGCTACGACATAGAGTAATGATACGAAAGATGAATTGTAATTTCTCGTGCAGAGAAGCAAATTCGTCAAGGTCATTTAACAAAGAATGATTTGGATCCTTTTTCAAGTGTTCCTTTTAAGGTAGTACTGGAAATTTCTAGCCCGAACCAAGAAATACTTCCTTCCCACCCCACAAAAAAAAAAACTGATACTTGTTCAAATTTTGGGGGAAATGTGTCGGGGTGATATCTTTTCAGTACTCCATAGAAAGTTTTAAAAAATATAACAAGAAACACTTGCACTGATATATAATTTTGAAATGGTTTTCTGTACATTCATACATTGAAGACATCGTAGCCAGCAACTAGACCATGAGAAACATGAAGTGCGTTAGAGAAAGTAAAAATAGAAAGTTACTTACTGGCTCGCTTCCGCTTTCGCCGCTTCCGTTTCTTGTTGGGCCTCTTCTTGCGTTTCCATTTCTTTTGTTTATGGCTGCGCCGGGTTCGATCAGCGTCTGTTTTTGCTGAGTCAGAAGAAAAATACAAAAAAAAAAAAAAGAAAAAGAAAGAAAAAGCAGAGATTAAATAAAAATGAACTCACATCTTTTGAAGACTTTTTTTGGTTCATTTCGAAGAACTGGCTATCGTATTTTATTATAATGCTCCAGTTAAACCAATGTTTGCGAAACATATCAATAAAAATTAAGGATACAACATTGATATATACATATTTATATATATTGTTTAAAATGTGTTACATGGAAAGAGTGATCAATAGCAGAGATAGAGAGTTTATAAATAAAGACTAGGGACATGAGAATCAACACCACATGGTTACGGTCAGTTTCGCGCTTCAATGCGATCTTTAAACCTGAAGATCATGAAACTAACACGTACTATGCAGTGTCGATTCCTGCATCCACACTGCCTATACGTATGATATAGCTATATATGTGAGTGTGTGTCTATTAAGGTTATGACTTTTTGTAAAATAATTGATTTCCAATGTCATAATTCAATGAACTTTTCTTTAAAAAGATAATGAAGAAGGATTTAATTCAGTACTATCCAATAACATCATTAACAAATTGAAAAATAAAGATTCTGAAATGTAGAGATTTTTTTACCCATATTGCATATATGGTAAAATCGAATTTCCGGTTTAGGGCGACTAAAACAATTTAACGACTTTTTCATTACATTTGAGCAGAGGTTCATCAATTTATGACACAGGAACATAGGGTTACAAAAATGTTATAATCCTACTGCGTATGTATATTGTTATGGGAACTTACCTATAACGATAATCGACTCTTCCTGACTCTATAAATACTGCGCCTCTCTGAGAGAGAGGGATGAGGAATGAGTTGAGACGCAGTCTCTGACTGTTCCCGACTCTTGTCGAACTCTCTGCTTTGGCAGAGAGGAACCCGGACGAGGCTTTGCCGCAGGGCAAAGTGTCGTTCGGGGAGGTAGACAGTCCCTGAACCCGTTTATACGGGTTCTAAATGGGCATATTTTTGGCCGAGCCTACGCGCTCGGGGAGCCCACATTAAACCGGCCTTGTGCCACATTCGACCCACGTGGGAGGGTTGTTAAATACCGAGGAATGAGTTGAGACCTAACGAGTCAAGACATATTAGTTCACTCTAAACCAGACTGACAGTTAATACTAACACCTTCAACTTCTTGTATTGTATTTCTGTTGTAATATATCTTTGTTATCTACTACTCTTGTGTTCGTGTTGTTCTTCCTTGGTCCTAACCTTAGATCATAACCGTGGCGCTAGGATATTGGACCATAACTTATATATAGCTCCATATTATCTCATATATATGTGTATATATCCATGTGTGTATGTATATATACTTCCATATTATCTTATATATGTATGCGTATGTATATATAGCTCCAGATTATATCACATATCTAGAACTGTTATTATTTACTCATTTTATCTTAGTTGATTTACAAAGCCATTAGTATGGGGCATCCAGTGAAAGTCATTGCTGAATAGTAATAGTCAACAAAACTAGTCAAGTATTCATTACTTGACATTAATGTCCTAATGCAATGTTGCTAGTTGCAGTGAAAATCTCATGAATTTGGTTTTTTGATTGATTCGTTTTTAAGACTCATCAACCCATTGCAGGTTATTTAAAGCCAGTAAATATTTTTAGATTATAAGAATTTTTTTCTGATATAACAATGGTGTAGTGATACAAGTTCTACTAATTATCTGGGAGAAGAAGGAGTTGATTCATATCTTTCCCAAGGGTATTTTGCCGTAAATGATTATGACGAAGCCAACAGGAATTGGAACTCAGCTCTCCGATTAACAATTCCGATCCATTATCCATTACACCACCGGCGCATCGAAGCTTACAGGTATTCCCAAACGGTCACCCATCTACCTATTGACCAAGAACAACATTGTTTAACTTCGGTGATCGTACAGGAAACCGATGTTTCAGCGTGATATAGTCGTAAGTTCTCATGAATTTGGGTTCAGGAATGTTCAATTTGTTTTCTGTATAAATAGATCTGAATTGCTGAACCCAATTTCGACTTTGAAAATATTCATATAAACGCTATGCGGGAATTTATTATATAGTATGTGCGCATGATGTTTGAGAACAGATTGTTAGCGAGTCATATATTTAACTTGTTTTAAAATCTTTCTTATTTCTCTTTTAGACGTATCGGGAACATTAACATAACAGTTTCCAGTCTGTTCGTTTTACTAGTCTCCAAGCAAAGCGATGCTGAGAGTCTATGTTATATTGCAAGTTTATCGCAACTGTATGCTATTTCCATGACAAATGTTCGTGCGGGCTCCATTCGTTAGTTCATCCATTTCAGGCCTTTGCAACTTAGACCGCCATGTTACGTCCACGGAGTTGAACCCCCGCCATTCCCTCCATATTCCAACTGTAAGGAGGAAGTACGACACAGCTTTTCACCAAGAAACGCTGATTTGTAGAACATTGCGTGAATATTTCCCCGAACGCTACAATATTAACCTCTTCAGTCAAGAGCCAATCTTTATATATCTCCCATATCCTCATAGTCTTCAATTCTTACTTCCTAGATGACCTTCTGTGTCGTTATCCTATAGTGTAATCTTTAACAAGTTGGCCGAACAGACGGTTACTTTGTAGTGAGTCCAATTCTCACTGCTTGTCGCCATATGTTGTGACCTTGCGTGACACTATTTAAGTGTCACTGATAGTAGTTGGAAGGAATGTGACATCGAATTAAAGAAAGGGTTTATGTGTGAACCCCGGACAGAATTGGAGTATAGGAAGGGCTGCAGTGTGGAAATTACTGAAATGAAAACATTGCGATATAAGGTCGAGGAAAATGAATACTAATGAATCGGAATGCGTGGTCAGAGTTATGCGAGGTGCATATAAACCGTACGCCACTTAAAGCCTGAGAGATTTTGAAGCGAAGTGTTGGAGCAGTTGCAGTTGATCGAGAAGCAACTCGAGGGCGCTCAAGCCCGGCGATGGACCGGAAATGCCGGAAGAAGTCACATGTCCTGCTGTCGAAGAGAATTGCCGAGAAGAGTATTACTGACGTCGAGCCGGACAAGAGAATGGCTGACGCGAAGAATTGATAATGCGAAGTCCCGACGACTTAACATCTCGTGTGAATGGCTTAGTAAAACAGAAGATTCCTCGTCACTAAGTTCCAGGGGAGGTATTGTTGTCTTTTGGTTTTCATGGCACGGTTCCGCCAACTCGATTCAGCGCTTAAGTGTGGACGAAAATTCGATCTTCACTACACAGTGATCAATCAGTCACAACGTGGGACAGAGCAGATGAAGAAACGAAGCGGCCATCAGTTGACTGGCGCCAGTTCTGACCATCGTGGGAACGACCCCGGATCGAGCTGGGATGATCACGTTATACTTGTACCAAGTTAAGCTTAGTAAATAATATTTCATAAAACTTTTTAATCTGATATATTTTTTTCAATTTTTCTGTAAATTGTTATCCATATGGGTATCGTTTTGTTAATTGAAGATTTCAACCAGTATAATCTCAGACTATCATCAACTGGCGGGTAACATTCCTAATGTTGCATTAGGTCTCATATATCTCATTCCGTAATCTTCTATCTTGAGTGGTTCTTAAGCCTTGTGTTAGCGAACATTAGTAAACAAAATACACTACACAATCTTTATTCTTCTTGACAGTGTACTATTGGGCTTTAAACATTTGTCTCTCTTTTTTTTCATAACTTCACTTTAGATAGTTTAATAAGCAGCAAATATTTTAAATATCCCCATTGTCGGCCATGACAGGCATATGCAACTTATGTCGTCATCATACGTTTCTCTCCAGATGGAAATACGTGACAAAATTGTCTGCCGATATATCTTAGACATACACAAACCAACTTTGATAATCACGCGCATAATAATTCACACATATAACTGTTTTTATTTTCAGTTTTTAAGATTTATATCTGTTTGTGTGTAAATTTGAATCGTTTTATTAAATTTTTCACACTCACACGCACACAAATACACACAGATATTCGGAAACTTAAACATTAAGTACAGCAACTGAACGTAGCTGTTAACCTCTGGGTATAGTGGGCTTTCAGCGGGCAAGAGACTATTTCGAAGGAGAGGGTAGAAAGTAGGTGTTAGAGTAAGTATATTTATGGTTATAATCCACAAAACTTTGTGACGTACCTCGTATACCTCTGTGTGTGTGTGTGTGTGTGTGGAGAGAGAGAGAAAGAGAGAGAGAGAGAGAGAGAGAGAGAGAGAGAGAGCGGCGACCAGAGATGTAGATATGTGAATAAATGTGTGTGCGTGTAAAAATTAGAAAAATATGCATATACACAAATATATATATATATATATATATATATATATATATATATATATATATATATATGAATTCCAATGTGTCAGTGAGGTTGTACATGAACACATATTCTTTTCAATTTTATGTTTTATGTTTCGTTTTCTCGTTTAGTTTTCTTATTTTTTTTCCTATTTTCCAACTGATGGGAAAAGAGAATTCTAAGTTATTTTTCAGATATTTTTTTGTAATTTTCCGGGTTTTTGTATTTTTTGTTTCCTTTTCTCTAAGAAGACTTCCGATGGAAATAACACGGAGGAATAGGCGACCTCCGCAGACGTCTGATGTTTTCTTAGCAAAAACGAGGTGCATTCTAAGTGCATACAACACATATTTGTCGGATTTTTTTTTTTGACAAACCAAAGGCGAAATGTATCCAGAGACGATGCTTTCTTGGCAATATGCATATTTATAACTCATTGAAGTCGCAGACATTTTTTTTTAAGTACGCCGATGAACTGGCGAATGGGTGCGCAAAATTTCATCAAGGTTTAAAAAGATTGACCTCTAAACAAATTCAACAATTTTAGATAACGTCAAAATGAGATTCCTGCAAAAAGAAATTCTCTATTTAAATAGTTATACATATGCGTATTTACATATACACTCATATCTCGTTTTAGCGGATAAAATGGCGGAAAGACCGGTCCAATAATGCTGATTGTCCGTACTTACCGACACTAAATCTTTAGTAACTAATATCAGTGATTACATAACCAAAGAAAGAGTAACTATATGTATTGTAAATTAGATCAAGCATACTATCCAATCTGGGGATCTTTTCTGTTTAATTCACACCAATATATATATATATATATATATATATATATATATATATATATATATATATATATATATATATATATATATATATATATATATATATATATGTATGTATATATATATATGTATGTATATATATATATATATGTATATATATATATATATATATATATATGTATATATATATATGTATATATATATATATATATATATATATATATATATATATATATATATATATATGTTAAAATTCACACCAAATTCTCCTAGAGCGAGGTCCTTCCATTGTACCCCGGTTGGGTAGAGCTTTGCGATTGCCCCAAATATAAGCGACTCGTGTGCGTTATTTCTAAGTGTGGGGTTTACGTTCGCGCACACACCGATAAACAAGCCAAAAATAGATTTTTTTTTCTAATTTTTTAATTGTAAAACAATCCTTGTAAGTACCTCGAATATCATCTGTACTTAGCAAATGTGAATAACTCCCTGATTTTTGTTAATTTTTCATTTTGTAGGTTGGGGCTGTTGCGAGGAAAGCAAAACAAATTTTGATTTAAAATTTATGTTTCTAGAAGAGTGGCAAAAATTTAGTAAAATCAAACTTTGATTTTAAATTTATAATTTCTTGGGGTGAATTAATATTTGCGATAAGTAACTTTACATTATTTGGGGTGAATTAACTGAAAAGATCCCAATCTGGCACTGTAAAATATCCGTACACTGTAAATATACACTATTTTGTGCTACTGTTAAACTCACCGTTTTCCGCTTGTCTGCTTCCTCCAGACAACATGGTTATAGAAATGATGGTTATAGAAAATGATGAATATAAATCCACTTAAACCAATTGGCATATAAAAAAGTGGAAAAGCGATGGAGCAATAAGTCACACATGTGGTTACACTGATGTAAACAAAGTGACGGCCCACCAACTAACGGTCAGCTCGCGAAGCAGTGGTTTGGATCCGCGCGGGAATTACAAAATGAGTCGGCTGCTCCAGATTTTGTCAATTGCTTCTGCTCTCCGTAAAGGTGGGTGGCGTAATACCGATGTATGACTGTATATAACTTTATACAAATGTATAACTGCCTGTCGATAACATACTATGGGAGTATATACACTGACATGCCAAAAATCATGAGATAGCTGCCTATAATAGTGCAGAAAACTCTCTACACCGGCAACGTGCAGCAACTCTAAGTGGCATCGATTCCAATTAGAAGATCTCTGGAGAGATATTGAGTCATATCGTCTCCATATCTGCCCACAGCTACCTGATGTTTGTAACGTTAGAATTTACGTGTGAATAGATTTTTCCACTATAAATGCTTGATTGGACTCATGTCAAACGAACGTGAGAACGTCGCCATTTGTCGGAAGTCTCCAGAAACCTCCGCAAACCATTTTTGGTCAACTTGGGCGCGATGACACTACGCATTATCTATCATTGTTGTAGCACATGCAGTCTCTGAACGGGTTAAAAAGGTAACGAGGCAATGCATTATAGTGTCCCTTAGTTAATGGATATATTTAGATAGACCAGCAGGCCCTCATTATAGAACCAACACTATTCTGGACGGTGCCTCATTGATAACTTGGGTTCATGGCCTCATAGGGTTTGTGCAACAGCGAAAACCTGTTATCGGCCCGGAACCAACTATTGGTTTTATTGAATCATGTTACGAATCCTCCAGGGTTCAACTAGTGACATCAAAAGCCCGGTGAGACGCTGTGTCTAGCCTCGTAGTGCGAACAACAAGATGTGTTTTTCTGCTTTAAATATTTCATACACCGTGAGGATTAAGAAAGATTGAATCGTCGTGTTAGATATGATGATTCTCTAGGCGTAGCTTAGTTGTGGCACAAGGCCGAAAGTATAGGGCTCTCTGTGGGGCTCGAACTCGCCACTCAGTCGTAATTGTTTTAACAAGACAAGCTTGCTAAACAATATACCACATTGATGTCCCTTCGACGTGTTGGATATGCAGCTGATACCTACTACGTTGAATGAAGATGCGATTCAAGCCTGTGTTACTTCTCTGTTAACACGGACAATTCTAGCCAGAGTCCACAGTTCACGATAATTAATGAACCCTTCTCGACTATTTCTCTGTTCACAGTAGGCGGTAATGACTTCCGTCAGGCAATCCTTATACATGGGTGACACTGTAGGTCGCGGGAGGTCACATGTCCACACAATTTCAGAAATGATATGTTCCAACTGTCTACAACAAACTAAAATGCCCCGTTCGAAATCCAAGAATTCGCGACAACTTACCATGAGCATCACTGACTCACGAGATATCTGAGCACAATTAATATAGATTTAAATATATTATGATTCGGTGATGCCCCTCTCCATACTATTATTTTAAGTATTTCTATCTCATAACTTTTGGCACACACACACACGCATATATATATATATATATATATATATATATATATATATATATATATATATATATATATATATATATATATTACAATGAATCCTTCATACAAAAAGTAAATTAGTAAAGTTTATGAGATAAAATGGCGAATTCACTTCGCTAACTAAATTTAAAAAATGCATTAACCCACTAACCACTCGATGGATGGCATAATTGTTGTTTTTCAAAATTATAAACTGTATTAGGCCTTCCTTAAATATGCAAGTACTTTCGACGGGTTATCCGGCCATCATCAAGCATGGAAAATATTTTCTTTTTGCTAAAATTCAGGTAGCATCCGAAACGAAAAAATATAATGCAAATCGAAATATGTTTTTGAAGTGTTTTATTGGTAACAAATACAAACTTGTGGAGTGTGCAGTCGCAACGCTAAGGTTGAATTTTTGAAAATTTAAGTGAGAGCGTTTTTTTACTAATATGACAATTTAAGAATATATATATATCTATATATATATATATACATACATACATATATATATATATATATATATATATATATATATATATATATATATATATATATATATATATATATACATATACATATATATATATATATATATATATATATATATATATATATATATATATACATATACATATATATATATATATATATATATATATATATATATATATATATATATATATATATATATATATCCCAGTATAGGATTGGTGTATAAGGCATAAATTTCAATAACCAAAAAATACTATTCTTAAAAGTGTGCTCAATACAGACTAGAGCAAATATAATTATTTATTCGAAAGTTATAACATAAATATGTTATAAAATCACTACAAAAATATCCATTTTGTTTCAACACTTCTGGTGTCTTATCAAGTGATGGTGTTGAATGTAGAATAAAGAGTTTTAAAAGTTTCAAATCAAACACCCCTCGCTAACGCTGTTACATAAGCTGGAATGACCAATCAAAATACAAGTATATGAGAATTAAAAAAAAAACTTGACAACGAAAATTGGTTATAATAATTATTTAATGCTTTAATGTTAGGGTTAGACTAAACTAGAATTTATTCTAATTAATATTAAATTATACTGTAAAATTCAAAATTATATACATATATATATATATATATATATATATATATATATATATATATATATATATATATGATAAGCGTTTATCAATCTAACATGTTTCACTTATATTAAAGCTTCATCAGACAATGATATATGTAGAAAAAAGAAAAACATTCTGAGATTTTTATTTTGTGTTGTTTGATTTTCATTGGTCAATCATCTATATTGTGCATTCGATTCTCTTAAGCCAAAGTTAGTAAAATTTGTGGCGTTTTCAATTAATGCAAGTAGAGATGACGCGTCCATCAGAAGTTTCAAGAAATTAACGGATTTTAAGCCTACCTGAAAAGCGATAAATAATGGTATATGTATATAAGTGTATAAAATTTTTAGTTTGTCTTTGTAGCAAACAGATGATAATGTATATTCATAATTGTGTGGTTTAACGATACATAAATTTTTATATATCAAGAACAATTTTGAAAGAAAAAATGCATGCCAAGCTCGGAAAAGTTCTTGTGAAGCTTTTCATCCATTAGGACGACATCGGACAAACAACGTAAACAAACCTGTCCGAAGAAGTCATAACCGATGAAACGTGTCACAAATTTTTTTTCCAATTTGTCATGTGTGTGTATATATATATATATATATATATATATATATATATATATATATATATATATATATATATATATATATAATTCGACATTTTTATTACTTCAAACGTTATTACACAGGACACTTTGTATTTGAAATAGACGCTTTATCCTTGAAACAATATTTTTATGTATGAGCGGTCAACCAGGAGTTTTGACGTAATACACTGTGACTTTTTCTTTGGGCTTGCTTAAAGGAACAAGTTTACTATACCAAACCAAGATTTGGAAGAACTTGCAAGGCGAATACAAGAAGTTACGTCTTCTATATTACAAGAGTTCCTGCTGAAATCAGTTGACGCAATTCCTGAGGCAGCTCGGGAAAAAGAAATCCGTTGCTCATATGGAATTTTAAATAAAACCTCATGCTAAACGCTTTTCTTTCATACCCATGTCTTGTAAAATAATAGTTAATAAATAAATTATAAATATTTTCAAATGGAGAGTTACTTTTCAATCACTCTGTATATATATATATATATATATATATATACAAAAGTTTGGAGAATCCGAAGACTGCGCGCAAAATAATCGGAAAAGGCATGCACCTTTGCCGCGAACTACGATATATATCATATACAGTGCTGTGCAAAATTAATTGAACCTCTAAGATAATATTGAAAATAATTGTCTCTTTTCCAGATAATCAACAAATCTTAATCAAACTATATATTCATTACCAAAAACCTTTATTAAATCGATTACAACCACTTTCAAAGATTTTTATCAAACTGGAATAAAAATATTAATTAAAAATTAAAAATTTAAAATTTGCAAAAGTAAGTGAACCATTACATTTACATTCAGTAGTTTTGTTTTACATTGTTGTCGGTGCAAATAATTTTTCTGCACATGTAAAAATTCACGTGTTCATTTTTTTGTATGCTGTGTATACTGCAGCTAAACAATATAACTCATTGTGTATGCAAAGTGTGCAGTTAGAGGCTAAATTAAAAAAATATATGCAAAGATCAAAAGAACTACCTGAAGCTTTAAAAATCGCATACTTAAAACCTATAATGATGGGGAAGTCTCCAAATAGTTATCAAAACGATTTGGAGTACACTTCTCCACCGTACAACAAATTATTTATGAATGGAAGGCCTTTACGACGGTACCACAATAAGAAGTGACCGTTCGCGAAAAATAACAGTAAGAGCAAATAGACATCTAGTTCAGCAAGCCCAGGCAAAACCTGCGCTGACCTTTGCGTTTCTCCAATGATTACTGGTTAATGTCGGAATCACTGTGCATACATCTACAGTGCAACGAAATCTGAACAATGCCGATCTTCACGGCAGAATACCTAGAAAAGCCACTGCTTACGAAATAGTACAAACACGTTCACCTAAACTATGCCAAAGATCATATTAATAAGCTAGAAATATTCTGGCAAAAGATTTTATGACTGGTTGAGACCAAACTAGAGCATTTTGGGAGGAACAATGTGGTATATCTGGCGAGCTCCTAATACGGCTTTTGAAGAGAAGAATTTGATACCAACTATTAAACATGGCAGTGACAGCATTATGGTTTGGGGGTGTTTTGCTTCCAGCTGGAACAAACAAAATAGTACGCATTAATGGCCCTATGGACTCTGAAGATACCAAGCTATTTTCAGAGAAATTTGAATTTAGGTCGGGCTGGAACATTCAACAGGACAATGATCTGAAGCACCACAAAAGAATGGGTTCGTAAAAAGAAATAAGTCTTGGAACCTAGTCAAAGTAATGATCCAAACACAATTGAAAATCTGTGATTCAAGTGAATGAAGGCAGCAGATGCAAGAAACCCAGGTAAAACCAACAATTGTGTGAGTTTTGCCAAGAAGAATGGTTAAAAACGGCACACACTACTGCCAGAAATTTCTTAAAAATGATAGAAAAAGCCTGGTTCTCATAGTAACCTCAAAAGAAGCAGTCACCAAATATTAAATGTAATGGTTCACTTACTTTTGCAAATCTTAATTTTTAATTTTTAATTAATATTTTTATTCCAGCTTGATAAAAATCTTCGAAAGTTATTGTAATTTATTTAATAATGTTTTTTCTTCATGAATATATAGGTTAAATAAGATTTGTTAATCATTTGGAGAAAAGAGACAATTTTATAAAATACTGTCTTAAATATATATATATATATATATATATATATATATATATATATGAGTGTGTGTGTGCGTGCGTGCGTGTGTGTGTGTGTGTGTGCGCGCGCGCATATATCGTACTGGAGGTCTGCAAATGGCTAAAACATGTCTGAATATAGATGTCAAAGGGTTTTCGCTACCGATATCCACATTTACGTTATTTTTTTCCGTTTTTCTTGGGGTGAGGGAGGGGAGACAAGATGCCCACAAGAATCTCCGAGGTCATATTTGTCATTAGATGAAATGGAAAACGCGCACAATATCTACCAAAGTCCTCATTGACTCACTCTGTTCCGGTGGCTCCTCACTTGACAGCATTAAGTTGTCATTTTTCAATCAAAATTTGATATCTTGCATGATATGAATGTGACAGAAGCCCAGAGAAGAAGGGTTTGGTCTATAATCAGACAACATGGACGTCAACAATAGCGAACATAACTTGCTTCAATGATGCTTAATAGAAATGGAGGGGATCACTGATAAAAAGAAAATTACACAAAAACAGAACGAAAATGGAAGAACTTGTCATACAGCGTGACAATGTTCAGTTCAATTGAGTGGCAATTATCAATATTATTATTGTTCTTAGTTTTCGTGTTATCATCATGTATTTCTTTTCGTTCCTCTTTCCGGTCTTTCTGTTTTTCATCATGCTACAACTTTTTCTTTCTTTCTTTCTTTTTTTCTTCATGCTATTTCTTTGCCTTTCTTTCATCACGCTAATATTTAGTCGGTGTTTCTTTCTTTCTTTGTTTCTCTTTGTATTTCTTTAGTCGGTCTTTCTTTCATCAAATTATCACTTAGTGGCCTTTCTTTCTTTCTATCTTTCTTTCTTTCTTTCTTTCTTTCTTTCTTATTCTATTTCTTTGCCTTTATTCCTTTCTTTCATCAACCTATCACTTAGTCGGCCTTTCTTTTTCATTCTATCTCTTTGCCTTTCTTTCTTTCTTCAAGCTATCACTTAGTCGGCCTGTTTTCCTTTATTTTTTTTTCTTTGTCTATCGTTCTTGCTCTTTTTCCTTCACCAAGTTATCACTTAGTGCGCCTTTCTGTCTTTTATCAAGCTATCACTTCGTCGGTATTTATTTCTCACTTTTTTATCTTTGTCTTTCTTTCTTGCTTTCTCTCATCAAACTATTATTTGGTCTTTATTTTTCTTTCTTTATTTTTTCTTTGTTTGTTCGTTTCTTTCTTTTTACCTTTCTTTCTTTTTTGCTTGCTTTCATCAAGCCATCACTTAGTCGGTATTTCTTTCTTTCTTTCTTTCTTTCTTTCTTTCTTTCTCAGTCTATCTTTTTTCTTTCTTTCATGAAGCTATCACTTAGTAGGGGTCTTACGGCCACATCACGATGAAACATCGGTTTCCGTACGATCACTGAAGTTAAGCAATGTCGAGCCTGGTCAGTACCTAGATGAGTGATCGCTTGGGTATGCCAGGTGCTGTAAACTTGGATGGTGTAATGGATAATGGCTTGGAATTGCTAAACGAAGAGTAGAGTTCCAATTCCATTTGGATTCATTATATTCACTTACGCGCAAATTCCCTTGCGAAAAGTATGAATCCACATCTTCTACCCATGTGTGGGTTAATTAGTGAAACTTGTATCATTAAAACGATTATTATCTACCACCCTCACCTCACCACTCCACCAAAAATTGCGTACGGAATATTTAGATTTCGGCATTAAATAACCGATAGAGATTGATATGCCACTAATTAAAAAAAAACTTAGTCGTTCTGTCTTTCTCTCTGTTTCATATTTATTTGTCTTTCTTTTTTTGCCAATTTGATATCTATCTATCTATCTATCTATCTATCTATCTATCTATCTATCTATCTATCTATCTATCTCAGTCTGTTCATATCTATCTATCTATCTATCTATCTATCTATCTATCTATCTATCTATCTATCTATCTATCTATCTATCTATTTATTTTAGCATTTTATTATATTTCTCAATATATCAACTGAAGTGAGCATGGTTTTACTTTATATTGCCTACGTATTTTCAATAGCCATCTCCTTACCTATTCTTCCAGCGCCATATTTTCTCTCTCTTTTTGAACATTTCTTCATTATTTTTTCGTTGTCGAAACTTAGGTGTTCCACCGTGAATCAATTCGCTGGCATTTATTTCAACCTATAAATTATTTCACGACTTAATATTTCAAGAAGAGATTCTGCAATTCTTGGTATAAGTTTAACGAACATATAAAGCAGTAATTTACATATGTACCAGTCATTTATACACATGTTTTCATAGAAAATACAATACATTGCTTCATTTTATTGTTATAATAAATTTTAAGTAATGAACAGATCAAATCTTAGCAGGACCTTGAATAAAAAATGAAAAAAAAATCATTTTTAAATGCTATTTTAACAATTAATGGAGTTTTAATGCGATTTCTATAAGTGTTACATTTAGTGGCTAAATAGAATGTTTGTAATAATAAGAAATAATGCAGGATTAATACCCCAATTTTATTACGAACATAAAGTTAGCAAATATAGACTAGGAAATGTCCCAACGAGAGGTGAGCATTTATTAAACAGGGTAATTGAGGCCATTCTTCCTGTTATGGTTTCCCGTAGCTTAATGGTAAAGCACGCCTGGCTTGAAGTTGTTTTTTCTGATTAAAAAAGAAATACAGATTTTATTTCTATGGGGAAGTATTTTGTGCTTTTATAAGACTTTAGGTATCTTGATCAATATTTTTTAAATTTACTATTTAAAAACTAAGGATGTCTAAGCATGTCTACCCGCTAAATTTACATTAACATTTAAATTAAGTTAAAATTAATTAGTTTTACTTAAAATTAATTAATTAATATTAAATTTACATTAATTAACATTTAAATTAACATTTACATTAATAAGAATTAAAAAAAGCTATCTGCACAAATCCACGATAAATAAAGTAGATAACTATAAAAAAATCAATATCCTCTACCAAATGTTCCAAGAACCAGGACTTAAGATAAACATTTCCAAGACAAAAACTCTGTTGGATATTGGAATGAAAGCAGTGATAGCACATACCGTGAATCAATCATAAAAATTCAGGATGTGGATTTAGTAAATACTAAATACTTCAAATACCTCGGTGTATTGATCAGTTATAACAGATTTAGTATAGGGGATTAGGAAATTGAACATAGAATAAGCTTCACTAGAGGTAGTTTCGCCCAACACCGCAAATTGCTACATAACCAAAACATTAACATTAAAACTTGAGCCATGCACTTAAATAACATTGTCAGATCGTGACTTTCATATAGATGCCATGCATGGCGCTAAACTCGTTCAGAAATATCTGTATAATCGCTTTCTCAAATCAATGCTTGAAATAACTTTGAGCGGATGAATCTTATGTGTCTTGGCGAAGACCACACTACTTCGAACCTTGTGGACTAGCGCTACAGAATCACAAACAAAGAACTGTACCAAATAACAGAAACCCCATCGCTTGAGTACATTTAACAGCAGCAACAGATAAAATGGATATCACTTGTAACCTGAAAATAAACTAATAACATAATCAAGATGTTGACATTCTACACTACTTCAAATAAAAGGCTAGGAAGGAAACCCTCATCAATACTAGAATGAGCGATAACAGCTACTGGACTTGAGAAAACTATTTTCTTGACAAATTGTTTTAAGAGAAAGGTTTTATAAATTTCAACAGGTAGCAATACTGGCTGCTCGTTCAATGAATGCCGAATGTTTCCTTATAAGGAAACGTCTAATATTACCTATACCATCATGGTATTTTAAATCAAAATCTATATAGGATTCATTGCAAAACGACACATTTTCACCTCGTATACATATGTGTGCGTATATGTTGGTCTGTGTATGTGTAGACGCATGAAAATGTTTTCATACCTATATACATTAGTGTATGCATTCTTGTCTGCACGAACAAATTGTCTACTCCCACCTCTCTTGTAACCATCCAACCTCCTCCTCCTCCTCCATCTCAGCCTGATCGCTGGCGGCGATAGGGGATTATTTTCCACTGTCAATTTTTAATTCGGCCATTAACAAAATTGGTTTCTTTCCTCCATTTTCTCCATCCCTTTATCCGTTTCAATATTTGCTAAAAGACGCCTAATGGTTCACATATGTTTAGTCACTAATGGACAAGCCCGTCCACATTCACTGCTTGGCTCTCGTTAGGAAGCTGGTCCTATTTGGCAGTGACGTATATACGAACAATACACGGCGGCCATTTTCTCAGTTTGTTGTATATATTCGAAATACCATTTAGTTGAACTTTGAACTCTACATATTTGTTTGATTGTATACTCAAGTGTTATGTATTTATTTTTTTACCTAGTCATTCGATCTCTTGTTTATAATTATTACCAGCAGCCATAAAAGTCTCGTGTTAAATCAAGATAGGACAGCTCAACTCATCCATAAATTATTGACTTCCGTTTTTAACTTCACTCATCTCCTGCACTCGATGTAAAAGTAACATTATCTCTTTAATTTAACTATACCACTTTCTGATTATTGCAATAAGTTCCTGATTGTAGTAGTGAGTTACCTGTTCCTTTGCATGCTGATAAGGAATGCAGTAGATTTAGAGTTATTTGCAGAGGCTGGTAGTAAATTTCGAATTGTAAATTCTCCGATTTTAACGTGATATAAAAAGAACTGAATTTTGACAAAACAGAGATAAACAGATGCCTACTTTCTATTTGTTGTAACCTAGAGAAGGTTACTGAATAGAATAATCACACGAAGGTTGGTAATGGACGATGATATTTAGGACACGAAAGAAACATATAAGATTCGCCAGCGGCGCGTAGAATTAGTCAACTGCTAGAAGGTGTCAAGTGAATTCTACAATGAATCTCCGATTGCAGGAGATCTACCAACCGCCCCGCGTGGTGAGATGTGGCACAAGGTCGAATATAATGTGGTGTAACTGAGCCCGTAGGCTCGACCAAAAATTCCCCGTAGACCCCGGGGTTGGGTAGTTGTTTCCCGAGACATGACTCTGCCCTCGTCTGGAGATCCTCTCTGCTCGGAGGCAGAGAGTTTGACCAGCACAGCCGGAGACGAATCTCCAACTGCAGACCAACATACAGTATTTACTATTGCATTTATGTGAATGGGAACCCATTATCGTCTGTAAATATGCTACAACACTATTACTTACTTAGTTTTATGCTTATTTAAAATTATATTTTAACTTTTTTCCTTTATAAGAAAGAAAAAAATGAAAAATGAACAAATATTAAGTTCCTAAATTTAATATTTTAAGTGTATGATAATCCTTAAAGGATTACTTTCAGTTGCTACCATTGCTCATACAGACATAGCGTTGCACTCGGCTTGTACTTCCAACTTTATTTGCACGTAAATACTCCAGGAAATTAATGACTCCTAGAAAATAGTATCTTCATGAATCCTAGAGTTGTCAATTAGCCATTCAAATTGGAAACATGAATGAATGATGGAAAGAGTTTACATCATCAATTGGTCGTCCACTGGTCGCCAATGAAACATCAGTTTAAGAGTATATACACCAAATATTGCGGTCTCCTGTTAGAATTAATAGCGATATTGCATCCATTGCTGGTTTGCTAGTAGCTCACAACGCCCGGTATTCATCAGCAGACACCCATCTAAGTAATGACCAGGCTCAACCTTTCTTAACTTCGGTGATCGAACGAGAACTGGTCTTACAACGTGATATGCACACTTTTTGAGATACGTTTAAAATGGCGCTGGAATTATACATTTTTCATGAATTTTTAGCAAGGGAGTTAACTCTTGCATTTGAAATTATTAATAACCACAGAAAAGATCACCAAATGTTCATTTCCTTTCCCATGTGGGAGCTTATTGTTGATTTTTCTCTTCACTTACTCTCAGCTTGATTTTTCAAACCAGAAAACTTTGTTCCATTGTCGTTTCTTTTCTTATTTGATTAATGTACTTTATTTCCTTCAAAACATGACACACCATTAATGTAGGCTCCTCGTGTTTTTTCAATCTGCTGCGTACACAAAACGCATGCAATATTTCCATTAGTAAACCTGTTTTTGAAAAAAGGAATAATAATCTCTTTTCTTCTTGATGACATTATAGTTCACAAATTTCTACCAACTCGTTTAATCGTAGACTTCCAATGGTCTACCATCTGGCCACATCAGAGAGACGCATCTTGTTCACTGTGACTGCATTATTTTCCAGTCTTGTTTTTTGTTTACTGGAGCCTTTGAAGTCAACGCACCATTTGCTGGGCTGGGCAGCGGGTGGTGGCACATCCAATAACAGCTTGGGGGGACATTGTATAAGGTGAGGCCACCTGTTTCTCATTAACTCACCCCAAACTCCGTTCCAAAACAGGGCCCAAAATTATTTTCTTCTCTGGCGTGTACCGTCGATGGGCACACAAATGGATGGGCGACGCACTTCCCTTTCCGACAACATTCATTTTTCGATTTAGCCCCCCCCACTTATCTACTACCCCTTCTTTTGCTTCTTTCTGGCATTCCCTTTTCTTCTCTAGACAATGGACGTATTCACGACCACATCTATCTATCTATCTATCTATCTATCTATCTATCTATCTATCTATCTATCTATCTATCTATCTGAGTCTGTTCATATCTATCTATCTGAGTCTGTTCATATCTATCTATCTATCTATCTATCTATCTATCTATCTATCTATCTATCTATCAGGAGAAGAAGAAGAATGGAGATGGAGAGTTAAAGAGAAAGAAGAAGAAGGAGAAATAGATGGCGGAATAAAATAAATATGGCGATAAAAGTTTTAAATTTTTACGCAAAAGTGGAATTAATGATGTATTTTGGATTTGTGTCAAGAGACACACGGGAGGACAGATCGAATGGCAGCACCTGCGCAACATAGGTTACTGTTCTAGTAGTTCTACTACTAATTTTATAGTAGTATTAATAATATTAATCAGAGTAATGATTATAATAACATTCATGAATTATATTTTACAATTTAATCAATTTAAATCAGTTATTCTAAACGTGGTTCATGTGGACCACCGGTGGCCCACAGAGCATTTCTGGTGGTCAACAGAGAATTCGTACCCATAAAAACATTGTAGCCATTTCACAAAAATGTATCTAAGTTATTCATATTTTGATGAATTAAAAAATATAATAATTGCGAAGAAGAGTTGACGAAGAAGGTGTCTTTGCCTACACATCGATAAAGGACACACCCAAATATTTTTCATCATGTAGAAGCAAGCATCATTTTTTCCCTACTACATGTATGGTGGAATCTGGATTTTTGGCTGTTGTGGATGTTTTCAGTTGAAAAGGAAATAAATTAGATCTCAACGGCAGAGGAACAATTAGAATAAGACTGAATGGTACCATCAAAATTGATTATGATATCTTGTGTCAGAAACACCAAGATCAAGGTAGTCACTAGCTGAATGGACTAAGACTGAATAACATCATCAAATTTGATTGATAACTTGTGTCAGAAACATCAAGATCAAGGTAGTAATTAGCTGAATGGACTAAGACTGAATGACATCATCAAAATTGATTATTATATCCTGTGTTTTTCCTTGTTTACTAAAATAAATTTTAAAGTATAAACAGACCACTTTGTCTTTTCATTGATTATTTTAGTGTGAAATTTGAACAGCCTCAAGGTAAAAGTAGGAGTGGTCCATTTGAATTTTTGAAGTAAAAAATGGTCCATCACCTGAAAAAGGTTGAGAAGCACTGATTTAGAACTAGGTACCTTCACAGAAACGCGGTACATAAGCTTAAAAAATATTACTTAAAGTTTGAAATATCGCACAAATGCATTTTTAACATGGTGGTAGCTGTTTATTTAAGGTTTTGACAGCTTAACTAACAGACGGAAATTTATCTGTTTTTTTCTGCTGTGTATACATCTGTAAAATTACTTGAGGAATATAAGGTGAGTGCCTTTTTATATAATTTAATTTAGTAAGTTAAGCTTGCTGACCCTTACACCCTGTTGAGGTGCTAAAATGGCTTTATAAGCGTAGGTTAGATGCGGTACAAGTTAGAATATGTGGACCACCCAGGGAGAATCAATCTCGTTAATCAATTGCAATTGATCTACCCAGACAGTCTTGCTGACCATTGCCCCATGTTGCAATGACCCTTTTGTTTTCAATCTGTTCTGCAAGTATAAAAATTTCCAAACTACTTTCTTCATTATGTGCCCTTGAAATTTCCTTTTTTCCTTGTCCTTTTTGTTTCCATTTTCTCTAAGTGTTCGCCGTTGCTCACATGTAGACCCACATATCTGTTGCTTCAAGTCTCTTCTTCAACTGTGAGGAGAATTCACTGCTATAACTTCCCTGCGTTTCGTCCTCTGAGGGACTTTACCAAGACAATTTTGCTTTGACGATGTAATCCGTATCATTTGCAACGTGTGCAGGGTCTTTCGTGCTCTGATCACTTACCACGGGAGAACTTTTGCCGATGGTTTATTCCACAAACTGCCGAGCCGTTTGTTTGTCACTTCTGTCTTGTTTACATTTTACCATTTTTTAGTGTCAGAAACCCGCTCCCAAAGTTTGTAAAATTACTTTTGGATTCTATCTTGGATTGTACATTTAACAGCGTCTGCCGTAAACTTTAAACTTAACACGAAAACGAAGGATTAGCGGACATATGTTTATATGGACTTTTGTCCGTGTTTGGTGTGAGGAAACCTTTTCCAAAGATTGTAAAAGTATTTTTGATACAACCTATTTAAATACACTATAATCCATAAATATAGCTTAGCTTAACACTATATTTTATCATGAAGTTTGAACAGTTCAATACAATCTTCAAACTATCTCTACTTACAGACCTCGGGTCTGTTGGAATGAAAGAAAACGTATGCTTCCATTCCGTCTAGAGACAGCGATCTATAGCCGTTATTCATATAGCCGAGTTTCATGCCAGTTGTGATCATCAGACTATATATATATGGGGAAATGGATAGCGGCTCGGCTTGAGGAATTGGAGAGCTGATTTCGAATTCCAGGTATAAGCACATGTCAAGTAGCCATAACATGTATATCTCATAGTACCGCATGGAGGGTAATGCAAGAGCAGTTCCTGTATTCCGTATCATTTGCAACGTGTGCAGGATCTTTCGCCTTCTGATCACTCACCACAGGAGTACTTTTGCCGATGGATTTTTGCACAAACTGCCGAACCGTTGTTTGTCTCTTCGGTCTTGTTTACGGATGAGGCAACATTACGGAAGAGATGGAAAAATAAATTTGCACAACCTGCATTTGTGGGCGGATAGGAATGCCCATGGTACCTTACAGGCTAGACACTAGTTTACGATTAATGTATAGGTGACTGTTTGGTAGGTCCATATGTTATCCCATAACGTCTTACAGGAGCATTTTACAAGGACTTTATTTTGGGCACACTTCCAGGCTTGGTAGAGGATGTACCGCTACTAATAAGAAGACGCATGTGGTTCATGCATGATGGGGTTCAAGCACATTTTAGTTACATTGTTCGCGATGCACTAGCTGACATCTACCATAAAAGATGGATTGGTGGGGAGGACCGATTCCATGGTCTGCATGTTCTCCAATCGTTTGCATTCTTATCTGTGGGACTACCTAAAATAATTGGTTTATGCAGCAGATGTAAAGACGCTTCATGAACGTGTCATAGAACCTGCGAAATCACTGAATACCGTGTGAGAGTATTTGAAGTTGTCCGCCAGTCAATGATACGACGGGTGAATGCGAGCAGACGCAAGCAGAGGACATTTTGAACATTTGTTATGTGTTGCCGTGTTGAGCTACAACGATGGCCTTTTGCACATTTTACCTTGTTTTGATGTTAGGAAAGTTTGTAAAAGTATTTTTGATATACCCTGTATATATTTATCAACAGTTGAACCAGCGGGTGAAGAGGGCTACGCATGACGGACATGCTACAGAAGGCGCCACTCGAAGTTATAACAGTTTCATCGGCAGTCTGTTACAGATTTATAACTGGATTCTGCATGTCTCATTCCATATGTGCAGCAGAAGAAGGTCATGAAATCAAGTGCATGGGTCACTTCCTGGCAAGTTGAGGTCCATATTAAACAAAATCGCGCCATCGACACTTTCTTCTATTCTCATTTTCTTCCACCTTCAACCAACTCTTGCAAAGCAAAATGGCGATAGGGAATGAACGACGCGAGCAGGTATTGGTGAAACTGGAAGCTTCTAGTCCTGAACCTGCACATTGGAGGCGAATTTAGTCATCAACGTCATCATCATAAAGGAAGCGATCAACAAAGAAGAAATTAAATTCTTGGATACGAGATAAAGCCGACAACGACACACACACACACACACACACACACACACACACACACACACACACACACACACACACACACACACATATATATATATATATCCATCCACAGACAGACTGTTTTGTTGTTTCATAGCTCATCTATGTGGCTAGACATTCGATTGCCTCAAGCCGAGATCGAAACCCGACTGATTTGGTATTAGTCGGGTCTCTACCCCTAAGTCATTGGTGAAGAAGGTGAATTTAGACGTATTTATTTTTAGATAAACACGCCAGTTACTGGAGAACTTTATTTGTCTTAACGAAGATTCTTGCATCACCAGCAATAATAGTTACTGTTTACAAATTCACTTATATATATATATATATATATATATATATATATATATATATATATATATATATATATATATATATACAGAAACATGTATATATTGAGAGAGCAAAAACATTGAAAGTGTTAGCAACGATAAATAATGAGAAAGCAATGATATGGATTAAACACTTATAAAAATTATTATAACATTATGAACAAAATCAATGTGTGTGTGTGTGTGTGTGTGTGTGTGTTTGCATGCGCGAGCTCTGGATGACGTCATCGATGAAATCATGATGATTTTTGTTGTAATATCTAATGCACTGTTTAAAAAAGACGAAATTACTATAAAAATAAACTAAATTTTGATTTCAACGAATTGTAATTACTATGAGTTACATCTTTATTCTTGTCGATGCCAGTGAAGAGGATTTTGTTAAAATTAAAAAAGATAATCGACTCAATTAATATGTCTTCCAAATATGGTTGACTGTTTTTCTCTTCCATTTTAGTTCACTTGTAAACCCATTTCCCTTTCTCTCTATTTCTCTGTATCTCTCTCTCTCTCTCTCTCTATCTATCTATCCAAAGACATATATATAGAGTCCACCAAAAATGTATATATACTTCAGCAAAGGAAAACCTTGTATTGATATTCTAATGCTAAATTTATTCAGACATCACGAGATTAATACAAATTACCTTTTGACTCTACAATCACAAGAGCTCCTCAAAATGGTGGTATTTAGCTTCCAGACATTTATTAGTATGGCGAACTACTGCTTGGGCAACTTTGACCTAAGCGTCCAGTGGGATTGCTGCACACGCCTTTTCAATTAATTGCCACCAATGTAATAAATTTTCTGCGATACACAACATCCTTCAGGGTACCCTATAGGTAAAATTTTTTAAAAAGTTCAAAAGTTTCCTTTCCTGAAGTGTGTATAAATTTTTGAGTGGACTCTGAAAGAAAGTGAGAGAAATGGAGAAAAAGAGAGACAGAGAGAGGAAGCACTAACCTGGTAGACAAATTCACTAGTTTAATGAGTTTAATCCTTCGTCACTAAAGTGGCTTTGTATTTTAGTGAGTGGCTTACTATTTTACGATTTGATTGGAAAAAAATCCTGTCGTATTTTTGACATTATCATTTTGATGGCACTTCTTCAAAATTGACGGTAAAATAACCATTAATTTTTAGGTTTGTTTCTTTTATTGCAGATTACTTAATATTAGAGTGGGTAATATCAAACACTCAGTGCTGTTTGAATTCAAAAAGGTCTCTTCATCAACGAAAGCGGCCAGAAATATTCATTTCAATATCAATGATAATTTGACCTATTTCTAACAGGAACTTTTGCACTTGACGATTCACCTGTCTCAGGACGACCAGGTTCTGTCAATATTAAACTTCTGCAAACTGTAGTCGAGGAACGTCCTAAGCCAGCTGAACGGGAATTAGTAAAACATTTCAAGTCAAACTACTATCAAAAGACGCATTCGTGAACTCCGAAAATGTCTAAACTTGGTCAGTGAGTTCGCCATCAACTGGTTGCCTATTAACTTAATCAAAGCGTTGCCTTCTGTTCATCACTAACGAATATCCACACCAACGAACTTTCCTGGGTAGAAGCATCACCAGTGATGAAAAGTAGGTCCTCTATAATCTTATCCAATGAAAATGACAACGCTTTGCACCCAGTAAATAAAGAATAATCTATACTCAACTACACTGTTTGGTGGAATCAGCTTCAGTTACTTACCCACCGCCGTAAAATCGCATCCCTGTGTATTTTTTATAAATACTTTCATGGTAATTGTTCGGATGATCGCTTCATAATGATACCTAGACTTTATGAATTTAAGCGCATTATTGGACTGGCGACGAAGTTTCATCAATTTACAGTTGAAATGGCTAGATGCAACCGTGAATTCTATATTAAGTTTCATTTCTCGCTTGTGGAAATTTCTTCCGGCCTGCTTTCCAGTCAACTTTAATCTTCTAAAATTTAAACCTAATAGTTGTTGTCCTCCTGATTATTCTTCCTTTGTTCCTGCTCCTTAGTAATGTTTCTGTTTTCTAATTTTTCCACACCCTTGTGTCTGAGTGGCTTTACTGTCTTACTTGGGGTGAATTCGCTTAAAAATGTAGATTCTCATCTATCATGAAGTGTTAAAGCAAAACGAAACAACTACTGCGGGGAAGTGTTGTTATCAACTGGAAGCATTGCAACCTCTCCACTAGAACATACCAAACATAGAATTTGCACGCCAGGCTATCACAGAAGCCAAATTCACCAGTGGGTTCACTGGAGAGATATCATCGTAGCCACCAAGTTCAGTTTCGCGCCTCCGTGGCAAGACGAGCATGTACGCAAGTGGTCGACTAAACTGCGATTAGGATGTTCACAT
Organism: Acanthosepion esculentum; assembly: GCA_964036315.1. Taxonomy (NCBI): domain Eukaryota; kingdom Metazoa; phylum Mollusca; class Cephalopoda; order Sepiida; family Sepiidae; genus Acanthosepion; species Acanthosepion esculentum. The sequence continues at coordinate 66,501,644 of OZ038485.1, forward strand.
GTGGAACAAATAAGGATAGGAAGATACCGACCCGAGAGAGGGTTAGGGTTAAGAAAAAGAGTCTTTTGTATCCTTGCAAGAATATAGAATCCATGTTTGGTACATTGATGCTACAACATGCATGGCTTTCATGGCTTCTGATGTCGATTAATTGGAGTTATTAATATGTACATGTTTTCTATTCTTTTGACGAATTAAGGTGGGCGATAGTAAATACACGTTCAGTGCCAAAGATTGGCTTGTCCTTTGTATGATCTTAACAAGTTAGCCATCTCCCCTAAGCCATACACCCAGTCGCCGACAGTAACTGAAGAAATTCGGAGTTGAATAACGTTACGTATGAGACATTTAGTCTCTTTAGTAGTAGGTATTCGTTTATCTTGCGAGATAAAGGTAACGCCCTGTTTGCTCAGAATTCAGTCTTTTGGTGTTGAGACTGTAGTGACCTCTCCAGGGTACAGGGCTAGGCGATGGTACATGTAGGCCGTGCACTACCCGGACAACATGACCCCACTCTTGGCTGTACCGACAAGATCGGAAGGAATACAGGGCATTACATTTGGTCCCGGCTTGGCTGCAAGAATTGCTAGAAAGTTGTCAGTGTTGACAGCCTTCGGAGCTCGACGCCGGGTTTTTTTTTGTCTGGATGTACTTCCATAGCACTTTCCTTGTTTGGTTAGATATGACAGCAAGGCATTGGTGGTTTAAAATCAGGGTTATCTTTCACCTAGATGGACTGCCTTCAAAGGGCTGTAGAGCTCCATCTAACCGAAGCAGCTGTTTATGAGAACAGCATAACGATATAGTCACAAATATGTTTGAAACTGTTATGGTCCAAGGTTAGGACCAAGGAAGAACAACACGAACACAAGAGTAGAAACAACAAAGATATATTACACGAAATAATAATACAAGATGTTGAAGGTGTTAGTATGACTGTCAGTCTGATTTGGAGTGAACTACTATTGGCTCGACTCGATTCCATCTCGTCCCTCTTTCTTGAGAGGCGCAATATTCATAGTGTTAGGGAGAGTTCACTCTGTTGTTATAGGTAAGGTTCCATAACACCCCACTCCCAAAGCTTTTACCTCGCAGGGGTCTTTAATATTTTTCCTCTTCGGATTAATCATCAAAGGCTCTGTAAATTTTCTTTTTCTGCTTGATTTCCGCGGTTCTGACATTGCTTGAGGCCTTTGCATATTGAATGTGTCAAATATTGTGTCCATTACTTCCTCCTCTTCCTGAGGTAGCCCGTTTAACAGCCTCTTTCTGATCTGATTTAAGTGCCTTTTATGCGAGAACTTCGGGCCCTGAATTATGTAAATCACGTTCCCGATTCGTTTCTCTATTGTACATGGCTCCCAATAGGATGTATTGTTTTTGAACAATTTAAAAAAAACTTTCTCCCCTGTGTTAAATTTTATTTTTGGTACAAACGACGTTGGTGATTGCTTTCTCTATTTTGGCAGTAATTTGTCTATACCGATCTAATTTTTCGGGCGAACATCACTTCCGCGGGTGATAATACCGATGGCGTAGTACTGTTCTGTGTAATTCTATATACTTGCAAGAATTGTTGTAAAGCCTTTTCTGTTGGTACGTTATAAGCTTTCCTTAGTGCTCTTTTTAATGTATCTACAAACCTCTCCGCTTGCCTGTTTGATCTTGGGTGATATGGCGGGGATTTGATGTGTTTCACCTGAAAAGTTTCACAAAATTCTTGAAAATCCGCAGATGTAGATTGTGTCTCATTATTGGTGACTAAACAATCAACCACTCCGAAACGAGCAAACAGCTCGTGAAGGCAATTTATTGTAGTCTCAGAAGTAGGTTTTCTACAACGAAATACTTCTGGCCATTTGCTGTAACAGTCTACTACAATCAAGTAGTAGAAACCCTCTAATGGACCTGCGAAATCTACATGGATTCACGACCACGGTCGATCTGTCTTAGGTTTGTTTGGTTTGTTTTTGAGGAGGGAAAATAACGTGTTTGTCGTTGTACTTTTCGTGTGTGAGCGTCGCCAGACTCTTCGATATCTTTCGAGTCCTTTTTTACGCTTATACATCTCTGACAGTCCTCAGTCAATTTTTATAGCGTCAATTCTGTTTCACTCTCAAATTTTGTTAGAATTCTCCGTCTGATCTCTGCATCTTTAGTCGAAACCAGGCCTTGGACGAATATCAAACATTTAAAATTGTCAGGGCTGAGTTCAGATAACTTAAAGTCATCGCAGCGTTTGTTTACTACGGAAGCGAATGTTATATAGTCTTCGCCATCCTTTTTTGTTAAATTTAAACATTTCCACCTTTTGTGGAATAGTGAAGTGTTCGAACTAAATAATTCCGTTAAAAGTTTCACGGCTTCCTTGAAAGTCAACTCATTCGTTTTCCTCGGTAATCTACGAATTTAGTGTATTCGCTTGACCCTAGTTTCCTCAGTAGTAGACGTACTATTTTCGCGTCTGACCAAGGAAGAACAATACGAACACAAGAGTAGAAATAACAAAGATATATTACACGAAATAATAATACAAGATGTTGAAGGTGTTAGCATAACTGTCATTCTGGTTTGGAGTGAACTACTATTGGCTCGACTCGATTCCGTCTCGTCCCTCTTTCTTGAGAGGCGCAGTATTCATAGTGTCAGGAAGAGTTCACTCTGTCGTTATAGGTAAGGTCCCATAACAGAAATATTACCGTCGACCACTAACAGAATGTAGTGAACAGAATGCTTCGAACTTTTAACCTTGTGGCAGACTAGGCTAAGCTTAATAAATATCTCGGTTTAAGATTGTTACTATTCTTGTATATTGGTTTTGAATCGTGTTTTGTTTTGTTTTGTTTTGTTTATCTACCGACTCAGTTATATTCAAATAATCATTATTATATTCATCTGCACTTCCACAAACACACAAGTACATAGCCATACATAGTTAGATATACTTTCAACTGAAAATATATACCCACACTTATTTGTAGATGTGTTTGTAAAGTAAGATTGATGCGCGATAAAAATAGGTAGACACTCGGGTACAAAACGACACCAAGCGCGCCCACGCGCATGCGCACACAATTAACACTTCCCTTGTCATTTTCCTTTTCAGCCGCGGGCGATATGATTTATCTATAATGTCAGGAAAGGAGAAAGATTGAACGAAGAGTAAATGAAAGGAAGTAAAACGTTTTTTCAAACGAATGTCATACACCGAGTTTCGTGTTTCCAAATGGAAACATCACAGTGACTATTCCCCCCCTCTCTCTTTCTCTCTCCTCTCTCTCTTTCTCATATACACACATACGCACTCTCACAGCACCAGCAATACTGAAGAGGTTAGTCTTCACCTGTACAAGTAAAACAACGCTCTTACTTTAAAAGCTGACATTAAATTTGGATCCATTGGCTTTGATAAATATGTCACTATCAATGTTTCATGATAATTAAAGAGAATGGTCATTGCGATAAAGGATTTTTAAAATCACAACACTATAACATATATATATATATATATATATATATATATATATATATATATATATATATATATATATATATATATATAAAGAAACGTTATTTAATAGTTGTAAACACCTCTCAGTTTAACATATCAATATTTCTACATAAAATATATAACAACTCCTATGTGTCTATTAGAAACAAGGTGTTTATTTATATTTTTTGAAACATTTTCTCACACACGACCTTATTAAACGTACTCCATTAATTAATTTAACTCTTTTTAATCATATAAATGAACTTCCGCTCTCTTTTTTATTTATTATATACTGGGAGTTATTACGACCTGCGCAATTATTAAGAGTCCTCTTGTATTTGGCACCTTAATGCTGCACTAAAAGGAGTGTCGTAGGTTGCTTTGTAGCACTTGTAACTTTTGTCCTTACACATAAGCGTGTTGGACACCACATTAAACCAAGGTTGTATTACGTTTGACCTCGTGGGAAGGTGAAAAAATATTAGGATCATTCGTATTTTAACTTCAGAGAATACAAGGCATAAAAATTAAAACATGTGGCTATTCTCTCTCAAGGTTTTTATCCCGACGCTTTTATCCAGACGGCCATATCTATGTCGAATCCGTTATTTTTAAAAATCCTTATTATTGCTTTTCTAGTTTTGTCTGTGTTTTGTTTGTTGTAGTTTTTTTAGGATTATGAGACCGTCGTCCCTGTAGAGTCATGTATCAGTTTTATCTATTATTTCGCTTAGTTCATGTAGTAAATATATACCTATGATTTCGCAGGTTTCTTCACAAATAATAAACAAATTAAGAAACCACTCCCGTTAGAATAGACGAAATAGAATAAATAAAAATAAAAATAAAATACATAAAAACAAGTAAAAACAATCAACCCAAATAAGTAAATAAAGTAAATAATAATGAACAAATTAACAAACCAATCCCACCAAAATAACAGTCAGAATAGACTACAACAACGAATCCAAAAACTGGACGTAAAAATAGCTATAACTGCTATATATCGATAAAAAAATCACTACGTTACTCAAAAATCGAAAACCAAATCGAATAAATAAATAAAAAAACTAATAAAAAATTAATCCAAATAAATAAATAAATTAACAAATCGGCACCGCTAAAATAACGTTAGAATTAATAAAAATAAGCATAAAAAAGCAAAAACAGGTAAAAATAATCAATCCAAATAAATAAATTAAAAACTGTCCACCCGCCAAAATAACAGAATAGACAACGGCAAACAATCTAAACATTGGATGAATAAATAGCTTTAATTATCTTCCCAGACCAAAAAAAAACTATTAAATACGTAACCTAAACAATTCCCCCCACCCCAAGTTAATAAAACATCAAGAAAAACGAAAAGATAAATAATACAAAATAAAAAGAAAAACAAGTAAAATAAATTAACCCAAACAAATAAATAAACAAGCCACTCCCGCAAAAATAACCGCCAGAATAGATTACCCTCAATGCAACACTGACCCATATATATAAATAGCCGAGGAAATATCCAGCATTCGCGTCCTGACGATTGCGTCCAGCAAGAAACAGCCTGTCGCCTCTGAGTGTTGACTTGAATGTTCAATTTTATATTTATATTTACATACACTCTATCTCTGATATTGAGCACTTTATCCCATAAATATAGCACACACACACACACACACACACACACACACACACACACACACATATATACATATATATATATATATATATATATATAAATATGATTAATACAAATATAAATTTGTCACTTAGCTGATTGATGCTATTGGTGTATATGCGGTGGATTTGTGAATAGCAGTTCGGATTGAGGAATCGAAGGGAGCCGAGTTCTAATTCCAGTCGAATCCATTACATTCACTTACGTGCTAATAGCCTTGGGAAAGGTTTTAATCTTCTTCTCTTTACAGCTATGGGTAAATAGTAAGACAGACTGTGGGGGACCTTGTGGTACGTAGTTCACCAGGTCTCTGTATTCGGCCCTTCAAAAAGTGTGGTTGATTCTGCTATAATTAAATCATATGTGTTGGTGTCTTGCTGTCAGTTCCTAGGAACTGAGATGCTTGACCCTCATACGACGGGAGAGTCCACTATATATATATATATATATATATATATATATATATATATATATATATATATATATATATATATATATATATATATTAAAGAAAAACAGACCACTTTAAGGCTCCATGTAATAATTTATTTCACCATAGCCCTTTTAAAGAACGTTGGATCATCTGACATCACTTCCAAAAGGCGAAACAAAAAATGAAATGAAAATTTACACTTTTGACGGGTAGTATTAAGTTTATGTAATTTAACAGAGAGGGGAGTGAGGAGTGGTGTGAGAGACATGATCTAGTTTAGAGAGGGTTTATTTTAATATTTCTATCTATCATACTTAGTATTAGGGGAGGAGGGACCAGACATTGATCTATTTAATCGGTTAACTTAACGGAAGTGATATATTGAAAGGGAAGGGGGAGAAGAGAGAAAAAAGGAAAAGCAAAAAGAAAGAAAGAAGAGGGAAGTAAAGAGAAAGAAGCTGCAATTAGGTTTTACGAAGGAAGAGGAGCGGTGGTATATTTTTAGCAATTTATTTAAAAAAACAGACTTTAATGTTTGTTAGTAATTTAAATGTTTAAAAAATCCAGGAAGAAATTAATTTGATGTTTGCTAGCAATTGAAATATTTAACTCTTTTACAAATAATTTAGGGAGATAATATATATATATATATATATCTTAATTGCTCAGAATTAATATAACAACAATGAAAATCTTGACAATTGAAAATGGTGGAAAGAAATTCTTTCTCCAACTTTATAAAAAATGGATATATGTCATAAGAATGCCGTTGGTTTTAATCGATCCATGAAAAGAAAATATTTTCAATAATGAAGCATTAAAAGTGGCCCGTGTCATTAGTTTTCCGACCATGAGGCGCAGGTTCAAAAGTAACAACAGTCGTTTTTCTCAAATGAGTGAAATTTGGTAGAGGGAACTATTTGGAAGCCGTCGACGGCTCTGTTAGCATGAAGTTACAAGTCATCGTGATTGAGGCTTCGAGCCAACTGGCTTTGTACAACTGTTGATCACGCCAGATTATTAATTCCTCTCAGAACCTCTAACTAAGGTTCGCTCAGCATAGCTGCAGATAAACCACTCTGTGTGTGTGTGGAACAAACCGAGATGTGCAGAGAATGTGTCTGTCATAGGTATTAATTAGTCACCCTAGCAGCGGGGCATTCGCCGTAATGGGCAGCCAGCTATTATAGATGTATTAAAACCAATGTTATATAGTAATTAATTATACTCTTCAGATGACAGTCATGCTACATTAATTAATTATAATCGTCGTCGGCTTTATTTCGTATCCAAGAATTTAATTATTTCTTTGCTAATCGCTTCCTTTATGATGACGAAGTTAATCATTACATTCACCACCAACGTTCAGATTCAAGACAGGAACCTTCTAGTTTCACCAAAACCTGTTCCTGTCATCCATTCCCTATCGCCGTTTTGCTTTGCAACAGTTGGTTAAAGGTGAAAGAAAATCAGAGTAGAAAAAAGGTGTTTAAGGTGGACCTTAACTTGCCATGAAGTGACTGACACACTTGTTTTCATGATCTTCCTCTGCGACACATATGGAATGAGACATGCAGAATACATTTATGAAACTGCAACGGACTGCTCTAGTGGCGCCACACACACACACACACACACACACACACACACACACACAACATTACAATCTTGCTAAACTTTCAAATCCATGATCCTAAACGTTTAAAATTATAACTCACCTCCTTTGATATACTTTCTACCCTCTGATATACCTTTCTACTAATCTATCTTATCTTATGGTTCTTAAAATGATTTTTACGCATATATAATACTAGTAATAATATCAGATGAATTGATTTACATATCCATACTTATTCTGCAAGTTATACAGTTCTACAATAGGTCAAAATTTGCTTATAAAAGTTATATAAATATCCCATACTTTCATATATCTTTCTACTTATATCTTAAATTCTGAACTAAAACTTATTGTTAAAAAAACAAAAAACAAACTTTTGTATTCAATATCCCAAGAAAAAATCTCCACCTCTTAATTTATTAATTTACAAAATACATTCACTGATTACAAAATGAGTAGCAATGATTCCAGCCTAAATATACGCAATTCGGCTCTGGCTTCGTTTTAAAGCTACCAAAGACATTTCCGGTTACTGTTATAACCATCGTTTGTTCTTATCCCTTCTTCCTCTTTCATATTCTTACCCTCTTCTATCCCCGCCTTTCCTCTCCCTCCCCTCATTCTTAGGAGGCTTTTAAATGGTGCGCCTAAACCCTTGACCGTTGTTGTTGATATATATATATATATATATATATATATATATATATATATATATATATATATATATATATATATATATATATATGCCCGCATATATAGACCTGAAGGAAGATAGATTCATGCCTTTTCCAAGCCACTCAATTCAAAAGATATGGGAGCTGGTGTTACAGCAAACCCTACCACTACGGCAAAGGAACTCAGTGATGTAATGTTACTTATACGGCTAGGGCCGGTGCAAGGGTCGTGTGCCACCCCCGAAACTATGATACGGAGTCCCCACTCCATTACATCACAATTTTGATAATGTACTATTTATATAAAATACAAATGTTATTTTAACCTAATTATGTACAATATAGGTGAGCAATTCAATTAGAGAAATTGAAAACGAATACAGTGTATCTGAATACAAATTAGAGACATGTCATAATAGATCATTCCATCTTAAATAAGTCAAAAATGTTTTGCAGCAACTTTTAATATCAACATTTGATTTTTCTTGTTAGAAAGTTGAATAATTTCCACACATTTAACATTGAGTATCAACAACTGTGAATTTTATGCAGTGTATTTTCAGGAATTAGCATAAGCAAAAAAAACAAAAACAAAAAAAACACGAATTTATACAAAAAAGTCCCCAGAATTAAGTAAAAATTTCGCGAAAATTTTTCATCCTTTAATCTGTAACGTATATAAATGTAAGTAGAAAAAGCAAATATTAATAAAATAGCGTGGGTCAGAAATCACTATCCCGAGCCTCCAATCAAGCCTGGACCCTTTTCCCCAGTCGTAGTGGTCGGGAGTATTACGCATCGGCCTTGCACACGACAGTCCGGCGCGAATTGAAAAAGATTGGAATGTTTGCACTGGTTGGAAAATGGGTCCCACGCGGAACTTTCGAGTGTCGATTGTTACGAGTCATTGCTTACACGACAATTTCAAGCGCCCTTTTTGGACAGACTTATTGCTGAACCATGCATCATTTACGCCATAATGTTAAGCGCCGTCGTCAGTGGATCAGTCAAGTAATCAGACCTTCTCAGCAAGCGAGAGGTGAGCTTCATCCAAAGAAAATCATGTTCAGTGTATGGTGGGATATTCAAGGAATCATTCATTATGAATGGTTAGACAATGATCAAACAAATCAACGCTGATTTCTTGCCGACAACGTCGTCGTTAGAAAGCAGCTTTGTACGAAAACGTCCATCCTTGGTCAACATAAAGGGAATAATCCTCCATTTCGATAATACCTGTCCTCACATTGCACGATTGATCAAAAGTCTCTTAGATGAGCTCGGTTTGGAAAAACTGCTTCCTCCGTCATATCCCCCAAACTTTGCTCCTTCTGATTACCACTTGTTTCTGTAGCAAGTAGTTTGTAGAACCATTTGAATGGTTTAAAGTTGACGCCAAGAGAAGACGTTGAACTTGAGTTGGTTTCGTATTTTACACCAAAACTTAAGGAATTTTACACTTGGGGCATTAATAACCGTTGGTGTTAAACATTATTCTGGATAATAATGGATTATCTATAGCTATTGAAATCTTACAGACATTTCAAGCCGAACCATATTTTAATTCAAAAAGTTGTCCATCTCCTAGACTTGTTGCCAAAGAGGGCTAGAGAGTTCGGTCTTTCCTACTATTTAACCCATAGCTGAATCTTTTTTCCAGGTTGAAGTTTCGTCCCGGTACAGCACTTTAAATACTACACGCCATAGAAGTCTTGTCACAACTGACTGCTTCTATAATCCAGTCTGAACGTGAAGACAACTTGGAGGCTCAATATATGTCAAGATCTGTGTTAAGCTAAGCAAAACACTGCAGAAACCTATGAAATGGTCAAAACCGCTTAAGGATTAACCTTACGCTGGCACACGGGGTTCCAGGAGGGCAGGGAGCATGTGAGGAACAACGGGAGGTGTGGCAAGCAGGGCGACAACAGTTGGTCGACAAAATTCGCAAATTTTGGGGCGATGACCATCTTGCATATCTTCGACGATTGTTAAACAATTTGAAGTCGATGTGGGCACTGTGCACAGAGTCATCCATGACGATCTGAACATGCGCAAAATTTGTTCCCAGGGTGCCCAATGAGGATAAAAGGCAGAGCTATTGTTGATGACAGCAGGAAGATGGTCGAGTGGATCGTTTCGAATCCAAATGTTCTTGAGTCTCTGGTGACTTGTTACGAGAGCTGGATCTATTATGAGCCAGAGTCCAAAAGACAAAATGTCCAGTGGAAACATACCTACCCCCAAGATCCTAGAAGGCTAGGCATCATCTACAACCACTGGGTTTCCCATGGCGAGATAGTAAACAAAGAGTACTTTGCAGAGGTTTTGTGGTAGTTCAGAAAGAGATTTTATTGCAAGAGACCAGAACTCTTCAATGCACATGCACCAGGACAATGCCCCGTGCCACAAATCTATCCTGGTGACCAACTACTTGACCGATATGGGGATCAAGACTATCACTCATCCTCCCTACAGTTCAAACATAGTCCCATGTGACTTCTGGATGTTCCCGAGATTGAAGGAGAAGCTCAGCGATGTCCGCTTTGTGGAGGTGGATGAGATGAAGGAGGCTTTGACAAACGCCCTGGACACCTTCACTTTGGAGGATTATAAGGTGGCCTTCCTGAAGTGGTTGGAGCTCTAAAACAAGTGCATTGAAATTGGAGGATCCTACTTTGAGAGAGAGAATAGAATTTTGTGTTGATCCGTCTTTAAATAAATGTCTCTCGGATAAAAAATATAGAAAATGCCATGTTTGCAAAATCGTCCACATTAAATTTACCTTCTGCTTCTTATAACATTTCATCATTACTTATTTCATTCGCTTAACTCGTTGTTATAATTATTATTTCATACACTATTATTATTATTATCATCATCATTATTATTATTAACAACAACAACAA
>OZ038485.1:66512642-66535142 GCA_964036315.1 Acanthosepion esculentum
GTGCGTCTACTTCCTCAGTAAAAAAGAGCTCGGAGATGAAGGTTCATGCGTTCAAAGAGATCCCGCCACTTTCATGCTAACATAAAAATCACTTACATTAAAGTTCTCTCTTTCATACACACACATAAATCGTACACGAATAAGCACAAACTCTATCTCTTTATTTCACTTTCATATATTTATATGTGTGTGTACACAACTAATGAACGCAAATTCAGTCAGAATTTTGTTATACGAGGTGTTTTTAATCTTTATATTTTGGTTGATTTGAACTCATTGTCATGTAACATTTCGGACGTGTAACTTTCGGACTTTCTTAGAACACAATCGACACACGAGGATACCGAAAGGTACACCATCGTAATACTGTGATAAAACCTGATCAGCTTAGTAGCAAATATACACTCTGATATGCATGGTAATTGCCATATCTCATATAGATGAGAGCCACCACTAGGATTTTTTGTAATGGCTCCCATTTCATTTCGGCGTCTATGGCTCCGTAGATGACTCTTAAGACCAGTATTTAATTTCATAGATATCAGACATATATGACAGACTGTATCTTTGATTGGGTTGACGAGATCTGTATGTCCTACACCTCACCTGTGTACCGCAATTTACTTTTTCAGTCGAGATGATGATCTGTAAACCTTGTTGCAAACAACACGGGTATTGCCGACAGGACGATGGGGCAAGTTGCCATGGCTGGTTGTCATGGTGCCCTTTCAGGTGGTTTACATAACTTGAGCTCTCCCCCCCCCCCAACCCCAGCAACAACATGTGCTCACACACACCACATTTCCAAGACTGCAGATGAGTTGTCAGATCTGAGTAAGTGTCTATTTGGAGACCACGTCTGAGACATTCATCCTCAAAGGTGTTGCGTCCATCCCTTATGAAGTGCCTGTACTCTGTACGATTTAAAGTCAGATCTTTCTAATACAATGCATTCCGATCATCTTTCAGATTATGCATAAAGACATAACTACATACACGCGCATGCAAGCAAACTTACACGCAAACACCCACATATTTATACGCACATGTTTCACTTGTTACTTACTCTCCTTCTCTCTCTTTTTTCTTTCTTTTCTCTGTCTCGGTTTGTCTTTTCTCTTTGTGAATCTACTTTGACGTAAGGGATCGGAACTACAGAAAAAGACAAGTTTGGCTTTTCCTCAGGAGATATTTTGTTTCCAACACAGCCAAGAACAGACAAGTATTAAGATCAAGTAACAAGAAACTTATGCTTAACATCAGGAAGAGACAGTTGGAATTTCTGGGGCACATAATGAGGAAGGAGGGCTTGGAAAATCTGTTACTCACATGATAGATTGAGGGCAAGAGGAAAAGAACGCATGACATACTTAACGAGCTTGCGAAAATGGAAGACGGAACAGCGATTCGAAATAACGAAAAGGCAGAATCTATTTAGAGCTGCAAGTGACAGGAAATTGTAGAGAGGCATGATGTCCTGAGGGGATACGGCACACACACACACACACACACACACACACACACACACACACACACACACACACACATATATATATCTACCTATATATATATATATATATATATATATATATATATATATATATATATATATATATATATATATATATATATTATAAATTAATTGATTTAAAATATGGGTTTGTGTAGCGAAAAATCCATATTTTAAATCAATTAATTTATAATATTAATGCTCTGTAAATTTACATTGAGCACTATTGTGTAAAAATAACAATATCTATAAGAACACCGGATTTTATATCTTACTGTTCTTTCTTTTTATTTATATATACATATATATATATATATATATATATATATATATATATATATATATATATATATATATATATATATATATATATATATATATTAAAACCGTGAAAAAAGCAACAGGGAATACATCCACTATCTTCTCTTTTCGCAGATAATAAAATAAAGTCTACCGAAATCCATGGCTACATATGTTCTGAAGAAACATACCATTTAAAAAACGTTATATAACTGTTGTGACCAAGTAAATCGTTAAGTACACCAGAAGAGTATTACATGACTAGTAAGAGTGTCTCGAATGAACTAGCGCTCAATCCATTCACTGTTCGCTGTTCCCTGAGCCTTCTCTCCTACTAAACTTATAGTAGGCGGAAGAGTCTAACATAGACTCTTAAAGGGGGTACACCACAACAATATATATATATATATATATATGTATATATATATATATATATATATATATATATATCTAGAGAGAGAGAGAGAGAGAGAGAGAGAGAGAGAGAGAGAGAGGGAGGAGTGAGAGAGAGAAAGTTAGTTATCAAAAGGCAAGTTATAACCTTCAATTGAAGGTTCAGTCGTAAAACTGTTGGTAAGAGGAAGCCAAACCGGGAATTCGGTGAGGAAATCACAACTAATTGAAAGAATGCGTAGAGGAGTGTTGGTCGATAAATAGAGTCTGAGTGAAAAAAATTGATGATGCATGGTCATGGTAAATAGAAGGACATGGATGTTGATTAACTTTAATCCCAACAAGTGCCATCACCTTGGGTTTAGTATAATAAATATCTTTCATCCTTCTGCTTGGTTGCCTGGATTCACTTACAGATTCCAACCGAAAGCATTCCAGAACTAATGATATTTTCTCACCACGCGTTTTGGTAAATTTCTAACAAAAAAAAAAAAAAAAAAAATCTAGTTTTTCATTTTGCTCTCTGTGAACAATTAATAGCTTTGTCATTGGCCGGTGGTCGTTCTCGGCAAAATGCTGCCCCAGCTAAACGTTACTACCGTTTGGTCAGGGAAACAAGACCAATTATTTTCTCTTGCGGTTTCCTCTGATTGCAATCGTACCAGGTTTTCAACAGCTTTTCACTCCTCGTCCATTCTCGACTTGAATTTGATCGACCCCCAGCTAACCTCTTTGCACACAAGTACACATTAAATACATGGGAGCACGAACTATCGCGTGAAGACGCGATACTTTTAAAAACGATATCACAAGCGGAGATGTGATATTTGAAAAAAACAAAAAACGATGAGACTAACAAATTTATTTCTACGGAAAGCAAGAAAAGGGTACGAAATTCATGTTTTTTTTTTCTTTTAAGTTTTGACACGAGAAAACAAAGTTTCTAGCAACTTTTCTCCTTCCTTTCACTCAAATCATCAAGTTTTCAAACATTCATTTTGAAAAACTGCTATACATCAAACGGGCTGTAAGAAATTAAATAAAAATGTTATTTTTATGTGTATTAAAAAGTTATTTTAAAAGTATTTAAAATTGAGCACATTTGAATTGAATACATGCATACATACATACATACATATATATATATGTATGTATATATATATATATATATATATATATATATGTATATATGTGTATATATATATATATATGTGTGTGTGTGTGTGTGTGTGTGTGTGTGTGTGTGTGTGTGTGTGTATTAAAATAATAAGAGAGAACAGTAAGATTTATAATCCAGTGTTCTTACGAGTTATTTTTATTTAAGAAAAAAACAGTGCTCGATACAAAAACGTAGAGCAAAATATCATAATTATTTTGTTTTTAAAAATATGATTTTATCGCGACACATGTTTCAAAACTAAAATTAAATTTATAAATTTAATTATTAAAATTAAACTCAAAATCTATGTTCTGTGTCGCGATGGAATCTTATTTTTAAAAAGAAAATAATTATATATATATATATATATATATATATATATATATATATGGTATATTTAGGCAGCAAGTATTAATCTAGACTAGTTTGAACAAAAAGTACCGTCAATTTCTGTCTGTTTATTTAATTGTTTTTTGTATTTTTCCGATTTTCGGATAAGGTCTTCAGTATTGGGCATGAAGTTGCGGATAAACTGTCTGAAGTTCATATTTTGTTATTTTTGTTCAAGCACGTTCGACTTTTGCAGTCGTTATCAATAACCGACGTGATGTCTGTGTGGTAGTTAGAATTCTTTCTACATTCTGGTTTACTTTGGGAAGATGGACGTTGCAAATGGTCTAGAGTGACGTCATCGCTTTTGGGAACGAGGCTGCACAAAAAAATTATCTAATTTAAATTTAAATTTTATTTTTATTTTATTTATTATTATAATACTGATAAAAGATATGCGCCCATTAATTATATCATATGTACTTGAAGATACCTTTTTCTGTGGTGAATGATATTTTGTATAATGTTGGCTTTTTCTTCTGAATAATAATAGCTTCTAGAGTTTTGAGTCTTTCCGTGCATTGGGTGATGTAAAGTATTTTGGTGCCGTCTACTAATATTTGTCTTATGTTGTTAGTTGTAATTTGGCCGTTCATGATGTGTTGATAGATGTGTGCACAGATTTGCACCAAGTTTCGACAGGTGACAAGTCAATCTGCGAGAGATTGGAGTGCATGTATACCCAAGTATTTAATGTTGTTTTTTTTTACTATTAATGTTGGGGACACAATCTCCAAGAGGAGCATGAAAATTCATAGACAACATTATTTTTTTTACATAGGCGCGGTGTTGTTGGTAATAATTAATTTACATGTTTTAAAATTAGTATCTGTCTATATTTCTGAGATGAGGTATTATGTACACTATTTACATTATTCGGACTATTGTCCTCATCTTTGTCGCCATATTTATTACAACGTTTCGGTCGTTGTACGCTCCGGCCTTTTTCAGGTGGTTGGAATGTCGGACTGAACCCTTTATTTCACTCACTGGGGTAGACTGTTCTAGTTCCACTTGCCATGTTTAATGGATGTCAGTTGTCAGTTATCTCTTGTTAATTCCCTTCTCCACGTTCTCCACTGTCTTTACCGGGTATTGAACTGACACTCTTTAGGTGCTGTCACTGGATCTAACTAACGCCTTTATCCACTGTGCCATGTGTCCTTAAGGAGTAGATGATAAATCTTAGGTGTTTTTTAAGATCATTGAGTGATGCATACCGGTGAATTATGTTTTTAATCTCTTTTTCATACTGCTTATAATTAGGGCGCCTTTTGTTACGATAGAATAAGTTAAAGTCTTTATGTTAGTGTCTATATATATAGGATTTGGTGTAAGGGGTGCAAAAGTAGGTATACAGTAATGAAAAACAAAATGTGCACACAAAACCTGTTGCATAAATTATATAAACATAATAACTTAATACATACTGTATACCTACTTTTACAGCTCGTGCACACACACACACACACACACACATATATATATATTAAGAATAGTACATTTTGTGAGCTAGCAGAAATATCAACATACTCAAATGTAGAAGAAAGCAGTTTCTCACAACGGGTCACATTTTTTACTATTTTGATTTAAGTTTTAGACAGGTCAGACGACCGAAGGCACTGGTGCCCTAAAGAAAAAAGGATATATTACACGCAGGGACAACAAAGGTGTTGAAGAGTTAATGGATGGGATTTAAGGGTTTAGGTTTAAAGAAGAAGAAGGAAAAGAAGGAGGAGGTGGAAGAGGAGGAGGATAGAGGCGATAAAAACAAAAAAACGTTAGAAAAGTTGATTGAAATCGCCTTGTGATATACATATCTCCACTTGTAGTTCGTTGGTTGAAAGCATAGGGTTACACTAGACTTGTCACAAGGGAATGAGAACAGTGCTAAAAGACTTGAAGAATCAAACAAACAAATAAGTTGACAAGCTAAAGAAAAAAATAACAACATTCTCTCAAAATTCCAGAACTCTCCGGAACATTTTTGTTAACTACATCAAGTTCAGGAGCGGAACGTAAACATTTCTATCATGACTTTTCGAGAGGGGGTTAATACATTCAAAGCGACGATTCAATATACTTGGATTAAAGTTATGTAATTATATCCTCTCTTAATTTAGGCGATATCGTATGTTTACCAATTGCAAGAGCAGCGATAGTTTTATGAAAAATGCAGGCTTTGACGCAGCCAGTGAAAATATTAATTCCTTTATATTAATTCCTATAATTAAATCAAAATCTTGAAGTTGATAATAATAATAATCAGAGAAATACGGTTATACGCCAATTATAAGAACACATCAATAAAGGTTTGATTTAATATGCATATACGCATAAAAGTATAAATAACTGTGTGCAAAAAAGCATGAAATATTGCACGGTGTGTAAGTTTCTTTTGAAAATAAGTTTTATGAAATTTGACACCCGATGACTTCTAAGGATATCTTTCTCCTTATATTACCGGGTAGTGTCACGAGGGTTGCGATTCTCACTGAATTACAGATGTTTTTTTTATGATTATACTTCTGGTTTTATAAAATATTTTATGGTAGTTTAAAATAAAGTCAGATATAAGGAAGCCAGGCTACGTACGAGTGTAGATTAATGAGGCTATAGTATGACATGTAGTTATTAAGTGAAATTTGATTTCAAATCTTTCTTACGTAATGTTTGACGTATATAATTATTTGTCATTGAATTAAGTGCATCGACAAGAAAAGAGATTATATACAATAATAAATATTTGTTATGTAAAACAGTTGCACACACATATTTTCATAGTAGTTCATCAGGATTCCTCAGTGCACAGTCACTTATGTGCCATGCGTGATACACGCTTAGGCGATCATGTATCTTCCGATAGATGACTGACGAGGCAGATTTTTTCCCGCAGTAGGTTGCTATTTCTTTTTGCGGTAGACCAGTCGCCATCCAAGGCTAAAAAACCCGGTCTGGTGGGAGGATTCATAACTTTCCCAAGTGTATTAGAATGGATTCGACTGGAATTCGAACTCGGCTCACCGATTCCTCAATCTGAGCCGCTATCTATTACTCCACCGTGCCTCCTTACACTCGCGTGCGCGCGCGCGCACACACATGCAGAATAGTACTGTTTCGTTTCGTCCATTTTATACCATCTTATTTTTATGACTAACAACCATTGCGCATTCCGAGAAACGAACCCGGACCGCTACCTCGTCCTGGGTGTGACGTAAACTACAACCGCGTCCTGAGTAAGACGATATATATATATATATATATATATATATATATATATATATATATATATATATATATATATATATATATATATATATATATATATATATATATATATATATATATATATATATATATATATATATTCATTCTATTACACCCAACGTCGTGCGTTTGTTTATTTACTTTTGAAAATAATAATGTTCTTTAATTTTATTCAAAAAATAAAAAGCGTTAGGTGGTCATTAGATAAAAATCGCCTGAGGATACCCTAAGGTTGAAACTAAGGTAGCGGATTCAACTGACCTCCTGTTTTTTAAAGTATATATATATATATATATATATATATATATATATATATATATATATATATATATATATATATATATATATAAATGTATCGATTATTCGCTAAAAATTACATTTGAAGTAATATATATATATATATATATTGCTTTGTTTACGTTTGAAACATATATATATATATATATATATATATATTTCATACCGAAACGCAAACAAAGCAATTTCTAAAAAAAAAATAGTTGGTATAATCATGTGGGATCTAACGACGGTATATCCTACCCACGCGATGCAGGACAGGGGGAATATTGCCAGAGACCGCATATTTTCCTTTAATAAGTTCTCTCGAGTGTACAAATAAATAAATACTACTTAAAATAAAACAGATCTACTCAAATATGGGTATCCGCTAAACATAACATTTGGAGTAATATATATATATATATATATATATATATATATATATATATAAATATATATGTATGTATGTATGTATGTATATATATATAACAGCAATAACACAGGTCGTTAACAACTAAAGAAACGCGTAGTACGTTACTGTAGTTTAACACGTTTAAAGGCGAGCATATATAGTAAAACAAAATACTCATTATTAAAAGATAGACTCAAAAAGCTAAACAAAAAAAATAAAAAAATTATAAAATAAATGTCAGAAGACTTATTAATTGAAATCAAGTTCCGCAGGTTTCTTCATCCTCAGATAAATCTCTCTCTCTCTCTCTCTCTCTCTCTCTCTCTGTATATATATATATATATATATATATATATATATATATATATATATATATATATATATATTTCATTAAAAACGACTGACAAGTTGCTTTTATTTAGTTTTTTATATAATTTCTCGTGCGATCTAATAAAGTTTTTCTTTTCAGAGGATAAATTATATAAAAATTGTCCGAAAGTTCTTTTTTTCCGAGCGCTTTCGGCTATACATTTAGCCATTATCAAGGATTATATTTCAACTGTTAGAATTAGAAATAGTGTGTTATGTGTATGCTTTCGGACAATTTTTATATAATTTATCCTCTGAAAAGAAAAACTTTATTAGATCGCACGAGAAATTATATAAAAAACTAAATAAAAGCAACTTGTCAGTCGTTTTTAATGAAATGTGCTTGAAAGAAGGATTGCTGCCTAAATACACAAATATATATATATATATATATATATGTGTGTGTGTGTGTGAGTGTATATATATATATATATATATATATATATGTGTGTGTGTGTGTGTATATATAATAAACTGAACCTGTGCTGCCCAAATTAAAAAAAAAAAAACGACATGCGAAAAGAGACAATGCTCATTACTCCAGACCAGAATATTCAAAACAGTTCAGAAAAGAGCGGGAACAAATTTCAATTGCATAAGCGTGATCTTTTTCAACTATGGATTGCTTTTGCGCGTGAAACTTTTCTGTAAAATCTCCTGTATTCTTCGGACTTGATGAATTAAGAACTCTGATAGACGGTAATGCTTATATCTTGTATATAATCCGTTAAATATCCACTTTGCTGCGTGCTCTGATAAGCATGATGACGGATCGGTCGTGTTTCGATCCTGGCTTGAAGCAAGCACATGTCTAGCCACACTGATGAGTTCAGCGAAACAGTCCGTGGATGACTATATATATATATATATATATATATGTATATGATGGACTCTCCCGTCGAACTCGACGTCTGAGTGTCAGGCATATCAGTTCCCAGAAACTGAAAGCCCGACACCCACACAGGGTTTGATTATAGTGGTGAAGGCTTTGTGTAGGGCCATCCACACTTTTTGGAGGGACGAATACAGGGACCTGGTGCAACGAATGCCACAAGGTCCCCAAACGACCCTCTGCAGGTTTTGAATTCAGAGTTGTCCTTCTCCTAGATCAGTTGCCATCCAAGGCTATAGAACCCAGTCTGTCCTGCTATTTACCCATAGTTGGAGGGAGAAGAAGAGGATTTACACCTTTCCCAAGGGTATTAGCACGTAAGTGAATGTAATGGATTCGACTGGAATTCGAACTCGGCTCTCCGATTCCTCAATCCATTACTCCACTGTGCCTCATTACATACATACATACATACATATATATACATATATATATATATATATATATATATATATATATATATATATATCATATGTATGATATATATCTATATCATATGATATATATATATATCATATGTATGATATATATATATATGTATGATATATATATATCATTACATACATATATATATATATATATATATATATATATATATATATATATATATATATGTGTGTGTGTGTGTGTGTGTGTGTATGTGTGTGTGTGTGGAACCCCGTTACAGAATTGTAGAAAAATGCAATAGTTATATTACTTAAACTCAGAAACTAACTCATTTCTGTGCTTTTTGCCGGCTTAAAATGTGTATTTCTATATTCATATTAAGCAACCAGTGACGTCATATACGTATCCTTTGAATTTGCAGGCAATTAAGATTTGTTGTTTGCTACAAAATCTTAGAGTATCACTTCAGAATATGATCAACAATATTTGTCCTCTTTAAAATGGATATTTAAAAATTGGGAAAATATTTATTAACCGATAAACTCGAGATTAATATATCTAATTTTTGTTTTTTCTGGAGTCGATTTTTCGTTATAAAAGTGATTAATTTTTAGTTTGCTAATTACTTTTTCAGTTAAACTTTGACCAGAGGTCGTTCGTTTGTTATGCAAAACTGAAATTCTCACACCTTAATTAATTACATTTTCGCATATTTATTCGTGTATACTATATCACAAAAATGCTTATTCAGCTGCCGACTGCTACAATTTATACGCATATATAAAACAACGTAAATCCGTGTCACAGACATTTTTCCATGTAGACGCATTCTGTTTCTTCTATACTAATGCAGTTGGTTCAGTTGTACTGTAAAGAAGATACACAAAATATTTTGTGTAAAGTTGTTTCACAAAGAATCTTTGTAATTCATTTCTTTCAATTTGAAAGAAAAATAATACTCAAATAATAAAAAATTATTAAAATTTTTACAGCCGTGTTGAAGATATCTTCTTCGTTTTATACAAGCATATTTCACTACAGGCCAAAAAGCTCCATAACTTGATGTTACCTCACTGTTGTAATGAAGAGACGTTGACAAAGACACTTTCAAGTGATTCGTTTATGTAATGTTCAAAATAATAGAAAAACCGTATTTAAAATACAAAATAAAAAGTATAATGAAACAGACTTACCGATTTCACAGAGGGCCCCACTAAAACCAGCTGGGCAGCGGCACATATTTGAACCCACGCAGGTACCTCCATTTTTGCATGGCGATTTACTACAATGTTCTGTCAAGGACAAAGCATCGAAAGAAGAAAAAAAAGCACCGTAAATATACATGATTCCAACAAATATTTATAAGATCCATATTTCTGAAAATTACACAGATATAATTAATATTAATAAATCTTGTTTTCTTTTTTCTGTGCTTGTTCGAAATTTTCTCTTGATTAGAATGTTAGGTCTTTTGGCAAGTCCTCAGTTGGTTCCATCAACGCTTTTTTTCTTTAATACACACACACACATGTATATATATAAATTACTTCAAATATTATCTTAGTGAATAGCTGTTTTATATATGCGTATTCACTAAAAATAACGTTTGAAGTAATAAAAATATATCGTATTAAATATATAATACACACACATACACGCACATACACAAAGATATATATATATATATATATATATATATATATATATATATATATATATATATATATATTGTGTTTAGGCAGCAATCCTTCATTTATACATGTTTCATTAAATATGACAAGCAAAGTACTGCAATTAAGCTTTTTATTTATTTTCTTCGTGTGTTCTAACAAGTGTCTTCTTTTTTGGACACAGTGTGTATGAACTGTCCAAATGTTCTGTAATTCCTAACGCTTTCGACTATAATTTTAACCATTATCAAAGATGATTTTATTTTTACTTTTTAATTGAATGTAGGAGTTGTGTGCATGTTTCTAGAGTTATAGGGATGTTTTTATTTTCCGATCACTGTCAGTACATTGTGGCCGTGTTCGTAGTTAATATTATTGAGTGTTGGCTTTTTCTTTATTTATAATTAAGGCTTCCATTATTTAAAAAAAAAAAAATTTATGAGGTTATTATGCTTGTATCTTCTACTAGCATGTTTCGGATGGATTCTGGTACATTTCTGTGTGTGTTTAAATGGGTTTTGATGGATCTGTTGGCGGATGGGTGTAACGTAAGTCGTCTGGAGAAATCGGTTTAATCAGGACCATAGTTATATAAGGGGCATTTGAACTCGTAAATAATGGATAGTTTCTACACGCTCTGTGTCCAGAAAAGAAAACACTTGTTCGAACACAAGAAAAATGAAATAAAAAGCTTAATCACAGTACCTTGTCTATCGTTTATATATATATATATATATATATATATATATATATGTGTGTGTGTGTGTGTGTGTGTGTGTGTGTGTGTGTGTGTGTGTGTATAATAGATGATTTCTAAGTAAATACCCAACATTTAAAATGGCGAAAATTGAAAACGAAATATAAGTATGAAGATTTTATCTTCAAAATTGGGGACGCAGTATGGTATAAAATGCCAGTGAGGCATTGATTTGAGCAACATTTTCCAGGTGTTCTTTTAATGACTTCTTAATCCTTCTTTTGTAGAGTAATTGATATAATCTTTCAGCACTTTCTAATCGTCGTATATCTCGCTTCATCGCATTACTGATTAGGTTACGAAAGCTAACTAGCAGGAGTCATTCAAAATTATCTATATCGCTCCATTTGTTTCGTCCTCACTCATCCTAACATTGTATTATCTGTTTATAAAGATGGTTTTCGCATGCAGATCGCTAAGGTGTTGTGACGGTTAGACGGGACCGTAATGTTAAAAGATCTAAGTTTAAATATCGCTTAAAGATTACTCAATTCTTTCGGCTTACTTAACGGTCCTAGAATCGGGATCTTTTTGTTTCGATAAAAGTTGCGAAAAGAAGATAAAAAAATACTTGTAAAAAAATAATATATTTTCATTACATCCAAATTTCCCTTTTGTTTTCTGGAAAATTTTCTACGCTTACTGCAGCACGGGAGTAAATAGTGGGAAGTATTCGGGACCTTTTCTTTCACTTACGAACAAATACCATTAGGAAATATATAAAACCATCTCTTCTCTCCCTAGCTATGGGTTTAATAGCAGGACAAGACTGGGCCCTATAGCCTTGGTTGGCAACCAATTTACCGCACAAAGAAACGGCAGCCTACTGCGAAAAAACCTTCTGACTAGCCAGTCATGAATCAAAAGAGACATCATCGCCCAAACTTGTATCACGTATGACAGACTGTCTCTCTCAAACTGTCCATGAAGCAGTATTGCCTCTCTTGCTTTTAACCTCTCTTTCTGTATTCTTCTTTCTTTTCGATGCTTTCTTTTATAAGGTTTTTCGACTTCGCCACATACTTTAAGAATGTCTCTTTACTTTTCACCAAGTACCCGCAAGTCATCTAGCTCCTTTATGAGGAGTCTACAATTTTATCACGTGTGAATTTTTAGTGCAGGGAACCATTCTCAAAAAAACAATATTCGAGTCTTTCTGTTCAAAGTTTGTAACTGCTCCTTTGTCCACTCAACCAACTCTTCGCTATACCGTAACACAGGTACATCCCAGGTATTAACGGCAGTTATAAGATTACGAGCATTCAACATAGACTTTAGGAAAAGCAGTGACCTTTTCATGTATGTCTCTGTTATTACTATTATTGGGTGTGATATCATCGTGCCAGAGAGTAATATTAAGTGCTTAATTACGGGGTCTATGAGTAAAAAGGGCACTGTAAGTGAGTTATCTATACACATTGGTGACGTTTCGTTTAGGTGAAGAGGATTTTATAGCGTTGATTGGCAACCTGTCTAGAAAAAGAAAGACACGGCAACCTACTGCGAAAAAATCTTCTGCCTAGTCAGTCATGAATCAAAAGAGACATGATCGCCCGAGCGTGTATCATGTATGGGACTTAAATGCCTGACTGAAGATTGTATTAGGTCAATTCTCGGGATTCGAAGTGCTTGTCTTCTTTGAAAATCCACATAAAAAACTCTGTTTTTCACCTGAGCTCGAACACTGACCATTGGCACTGGTGTGAAATATACTACACTCGAGGCAGACTACTTCGATATTTTTCAAGATAGTCTATGATAAAAATGATATTTTTCAAGAAAGTCTATGATAAAAATGATATTTTTTCAAGATAGTCTATGATAAAAATGACAAAATAGGGCACACAGACAGGAACAAACTCAATACAATATAATTGTTAAACGAATCTGGCTCGTTAAGTATCACTTCACGGTAAGATCATCTGAGAGAAAGCTTTTTACCTCCCATCAGCATGGCTGATGCTAACCTCCAGAAAAGTAACCAATTGAGCCTTCTCGGATTAACGTTTTCAGCTGACATGAACTGGAAAGAGTATATTGAATCAATTGCTTAGTCTGTAGATAAGAAAGTTGGTTCACTATGTCGTGCTAGACAATTTTTCTTTCCAAAATCTATCTTTGAATATTCCTGTCACATCTGGTCTGGCGCTCCTGCTATATATTTAGAGATTCGTGATAAAATCCCAAAAAGAATCTACAATGTCTCGAATTCAGTCACTTTCTCACCACCGTAAAGTTGCTTCTCTGTGCCTTTTCTATAAATATTTTTATGGTGATTGTTCTGATGAACTTTCCTCTTGTGGCTAGCTAAGTTTAAGATAAGACAGATTGATGACCAGCTTTCCGCTACTCCCCCTTTTGGTCTTGTGCCACTTTTTTGTATTGAAACAAAATAAATATTAATTTACTCTATGGTACATAGACTTTATGAATTTAAGCGCAGTACGAGTTTGGCGGCAAGGTCTATATTTTACAGGTGAAATGGCTAGATGCAACCGTAAGTTCAACACTATCTGATTTTTTTTCTATCGCACTTCTCGCTTGTGGAACTCTCATCCAGTTTCTTGCTTCCCAGTTAACTTTGATCTTCAAACATTTGAATGAAATGGCAACCGTTAGCGTCTGTATGATTAATTCTTACTCGTTTATTGTCCTCTATCCTTAATAGTACAGTCACTTTCTCACAGACGTAATGTTGTTTCCCTGTCTTTTCTACAAATATTTTCATGACAACTGCCTTGACGATCTTCTTACCCTGGTTCCACGACTACATGAATTTAAGCATGCTACTAGATTGGCATTTAGGTTCCACCGTTTTTACTGTCGAAATAGTTAAAATATAACCGCCACTTCTACTCCAACAGCTTCTTTTCTCGCACTCCCCGCCCGTCTTCCTCTTACTTGCTTCCCTGATAATTACAATCTTCAAAAATTTAAATGCAATATCAACTACCATCTTCTGTCTTCTTTTATCATTTTCTCAATCCCCCTATACCTAGTCTTTTCTTGATTGATGGTTGGTCATATGTAATGAGAACGAAAAAACGTTCACAGCATTAATTCCAAAGAGAGCTCAATACCAAGAGTAGAACACTAATTATTTATTATAATTTTTTCATATAGACAAAAACAATTTACTCACTCATTAATTCAAAAGAGGGATTTGTAGTGAGTAAATTGCTTTTGTCTCTCTCTCTCTCTCTCTCTCTCTCTCTATATATATATATATATATATATATTTACTAGCTATTGATATGCAAAAAATTATATATTTTAACGTATATCAAATTTAACAAAATTTCTGCAGATAAAGTGCTCAATATTAGATTAAGCCGATAAATATTATTAAACTAGATATAATAACGTTCAATAACTAAATTCTTGTCGAGGGTGATTTTGAGTGACTGAAAATTACGAATTTCGGAGTCGGCCTTCGATATGTATTGAACATTATTATATTTAATATAATAATAATAATAATAATAATAATAATAATAATAATATATGAGTGTGTGTGTGTGTGTGTGTGTGTGCGTGAGAGAGAGAGAGAGAGAGAGAGAATTCTGGGTTCTGTGGAAGTAATCGAACGGAAGTAGTAACATGCTAAATAAAGTATAAAAATTAATTTCTTCTTGGTAAATAACTGTCAATTCTGACGAGGTTTCCCCTGCATTTGGGAAAAAAACTCCTCCTCCCCATAGAAACACGTGATGTGCCAGTAAATGACCCTAACGTTTGATGGTGAACGAAGAAATGTTGTAATGTCATGTCAAGAGCCAGGTGCCTGTCACTTGAAATCTTATTAACGTCGAATATTTTTCGTGGCACAGTGAATACTTTACTCTATTCTTTGTTTACATTTTTCAGGCCTAAAACGTCATTTCTTTTGGTCGTTTTACAGTATGGGTGCCCACAAGTAACAAAACTAAAACTGCCATTTAAAAAATTGTAATTTCGCTAGCTCTTTTTTTTTTTTTTTGGAAAAAAATACTTATTACATTTTGGTATTTCCTCAATTTGTTTTGCGATGAAAGAGATAAACTTTGTAGAAAATTTCCGATTGAATTTTCGTTCAATAGAAAAGTTCAAATACGACTGTAGTTTGTTTTCCAAAACGTTGTATTCAAAATAAGTGTGCGTATTGTACACTGATGCGTTTTGTACACTGGAGCGTTTTCTATTCTATTTAATACAATAAATATGACGATGAATCTGATCGTATTTATACACATTCAAACGCTCATATATGTTTGCGTATATATGCTTGCCTATGTGTGTATGTCTATGGGTCTAGGCAGATCAATAAATCCGTAGCCTAATAAAGAAAAGCTATTCAATTTTTAACTTGTCAATGTCTTCAACTCACTGGTGAGTTATCAAATAGTATACTGTGAAAAATTATCATAAAATTTCAAAGAATAATAACAGTGTGAGACTGTGGACATTGATCTAGCTTAATGCATAAACCATAATCTGATGGGAGGCTACAGGTCAAGTCAATTAAAAATAAAATTAAACCCCAATATACAGACGTCTTCAAGCCTCTTCCTGGTTTCAGCTCAAATATTCATGGTGTTTAAAACAATGTAATGTTTTATATTACAGTTACTTTTATCTTATTTCTTAACTTTGAAATTGGAGGAAAGTTAGTATTTTATTATTTAGGAAGTTGATTTACAACCCAATTTTACATTAATTTCACATTCAGAATAGCTTTTATTGTGTACAACCACAACTTGGGCACCTATTGTAAGCTTAAATCACTACACAAATACTATCACAATGGCTGATAATTTCGAAATGACAAAAAGGTTTTAGATCATAAATCATGTGTAAATAATAGCTGATGCAATAACAAAAATAGCATCATGATAATGCAAAACAAACAACGAAAATAACATTGTTACAACTAAGTAGTCTTAAGCTTTTGTTAATGACCGTATATCAAACTTAGGATTTTAATGTTTGCTGTAGGAAATGTGTAAATGGGATGATCAACTGGCCTTAAAAATTAGCATGAGCTCGAACTCGGGGAGGAAAAAGGAGCAATTTTTAAGAAATCCCCCCCATATATATATATATATATATATATATATATATATATATATATATATATATATATAAATATAGGTAACTATACTCGTGTCGAAAAACCTTCGAACTCTTGATTTAACAACAGCCAAATCAATCACGAAGGAAAAGAAGGTTTTAAAAAAAGAAAGAGCCAGGAACATGAAAGTCTGTCGAAAATAATCGCACAGATACAGGTTCAAGGCCCAAAGAAAAAACCTCGATACGAGTAAACAACTAACTAAAGAGCTCAATACAAGCGTAGAGCAAACCTAGTCAAACCTAATGAGCCAGACACACCTACCAAGGTTTCACTTAGGCAGATCCTCAGGGTCGGCTCTGACGATCTGCCTAAGTGAAACCTTGGTAGGTGTGTCTGGCTCATTAGGTTTGACTATATATATATATATATATATATATATATATATATATATATATATATATATATATATATGTATGTATGTATGTATTTAAACATATTAAATACAACAGACAAAGAATGTCTATTATGTCTGATTATGAGCCGTTCTATTGTTCGAATGTTTGCTTTAATTTCTGGCGAAAATAAAGACAAAATTGTCCAACATTTGGATATCTTTTATTAATTTGGTCCTAAGCTTTCGGCTCACATGAGCCATCTTCAGAGTCGTTATACAGACATGAAACAAAGATATCCACCGTCAAAGATAATATTTTGTTATTTTGACACAGAAAATTGCCATGCGATGTTAACGGTCGCGGAATAGCAGATGCAAACTGTAAGTTCAAGATTCTGTTCTATGACGTCATACCACGCTATTGACCGAAGTATTACAATAGAAGCAATGTCTAGATGCAATTCAGATATTAGAGGCAATCTACATTAAAACGAAGCAACCCGCACTCAACAAAATTACATTCAAACTAGTCACAACACATTACATTGCATTTATTTATTTTAAATTTATCAGTTGTAGCTGTGGGAATTTTGCAAAAACAAGCGTTTCGATATAAGGGAGCTGACCGGAAATCGGTAGCATGCAAAATGGCATTAGATTTTTGTTATATGCACTTCAGCACGTTGCTGCTACACTCGTAATACATTTTGTTGAGTGTTGTTTGATTTTGATATAGAGTGCCTCGATAATTTGGAGTTTGTTTATTATTTTCATGTCAATATTATTCAATAATATATGTATATATATATATATATATATATATATATATATATATATATATATATATATTTTTAATGCGTGTTTCATTAAATAATATAGACAAGTTTTGCCTATTTATTTTAAGTAAGTTACTTTCATATTGTCTGATAAGCTAAATCACATTATCGTTGTAAGACGAAAGGAAAACACCATATTGATACATCTTTAAATTCAATCTAAGCTTTCGGCTTACATAAGCCATTATCAAAGATGACAATTTCAATAAATCAAACAACACAACGGCGAAACCACAATGATAGTCCGACCTTGCTGCTTGAATAAGTTCAAAGTAACGACAAAAATCGTATATACGAGCCGCGGAACCGAAAATCGCGTCGCAGCTTGTGACGTCACACTTGACCACGCGAGAGTGAAAAACGAGATGTATTAAGTATGGGAAGCCGTTGGTATAAGCCAATGACTTCTGTTATAAATTATAAGCATTTAAGAATATTTGCGGAGATTTCATAGTTTATTTTGTTCAGGTTAGGTTTCAACTGTTTTATTTTTTGTTTATTGTTTTCATGTTTAAGTATAGTTGTGTTGTCAACAAGGATTTTCCGGAATTGAGTACGCGGGCAGGCATGTTGTTTTAAATGACTAAAAATGTTAGAGTTATCATTTAAATGTAGAGGTAAGCGCCGTGAAACGATAATGTGATTAAGCTTATCAGACAATATGAAAGGAAATTACTTAAAATAAATAGACAAAACTTGTCTATATTATTTAATGAAACATGCATTAATGAAAAATTGCTGCCGAAATATATATATATATATATATATATATATATATATATATATATATATATATATATATACCTGATGTTTGGTTACTCTCGTTCTCCGATCACAACCGTCTGCTAGGACGGCAACTCAATCCCTCTTGCAGGCACCTGGCCAGGTACATTTGCGTTTGTTCAGAGACTTTACAGGTTTATACTGTAACTATGCTGAGTGGAATTTGGTTACATTTAATCTGTCATGATCTGCAGTTTGAACCACGCCGTGCGCTCAAACTCTCGCTGGACGCTAGCTGGGACCCTTACGCCTGTAAGTGTTGTTATTCACAACAATGACAAGTGAATTCATGTTAGTAAAACCACCGACGGCTCTCGAACAATCCCGTATACACAATTTTATTGGCAGGGCTTGGGTAAACCCATGGTATACTTTTCTGGCATTTTCCAAAGGCGTCACAAACTGCTAAACTGATTATGAGTTCGGTTTTCAGGGTCCGAAAGCAAGCGTTTTAACCACCACACGGTCATATATATATATATATATATATATATATATATATATATATATATATATATATATATATATATATATATAATAAAATTAGCTCCTTTGGGGAACAGACCTATTTCAACCGACGAAATCTTTGTCAGTTTTATTCACCCTCCCCTGACCACTGTCTGCTGCTTTTCGACTGACTGAAACATTGAAATGGATAAATTCTGTATTAATCTTTCGACAGCTGTAACAGTTAAATTTATAATTTTCGATACGAACTCATTCTACATAACCTGGTTGAATAAAATTGATGAAGTTTATATATATATATATATATATATATATATATATATATATATATATATATATATATATATATATAATTAGCCATCAAGAATCCAGAAAATGGAGGCAGTCTCAAGATAAGTGAACAGATTTAATTCATTGATTTTTTATGTACTCGTTTTATTGTTGTTATTAACAAAACATTTCAGAGTTCCATTTTAATAGTTTCTTTTCTTGCTCTTCTCGCCTGTTAAAACTCTTTTCTAATTTCTTACCTCCCAGCCACCTACAATCTTCAAAAATTTAAATGCAACGTCATCCACCATCTTCTCTCTCCCTGTTCTTTTATTGTCCTTTTATTGTCCGTTTCCCGCACTAAAGTATTCTCGATTTCTTTCACTCCAAGCAACCCATTGCGTCTTAGAGGCATTATAGCCTTACTTGGGATTAAATTAATTTAAAAAGTCTATAAATAGTCAATAAAGTACATTACTTTAAACATTTTAATCGTCTCTCTAATATCGATGCTATTTTCTTACAAAAAATTGCAATTTTGACCATTTTTTATTCCCATTATCAACTAATATTTTAATTGACTTACTGCATTTTTGTCACACGGAATATTTTTTCTTTTATGGATGTTTATAAACATTTGCATCGTTGAATAAACGTTCTATTTCCCCATAATTGAGATTAAAATGGACGTATTAAAACATCAAGAAAATATTTTTTTTAAAAGTATACATGACCCAAACGTGGTAGTATCAAAAAGAAAATAAATTTACAAAAGCAAAAGCAGCTTAACCGGTTTGTCATTCTCCTCTCATCAGCATTCAATGGAGGGAGAAAAATGTGCACAGTGACTAAACTCAATAACCCCAGAGAATAGATATTATATAATAAATATATAAAGCAACGTCGATCTTGAAAATCGGAGAGTTGAGTTCGAATTCCAGTCGCGTTTGTTATATTGTCTTACGCACATATACTTTGGAAAAGTTATAATGCCACCACTTCTCCCCAAGTTATGGGTTAATTAGTAGGACTTGTATCAATAAATCATTATTATCTTAAATAAATTCTTATGCTCTAAAAATATTTTTTAGCTTTAAATAATCCTCAAAAGTTTGATGGACCGTAAAAAAAACTAAACAATCACTCAAAAGCCTACTTGCTGAGGGATGGCTGGAAGGGCTCGATATATATTAACTCTCAAGGTGAAAATCATTGTAAGTGTTCTTATCAATTATAGCAATTCTACCATGTTTCTCAGTTATACAGATACATAAAAGCACTTGAAAATTTAAATAAAACATAAGAGCATAAGACATTAAAATTTATCTGACATTAATATTATGCTGTTCTGATAAAGAAAGCAGAATTGTTAACATTGATAATGAAATAATTGACATTTGCTCAATGGTACAAACCTTTATGTAAAAGAAAGGATAAACATAAAATAATCATCGAATCACAAATATTCAACAAATCAATTAAAAACATTTAATAATGAGAAGAAAAATAGTTAAAGTTTACGTCAGGAGTTAAAAAAATCAACATTAATTATTAATCCAGACGAAGTCAATGAATACAAATACCATGATTGTTTTTCAGTAAAAACATTGAAAGTGTCAGCAATGATAAATAATGAGAAAACAATGATTGAACACTTATAAAAATAATTATAACATTATGAACAAAATAAGTGTGCGTGCGTGCGTGAATGTGTGTATGTGCGGGCGCGTGTGTTGTGTGTGTCGGTGCGTGCGCAATGGGGATGAGGTTATTGACGAAATGATGACGACGATTTTCGCTGTATTATCTAGTGGAAACAAAGACTAAAAACTATGTTTCTCGTTGTCGATGTCAATGAAGAGGATTTTGTTAAAATTAATAAGATAATTGATTGAATGAACATGCCTTCTAACTATAGTTTGCCATTTGTCTCTTCCATTTCATTTCGCATGTAACCCCCCCCCTCTCTCTCTCTCTCTGTCTCTCTCTCTCTCTCTCTCTCTCTCTATATATATATATATATATATATATACGAGGGTCATTCAATAAATAAGGTGAATTTTTCGGTATAAGGACTTCTAATACAGATAGAAGCTTACTTTTTTAATTTTTTTTGTTTTACTTCATTTTCACATGGATTTAATTTCTTTTGCAGATTAAAAAAAACTTTCAGAGTTTTGGCTATTAACAAAGATGGCCGACCAAGAGGCATGCTCCAGGATTGAACAGCGGTCAGTTATCAAGTTTTTGGTTGCTGAAGGGTGCAAACCAGTTGAAATTCATAGGAGAATGTCAACTGTGTATGGTGCCACATGTTTCAGCCAAAAAATGTCTACAAGTGGGCTAAATTGTTTAAAGAAGGACGGAGCTGTGTTGAGGATGAAGACTGGCCTGGGAGGCCTACAGAAGTGAGGTCTCCTGAGGTTGTCGAATCAGTCAATGACCTCATTCAGTCAGACAGAAGGGTGACATTGGATGACATTGCAAGGACTTTGATATTATCTGTTGGGACAGCACACAAGGTGAGCTGCCGGTGAGTGCCAAAGATGCTTACTGCAGAGCACAAACAGCACAGCAGCCCAAACGGTGCAGACCAACAACGAGCTGGGCTGGGAACTGCTCCCTCATCCCCCTTACAGCCCAGACCTTGCCCCTTTAGACTTTCACCTGTTTGGTCCCTTGAAAGCGTTCACGAGAGGCACGAAGTTTAAAAGTGACGATGAAGTCAAAAGTGTTGTGAGCGACTGTCTGAGGCATCAATCCAAAGATTTTTACGCTGAGGGAATACGGAAGCTTGTGTACAGATGGGAAAAGTGTGTGGCAGTGCTGGGAGACTACGTTGAAAAAAAAAGAAGAAAAAGTAAGCTTCTATCTGTATTAGAAGTCCTTATACCGAAAAATTCACCCTATT
>OZ038485.1:66537642-66542642 GCA_964036315.1 Acanthosepion esculentum
TCACCTTCCTAACAAATCAACCATGATGAGATTCGAACCCGGGTCTCGTGTTCGGAATGCGAATTTTCTAAATTATTGGCCAAGTACTCACACTTACATACATACATACATACAAATTTGGTTAAAGACCAATTAACGTCTTTTGTATATTATTTCTATATTTCATACCTTTTTACTGACTTCCGGTAAAAATTTGAATATAAATTTTCCGTCGTGTAAGTATTTTTGCTTTTTATATTGTATTATCTTATGTGATGTGCTCCTTCATGGCATAGGGGATCAGTGCTCTCCACAACTTCCTATCCTTTATATCTCCAAGCAATATATCTATCGTTACTATCCCTCCAAGTTTCATTTGCCATCCATTTAGACAAGTTCTTTAGGAAGTTCACTCGCTCTTTTCTCCTAGTCCCTTTTACTTTCTTACTTCCCTCTTTCATCCTATTCCTTCTTACCTTCAGTATATTATATGATTTCCAAATTCTCCAAGCGATCTTTCCTCATTATGTGTCCCAGAAATTTCAGTTGTCTCCTGCTGATTGTAAGTGCTCTTTCTGTTAAAACTTCCTCGTTGCTCACATGTTCAGTCCATGGTATTCTCAACACATTTCAGTTGCCCCAAACCTTCTCTTCATCTGTGCATTCACGGCTGTATAGGAGGATTGATATTACATAGCATTTCAGCAACCTTCTCTTTGTTTCTAACGAAATATTTCTGGATACTTTGTTTAGTTTTGGAAAGGCATCTTTCGCTATTCCAATGCACCTTTGTTTTTTGGTGTTCCAATTTGCATGTTGCCTGTTAAAACACATCCCAGATATATTTAAATTTCTGTACTAGCTCGATTTTGACATTGCCAATACGTATTTTGCACCTTCGTCTATTGTATTTCAGTTTATCCATGTTTAGAATATGATATCCCTTTTTAGGGATAATATTGTGACTAATATTATGTCGGAATAAAAGTTCGTAATGTTTTAAGTCCATTTCAAGGATGCTATTCAGATGTGGATTTATTCAACCACATATGTGGCATATTGTTTTATTAACTTTCACCATCTTTGAGACAGCTTCATGATTCCATCTTCCCCAAGATTGGTACCTATCTAAATAGTTCTTCCTATTAAGAGAATGCTGTAGGAATCGAAATAAGTGGTAATCCAAAGGTGAAAAGTCAGGTCAATGTGGTGGGTGCAAGTAGGATATCCCAGCCAAGCTCTACCCATTTTTGTCGGTTATCCAAAGAGACGTGATGTCTGGTGCTGTTCTGAAAGGTGGCACCTTTCCGATTGATCAATTTCGAAAGTTTTTCATCGATTGCCCCTTTAATTGGTCCAATTGGGAACAATACTTGTTCGAATTCATCATCTGATTTTGCGGAAGGAGTTTGTAATGCACAATGCCCTTCTAATCCAACCAGATACATAGTATCACTTTTGTTGGATACATAGGAGCTTTTCATATTCCTCCGGACCTTTTACACTCTACATTGTTGTAAACAATCTATTTTTCATCGCATGTAACCGTTCTAGTAAAAAAAATGGGACATTGTTTTTTACATAATGATTTTTATTATTCTTGGAAAGTAAATACTGGAAGATTTTCTTAAAAACTACATATGTGAAACAATCATTTATATAAACGATATATTCAAGTCGTCTTAGAATTTCATTTCTTCTTTGTTGATCGCTTCCTTTATAATGATAGCGTTGATGACTAAATTCGCCTCCGATGTGCAGGTTGAGGACTAGAAGCTTCCAGTTTAACCAAAAACTGCTCCTATCACCCATTCCATATAGCCGTTTTGCTTTGCAAGAGTTGGTTGAAGGTGAAAGAAAATCAGGGTAAAAGAAAGTGTCGATGTCGTGATTTTTTTTAAGGTGGACCTCAACTTGCCAGGAAGTGAAACATATACTTAATTTCATGACCTTCTGCGACACATGGAATGAGACATGCAGAATCTAGTTATGAATTTGTAACGGACTGCCGCTGACACTGTTATAACTTCGAGTGGCGCCTTCTGTAGCATGTCCGTCATGCGTAGCCCTCTTCATCCTCTGGTTCAACCGTTAAGATCTCTTGTAATCATCATACACTTGTTCCACCGTTGGGGGTCTTTGTGGTTGGGCGCGCTTAGTCTGAATCCTCGTCTTCGACCTTACCACCAAGGGCTGCCCTAGGAGTTTAGAACCCCGACGGGATCGCTCTCAAAGTTAGTGGACGACGTAAGCCCATCCGCCACGACAAGGAGCGACCATGACAGGTATGCAATATTCAAGTAAATGTCATATATATATATATATATATATATATATATATATATATATATATATATATATATATATTTGAACTAATTGAACCTGGTAAATCAAATAAAGTTACTAAATTCATAGATTTTTATAACAGCAAAAATTGATGTGTAAAATACATTCTACATCATAAAAAGGCAACTTGAACAACAGTTTCTAAAAAAATCTATTTCTCCTCATTTTAATGTGGGGAATGACGGTCAGGAAAACAGTATGTAACGAGTCTATCTTCACTGGGTACCCCTTTGCTTGTGACCTTGTACCAAATCTAAGATAAGGACAGTAAATTGCTACTTTGGACGTCCGCCATGAGTTAATAATTATGACGCTAATTTTTGCCGATCATTACTACTTGATAGGGTGTTCGGTCCTCGTTGTGTAGTCTTAGATAAGCCAACGAAATACTTATTTCCTGCAAAACTATCAACCATCGTTAAAGGAGAGGAAGAGAATAATGAATTAGCCGATAGCAGAAATGTATTTTTCTTGAATAATTCAAGTGACTGTGTTGAACTACAATTGTACCATATTAAATGCCGACGTTTCTTTCATATCCGTAAATTTGCAGTTCAAAGGTGAATAATTCTGGCCTTTCATAAATCCGAGTATTTGTGGGTAATTCGTCTAATGTTATTTGTTTTCTTCAATTTTTGGTTTGTTTAATGACTTACCGTCACTCTGGATCTCTCGGAAGGATCTATCTAAAATAGATAA
The DNA here is from genome assembly GCA_964036315.1 of Acanthosepion esculentum. Classification (NCBI taxonomy): domain Eukaryota; kingdom Metazoa; phylum Mollusca; class Cephalopoda; order Sepiida; family Sepiidae; genus Acanthosepion; species Acanthosepion esculentum. Next base: position 66,540,667 of record OZ038485.1, read on the forward strand.
GAAAAAATGGACTGATGTAAATCACGGGCAAAATGGCGGAAGAGAATGGAGCCTCTACTCTGAGAACACTCAGTGCCGGGCGAAGAAAAACCAACAAAATTACCAAGTAGGAATGAGGGAGAGAAAGAAATGAAGAAAGAAAGTAAATATGAATAAGAAAACGAAGAGAAGTGCAGTTAGAGAAGGTAAAAAAAAAGAATTTGAAGATGAAAACTGAAACCTAAGGGAAATGGTTGATATTAAAATAGTAAAGAAAAAATTAAAAAAAAAGAGTTTTTGATAAAAGAAGAAAAATTCCGAAATGGCAAAAAAAAAAAAAATAACAAAAATAAATGCAAACAAAGCAATCAAAAGAAAAATACATTAATAATAAACGAACGAAAATTAATTTCACTTTCCCTGTCTTTCTTTTGTAATATATATATATATATATATATATATATATATATATATATATATATATATATATATATATATATATATATATATATATATTGTTGGAGGCGATGAATATTAGGAAGTTAACTTTTGAAGAAATATCTTTTAGGATGAAGTTAGATGCGCCCAAGAAGTGAATGCAAAAAAGTCATTTTCTTGATACAAATAACTATTTAGATGCATGTACACACATACAAGATACGTCCATATGATTTGATGTACACACACACACACACACACACACACACACACACACACACACACATGTATAAAAAATGTGTGCGTGTGTTTTCGAAGATTTTACATATGCACACATGTAAATATATTTTTCTCTTCACATAGCTAACGATACCTTCAAAAGTAAACATACACACACGTACACACACGTATATATATACACACACATACACGCCCTCCACACACACACACACACACACACACATATATATAGCTTAATTATGACCTATTTAAACACTTCGTTCGCAACATACTTGTAGAAAATGTGTGTCGTCCACATGTAAAATACGTCTAAAAATGATGGAAGGATTAATAATAAAACTCAATAATATCAACTATGAACACGGCCACAACATGCTGACCGTATTTGGAACATAAAAAAAAAACATTCTCATCACTATAGATGCACATTTAAAAAAAAATCAGTTTCACTCCATGCAAGGCAGTAAAGCCACTAAAACACAAGGGGTTACAGAGTGTCGAAGATTTAGGAACAGAAGCATTAATAATCACGAGCAGAGAGAGAGAGAGAGAGAGAGAGAGAGAGAGAGAGAGGGTAGAGGGAGAGAGAAGAGTAATTAGGAGGGCAGTGGATATCGATTGACATTGCATTTAAATATTTGCAGATTAAAGTAGGCTGTAAAGCATGGAACCAGAAAGGCACAAGCGAGAAGTGCGAGTGAATGAAACTGTTAGCATAAAATTTACAGCTATAACGAGCTAGCTCAACAGTAAATTGATGAGATTTCAACGCCAGTCTAGTATTGCGCTTAAATTCAAAAAGTCTAGGTACGAAAGCGAAGAGCGCATTTGAACAATTACCATGAAAGTATTTATAGAAAAGACATAGAGAGGCAACCTTACGACGGTGGGAAAGTGACTGAAGCCGAGCCGTCAGATCAAGACCAATAATATTGCTGATTCTTCTTTGGATCTTATCAAGGAGCTCAAGTTGGATAGCAAGTATACCGGACCATATATTCCAGCTGTGTTCTAAGCATGGAATAGTAGGCTTATAGATATATAAGATAGATTCTGGAGAGAAAAAATGTCTAGCTCGACACAGTGAACGAAGTTTCTTAGCAGTTGACCTAGCAATGGATTCAATATAGATTTTTCACTTCATGCCAGCATAGAAGGTGAGCTCGAGAAGGCGCAACGAGTCAATTTCCGAGAGGTTAGCATCAGCCATGCTGACGGAAGGCAGCGAGAAGTCTCTCATATGATTAATGAAGATAAGTTTAGTTTGGGAAGCGTTAAAATTTAAAAAAAAACAACTTTTGCCACTGTTAACTACGGAC